>JAOXNO010000001.1:203861159-203876146 GCA_028565335.1 Limnodromus scolopaceus | reverse complement strand
TAAGAATATTTAGCAAATAACATCTCGTCCAGTGTGGTACTTTGTTCTTGAAGGTCACAGAATCACAGAATGATATGAGGCTGGAAGGGACCTCTTGAGATCATCTAGTCTAACCCCCCTGCCAGAGCAGGTTGCACAGGAACATGTCCAGACGGGTTTTGAATGTCTCCAGAGAAGGAGACTCCACCACCTCTCTGGGCAGCCTCTTCCAGGGCTCTGCCACCCTGAAAGTGAAGAAGTCCCTCCTCATGTTTAGGTGGAACTTCTTATGTTCAAGTTTGTTCCCATTGCCTCTTGTCCTGTCACTGAGCACCACTGAAAAAAGACTGTCCCCATCCTCCTGACACCCACTCTTTAATTATTTATAGGCGTTGATCAGATCCCCCCCCCAGTCTTCTCTTCTCCTCTCTTCTCCAGGGAGGTGGTTGAGTCACCATCCCTGGACGTGTTTAAGAGTCGTTTAGATGTGGTGTTGGGGGATATGGTGTAGGGAAGAACTTTGTAGAGTAGGGTAGATGGTTGGACTCGATGATCCCAAGCGTCTTTTCCAACCGAAATGATTCTACTATTCTATGATTGTATGATTCCTGACTAAAAAGACCCAAGTCCCTCAGCCTTTCAAGGTCACTTGTTTTAAGTCTTAATTCAGCCGTGAACATCACAATATCAGCTTACGGTAAGAGCTGCTGAATCTGGTAGCCCAACAGGGGTGAGACTGCTGCCCTGTCCTTGTTTTCCCCACATCCAGCACCCACACATCTACCCAGTACATATGTACATATATACCTATAAACATGTCTGGCCACACAGATCAACACAGATAGAAAAGGCAGCAGTCACACAAACAGAAATGGTGCCAATGGCCTCATCTTCTGTAGCTGCAGAAGGTGACAGCCCTTTGGTGGAAAGTACACACATATATATGCACACTTACTGGCCGTAGGCAATCAGTCTGCCCAGTAGCTGCCCCTGGTGCCTCAGGCACAGATACACATGTATGGTCGATGATCTGAACCCATCAGCTTATTAGCATCTGACCACCAGACATGAGGTTCTGCCTAATCTGGCTTGGATTCCCAGTTCAATACAGTAGCCAACTTGCAGATGCCCTGGTCTTTCTTATATGTGGCCCAGCATTTTGGCCACTCCAATAAATGGCTCCCAAGCCTGTCCTCCCTTTCTCGACCTTTGGTCTTTCCCTTAAATGATGTGTAAAACTCACACAACCCCTACGTGCTTTTTCCTTGGCATCTCATGAGTCCTACCTTGTCAGCGTCAACTTCCCTCAATCTGCAAGGTGGCCCTGTGTTTCCTTTCTCAGGGGTTTCACGTCAAGACCATGAGTTTCACAACAGGAACATGGGCTGGTCCTGCTCCTTTGGTAATCTGGGAGTAGCAAACATTCAGGGTTGCTCTGGTGAGGGTTCTGAGGTTCCTCCATCTGTAATGGTTCATCTGCTTCTCTGAGCTTACGAAGACAAGCTTTTAATTGCACAATCTAACAGAGATGAACATGACGGGCATGTTCATCACTGATGCCCCATGCAGAAGCTCATGGGGGATGGGCAGACAGCAGGAAATACCTACCTATGTGGGACAGTTTAACACAACGAGGACTTCAAGGTCATCTTTGGAAGCATAGCTCTGAGTACAATTTGCAGCCAACACTCTCCTCGTCCTGCTGTCAGTGGTACCCATCTCCTTTGCATGTCTGGCAATCAAATTGACATAAATGAGATTTCTACACATAAAATAAACTTAACCAGAGATCATCACTGTTGATAAAAAAAAAAAAAAAGCCAAACAAAGGAACAATTCAAGGGAAAGAATTGTCTGGAACATCAGAAATGCAGGATCTTAGTCTTCTCTTGAAACTAAAATTTCCAGCCTTGGAAAAATACAACAGAAACAGAAAAATTCCTCTAACCTTTGCAAAAATATGTTCCCTTTTGCCAGTAAAAGCCATTCCTTCACAGCACCATTTGGATAATTTGCCTCTACATCTTGTTCATCTGTCACCTCATAGGCTTCAGATTTTTTTGTGTTTTCATCACTGGTCTGTATATAAGAAAATGAGTGGGGGGAAAAAAAAGGAGGCACAGATTTTGGCAGGAATCCCTGCCTGGAATGAATATAAAACTTTGTTTTATTTAAGTGATCTGGTTGTGTGTGTGTGTGAGAGAGAGAGAGGGGGGAAAGAGTAGGGAAACAAATAAAGATAGTTTTTTTAAAAGTGAGTGTGAAAGAAATTCCCCAGAGAGACAAATAAAGGACTTTTTTATTGCTAATAACACATGTTCTGGCATGTGCTTTGCACGTTGTTAACCCACCTTGAAACCGGTGGGTTTAGTTGTTGGTTTAGGTTTGGTGGGATTTTTTTTTTTTTAAATCTTTCTTCTGGCTTTTGAATTGTTGCAGTGAGGGGAAGAAATAATTAAAAAAACCCAACAAACAACACACACACACAACAAAACCCAATATTTTCTCCTATTTGGAAACCCTGAAGGATGAGGGGGTGATTTCATTCCTTCCCCTCGTCATATTACTAAATCTCCCCGATGGACTGGGGTGGCTTTACGCCGGCTGATGCATGTACATTTGGGCTAGACTAAGAGGACGGATGGTTTCAGCAGCTGTCATCTCGGTGGTTGCCGTTTGCTTGACCTGGGCGGATCTGATCTCCAAGAGCAAAGCAGAAAGGAATTTTATGAAAAAGGGGAATAAAATTGCAAAGGAAATAAAAGGGAAAGGTCAAATGCATTCTGGCTTTAACTCTGCTCCCCACTCGTGTCTACCAACAGATAGTACAGGACGTGCCAGTTCGAGACAGGAATGTACATAAACCTACGCTTTGAGCACGCCCTGGATCAAGGAAGGACCAGAGCACGTGGTTAAATGTTTTCCTCAACGTGGCCCAAATGCTTGTGACCTATTTCAAGCCAGGTGTTCTGGGGTGCGATCACGTAGTCCCTGTATGGGATTGTGGTCTGCTGAGGGCCCTCACGTGCAGTCCAAATGGAGCTCCAATATTAAAAAAAGAAAGAAATTAAAACACCGCCTCCTTCCTCTTGGTAGGATTTTCAGCATTACAGTTCTGAACAGTGATTCTCTGTGCAGATTAAAGGTTAAATTGTAAAAGAAAAGTTTCTTGTATTAGCGTTCCTCACTTTTTTTAAGGTACAGTCTTTGAAGAAGACAGTACCAATCCCTTCCCATAAGTCAGGTCTTCACTCAAAGCATCCCTCACCAAGAAGCTCTGCATCTCCCAGAGCACAGTCAGGCTGTAAATCTGGCATTCACTCCCATCTCCCTTCTTCCGTGGCCATGTCCTTTTCTGACACATTGGGAGCACAGCATCCAGACTTCACTCACTGGTGGTGACCCCAGGTGTCAAACCCAGGTACCAGCCCACTCTGTCATCTGCTGACCATCTCCTTGTTGGACACATCAAGGATAGAGAGCAGACTTAGATTAGATATCAGGAAGAAAATTTTCGTTCTGAGGGTGGTGAGAGCCTGGCCCAGGTTGCCCAGAGAAGCTGTGAGTGCCCCATCCCTTGAGGGGTTCAAGGTCAGGTTGGACGGGGCTTTGAGCAACCTGGTTGAGTGGGAGGTGTCCCTGCCCAGGTCAGGGGGTTGGAACTAGATGATCTTTAAGGTTCCTACCAACCTGAACCATTCTATGATTCTATGATTCTATGATACAGTTGCCTCCATAGAATCTATACAGTCCCAGAGTGGGACCTGCTTGCACCCATCCTGGGAGCAGCTCTTGTCAGCTTTTTGCCAGGACTGAACACATCAAGTTTTACACAGAAGAATGTGACCACCCTGTCCCACTTCATACTCTCTGGAGCTGCTTGGCAGCAGGGTGAGCAGCGTGCCAGGCTCGGGACAGTGTCCTGGTTTGGACAAGCCAGAACTGTTCTCATCTCTTTACCCTATACTACTTCCCATCCTCCACTCCCACTTTTCCCAGGCCCATGGGGATTTCCCCAAGCAGGAGCTGCCAAACCAGGACGGTGTCTCTGTGATGATGACAAACATCTGGGAGAGCACTAAGGGAAGAGGCTGCCAAATTCTCCCTCATGGGATTTGAGTGAGACTTGGCCTTCTCCCTACCACAACCCAGAGCTTTGTCTGGGAGGTGAAAGTAACAGCAGACAGTCAGGCAGGGCTCTGTCCTCCCTTCCTCCAGAGGTACCCAAACACTCAACACTCTGCCATCTGATTGAGGTTGAAATCACAGAAAAACTGATCCCAGAGGTATCCAGCTCTTGTATAGACCACTGCCGAACCGGGCTGCATGAAGAACAGTGACACTGATGTGCTGCGTAAGGGTCCCCATCCAGAGATACTGTATCCCTGGCTGCAGCCAAGAAGAAAACCCTGTCCCACTGTCTCTCAACTCACAACCTGAGACATTGCTGTCACACATGCTGGACATGGAGTTACCAATGAATTTTAGGATATAGGAACACAAGGCAGAAGGGAACTTCTCCCCAAGAAGGAAAGGGGATGGCCATCAGCCTCTCAGCTCAGCTCTCCATACCACACAACATGAGACCAAAGGGGACACGGTATAACCTCTCTCCCGCTTTACACAACCAGGTTTTCTAACATAGGAAGAGCACAGCAAAGAGCATTGGAGCCAAGGGAAAGTTGTGGGGGCTGATTTGCTGTTGAGGCAGAGTGGACCAGAAACAATGACTGTTTTCACTTTGATGGCCCTTGTTCTTGCCTTCATTCTACTCCGGAGACACCTCTGTCAGTTAAGACTTCTGTTGCATGTACCAATGAACACATTTTTGTGGGCATCACCTTTCGCCCTCCCATGAAATACCATCCCGTAAAGGTACCAAGAGCTACAAGCAGGCAGAGAAGAATTAAACCTACCCTCATACCAAACAGCTCAGTCCTTGAGCTGAAGAAGGGATTTCGCTTAACTGGGCTGTTCCTCAGCCATTCATCTGCAAGGGGGTTTCTCACCAATCCCTAACCTGGTGGCTTGTTCTGGGGCCTGAGTGATTGCTTGTGGCATTTTGCCCACTGAGCTCTTTGCAAATGACTTTCTGGAGAGGCAAAAGTCAGAGAGAAAAATCATTCTTCTCCATTGCTCGGCAAGAAAAGCCAGATGTGATCAATGGAGAAACCTCTGCCGTGTTTTGTCAGGCTGCCTGGGGCTCAGCAGCCCCAGTGGATGCAGCACGGCTACTGTCTTGCTATGCCTTCATTTTCTCCCTCCAGTCAAAAGCAGACGAAACACAGGGCTTTGCAAACTGACAGACAGCCAAAGTGCTGCTTCTTCAACTCTTGGAAAAGTCTCTTTTTAAAGCAAAAGCCATAGCTTAACCTTAGAAATTGTTAAACACTTCCAAAAACCCCAATATGTGCAGACCCCGGACTTTGATGAGGTTTTTTAACAGTCATTTCACTTTTCACCCAGCTTTAGATCTGATCTGCCTCAAAACTTTGTTGTTTTGAGGTCTGGAGATTGCCGTTTTCTGCCCTCCCAAGGAAAACCAGGGAGACTCTCTGTTTTGGTGGATTCCTCATCTCAACGTTGGGTAAATTGTACAAATGGGCCACAGATTATACAATCATAAAATCACAGAATGGTTTGGGTTGGAAGGGACCTTCAAAGATCATCTAGTCCAACCTTCCTGCCATGGACAGAGACATCTTCCACTAGATCAGGTTGCTCAAAGCTCTGTCCAACTTGGCCTTGGCTACAGTCACCAATGGTCACCCATGTCTCAGGATTAGCCCTTCCCTACCCTACCACAACTTTCTAATGCTGAAAGGGGACAGAGCCTATCACAGCAAACCAAGTTATTTTTCATCTTTGTGAAGTGTCCATGTCGTTTTTTACTTGTCCCAACTGAAAAATGAAGGGAGGTAACTCAAGGCATGTGTTTTAAGGTGCTGCACTAATGCAACTCCTCCGTTGCACATGGGACACCCCTAACGGAGTCCTTTCTTAACTGTGACTTGCATCGCTTGAGAGAGGGCCTCTTCTCTTTGCAGTCAGGAGCTTTAACTCATCACTGCCTGAACCAGAATGTTCTGTTCTGGTACATAAATTGAAGACAAAATGTGACTTGTCCCTTTCTTAAGATCTCATATGCAGCTCCTCAGTGTGATCCCACGGGAGAGGTAAATATAATGTTCTTTTTCTAGGGAGGAAACTGAGGCAGAAAAGGTAAAGAAAAACCTAAACAAATTCTTGGAAATGCTCTCAAGTATTCAGTTCCTATTATTTTATTACAAAGACGCCAAAACAAATGAAAACTGCCTGTTACTCAGCTCCTTTGAAGTTCAAGCCATGTCATTGTGGGGGTCTATATCTTAAGCTGCCAGCTCTGAACATTTTTGCTTCAGTGACATATCCATGGCTGAACAGGGATCTGTCAGAGCTAGCAGGAGCTCCTGACTCCCAGCACGATGATGTACAGATCAGTGCGTCCTGCATCTCTTCTCCAGCCAAAGCAGCACACTCCCACCTCCCTCCCGGCTTGTCCGCCCTTTGCAAGGCAACAGGAATCGCTTGCACATCTGAAATTCTTGCATCAGGCCTCACCCAACCTGGCTGACACCCATCGGACTGGAGCACTGACTCCCACGTGCACATTTGTGGCTGGAAAGACAACTTTTCTAACCATCTCCAGTGAAGACACCGGCGAAAGCGAAACTGAATACAAAGCAGATGCTGATCATAACCAAGTATCCCCCAGATGATACTATCTCATCTCACAGCCAGTAGCTTTTATTTGTTGGTGATACTCCGGTATTCTTCTCCTTTCCTTCCTTTTCCCTGTAGATCCATAACCATGTCTTGTCCCTGTTTTGTCTTAGATGGAAGCCAGTTACCTGACTTTAGACATGAAACACAAATTTCCGTCCTCACTTTTCCCCCTTTCCTGCTCCTTGCCTGTAGCAATCCTCCAGCAGTTTGGCTACTGCACTTTCTTATCTCCTTACACCACTAAGGTGACAATGACACTCCTATCACTAACTCCACCACCATGAAAAAAATGGATGAGCGTCTCAAGGGCAGTAGTGTAGAATTTTAAAAACTCATTCAGCAAATAGAGGGGAAATTCGTGGAGTGTATCAGTGACTTCATTTCTTTAAGGTGAATTTGGCAAGTTTTTAAGGCTACTTACCTGTGCACTTGAACTCTGTCTTTTTTTCCTCTCTTCATGTCTCCCAGGTATAGATATCACCTCATAAACATCTCACACCACTGCAAGTTTTATTTTCATACAGCAAAACACCCAGAAGACACGTGTGACCTCACACCTCAATTTGTGCAGGGATATTCATGCAATCAAGTTTTCGTGCAGACTGAAGCTGACATCGGGAGAGCACTTAAAGAAGTGCACCAGATATGCCATCTCAAAGGAAACTCACCTGACCATCTTGTTACCTTGCCCAGCTAAGTTCCTGGGCTCTGGTCCCTTGGCAGCAGATGTTGAGATGCTGGGAGTTTCCTTGCTGAAGTTTGTCAGCTGGGAACCCATCACCTGGGTCTACAGTGTCTCCAGTCATCTCAAATCTTGTGTTTTGCCTGTGTGCTTTCAACCCAGACTTGATTTCAAAAGTTGTGGTACCTTTCTCTGGTCCAAATTTGAGATGGCCCTTCTAATATAAAGAGGGAAGGAAATCTCTTTGCTCTCCCCAGCCAGTAATTTGGTGAGATCTTTGGGATTTGGGACATCTTTGGAAGCTCCAGAGTTCATAGAATCATAGAATGGTTTGGGTTGGAAGAGACCTTAAAGACCATCTAGTTCCAACCCCCCTGCCGTGGGCAGGGACACCTTCCACCAGACCAGGTTACTCAAAACCCCGTCCAACCTGACCTTGAACCCCTCCAGGGATCGGCAGCCACAGCTTCTCTGGGAAACTTGGGCCAGTGTCTCACCAACCTTCAGTGTGAAAATTTTCTTCCTAATATCTAATCTAAATCTACTCTCTTCCGGTTTAAAACCATTACCCCTCATCCTATTACTACATCCCCTTATAAAAAGTTCTTGTAAAGAGTTCTTCTGGTTAAGGTCCATGTACTCTTCCATGGAGCACCCTATCCATGAAACTCTGGGGGAGGGTATAACATGGTGAAGAAGAGGAGGCTCACTAGGACCAGTCCTGCACTTCAAAGAAGTAGCCTTCTGGACCAGTTCAGGATGTGTTCAGGAAAGATCTGTATTATGTGCAGAGCAAAGGACGTCTCAGTGCCCATGGGCATTACATTTTACCAGTTTGCATATGTAGGGTGATGACAGAGACCAGGGTTTAAGGCCTGGGTTGAAAACCTTCATTTGATCAGGAAGTCATTAGTCAATAGCAATTTGGAGGGAATGGAAGGAGACACTTCCAGCCAAAGAGGTTCATGCAGGGAAACTGAGGCCCAAGATACATCTGTGTGGAGAGAAGGGTACATCGTTTTCTGTCAGTATTAACAGCTGATTAATTTATTGAGTGACGGAGATATCCCACTTGACTTTGGACTTCCCTTTGTCTTATCTGCAAATCCAGTGTCTGCCAAAGGGGCGTTTTTGTCTAACAAGGTTGTGGCAATGAGGGTCACATCTTAAAGGTGAAGGCCGGAGGCGTTGACTGAAGAGGAGCAGCAAGAGGTCAGTGCTGGGACATTATCTGCTGCTGACACTGCCTGGCCGAGGCTTGTGCTCAAAACTTCACCTTCATCTACCAGACCTCTGCACTTTCCAAAATTACTGATGACTTGCCATTCTTTGCAGTTGATTTGCTGATGATTTCCTCTTGCTCCACACAATGACAGGAGGAACCAAGTTCAGCCTGCATATGTATGGCCCTGAGCCTGCTTCCACCAGAGGCAATCTTGTCCCTCAGGAATTAAGACATGCAGAGGACAGCTGCTGGTGAAAACTGAAAAGATCCCTGGAGAACTCCTCCTCCTTCCCAAGTTTCTTTTTTTTTTTTTTTTGCTTTGTTTTTGTTTTTGTCATTAAAGGTACAGTCTCACCGCACACTTGCTCCCCTGTAGCTAAGCCTTTCCTCCAGAGCCACATTAAGCTGATCTTGGAGAATCCATCACGGTGGTTTTTTATGTCTCTCCTTTCTCAGGCTGTACCATGGGAGAGGTGTGTGTGTGGGGGGGAGATTTCCCATCAAAATATCCTTTGTCAAATGCACTTCACATGTAACTTTGCTGACACGAATCAGGGCTGGAGGAATGTCATTGAAGTCAATCCTTTTGTTTGGAAGGGGAAATCCAATAAATTCTCTGGCAGCTGGACTTGGGCTTCAAGGACAATTTTCTTTCTGTATTTGCTTGAAATACCAGTTGCTCTTCCAGCCCCATTCAAGCCCAATTTCTTCCTTTCACACCTTCTTCTGTTCCTTTCATGTTTCCTTTTAGAGGAAAAGACTAACAAACAAACAAACAAACAAAAATCCTTTGGAGTGCAATTGACGGCCCCAAATTATTTAATTTGGTCCGCAATCCTACTGAAAAAAAAAAAGAAACTTCAAAAAGAAAACAACTAAATTAGCTTTGACCCTTATAAATAGTTCAGCTGGAACAAGGGCAAAGCAAGGTTGGCAGAGGCAGGCTCCTTGAAGTTAACTGAGGGTCTGTCCCACTGATGTTGTGTTATTTGTCTTTTAAACCATATGTGAACAGACCACACCAGCACCAGGAGGGCCAGAGGATGGCAGGGCATTAACTGCAAGAAACCAGCCAGGACCACTGATTTACATCCCGCAGCCTTATCTGTGCCCTGCAGGACGGAAAGGTGACATGTGGAGAACCATCCCAGAGCTCTCAGACTATTAGAAGGGACAAAACAAATCCCGCCCCCCTCTGCACAGAATAACTCATTCTTTAATTACAACATGACAAGAGAAGTGACATAAGCTTATTATTTGATTGCAAGATCTTGTTCCCATCTACACCAGATGCACTTCTGAGACGATTGACTGTTTGTTTCTGCACTCATCTTTGCCAGCTCCTCTTTGCACCTGGAGCGCTCTTTCATTAGCAGTTTGAGAATAATTTGGCTGAGTTTTGAAACTTTTCAAAGGGCCAATCTCACGACAAAAATGTTTTTAGAATAGATACCTCTTGGACTATCAATTATAGCACAGAAAAAAACAATAAATGTTTAAAGGAGAATATTCCCTGTGTCACTTTGCAATACTTGTTTTGCATTTTTCAGCTCACAAGGGGGTATGCAAGGCTGATCACTACCAGTTTTATGCTGGCCGGTTTCCAATTGCCTTCACTTTCATTTATATTCAATTTCTATGTTGATTTCTGCTGTTTCTTGTAGGCTGGCTTAGTGAGGCCACAAGCATAAGCTCTGAAATTGCAAACAGTGAAGAAGGAACCACTGATACGCATGAAAAAATAATAGGAATATTATGTATGCCTGGTTTTCCCAGGGCTATAGTGACTTTAGATGGTGCAGAAACTCCTCAGCCCTTCAGTGAACACATGCCCGGGAAGCAGCAGTCTCGTGTTCCTCCTGCCATGGGTGCTTTTTCCCACCCCATCACACCGGCTCTCCAGGGCCACCACAACCATTTGTGTCATTACAGGGATTGATATTCCTGCAAAATAGCCCAGGAACAGAAGTTTTGATTTAAATTCAGTTTTGTTACCTGACCTGGTGCAACACCCATGTGTTGCAAGTGCTTGTTCTGGGGCAGAAGGTGGTGAGGTACCTTTCCCCCAATGCGGTGACAGCTTGTGACAGCTCATCATGTTCATTGAAATGTGGCCTTAAAACCTTCCAGGATATGAAGGACTCTATTATCCTTGTTCTGCAGGATGACACAGAGAAAGGATCAGGTGATGGTTATTCCATGCGGACCTTTAAACACCAGTTCACGGGGCAGCCATCTCTGGTGAGACTTCCCCTGCAGTACCGAATCCAGCTCTGGAGCACCCAGCATAAGCAGGACACGGACCTGTTGGAGCAGGTCCAGAGGAGGCCACGGAGATGGTCCAAGGGCTGGACCCCCTCTTCTGTGAGGACAGGCTGAGAGAGTTGGGGGGGTTCAGTCTGGAGAAGAGAAGGCTCCAGGGAGACCTTATTGTGGCCTTCCAGTAACTAAAGGGGCTACAGGAAAGATAGGGACAAACTTTTTAGCAGGGCCTGTTCTAATAAGACAAGGGGTAATAGCTTCAAACTAAAAGAGGAGAGATTCAGACTAGATCTAAGGAAGAAATAGTTTACTCTGAGGGTGGTGAGACACTGGCCCAGGTTTCCCAGAGAGGTGGTAGATGCTCCGTCACTGGAAACATTCCAGGTCATGCTCTGAGCAACCTGATCTAGTTGAAGATGTCCCTGCTCATTGCAGGGGAGGTTGGACTAGAAGTCTTTAAAGGTCCCTTCAAACTCAAACCATTTGATGATTCTATGATTCTGGAGACGCTGGGAAAAGAGGCCCTTCCAGAGGGACGTTCAGGGGCAACTGGCAAAGAGCTCACATACTCCATGCAAAGGAGTAATAGATCTGATTTATTCCCAGATACAGAGCAATTGTCCTAAAAAAAAGAGTTGCACCTGCCATGTTCCCAAGAAATATCTTTTCTCCCAAAACCAGCTCTGCCTATGGGTTTGCTACATGAAGGAGAACGTGTATCGGGAGAATCTAGCAGAAAGAGGCCATAAACATGTAAATACATGCATAAACACACATAGTGAAACCACCTCAATAAGAAATACCGTAACAAGTCTCCGTGACCAGAAAGCCTGTGGTGATTCATAGCCATCACTTCCCTCCCTTGCCCCACTGCCCCCACAATTTGCTGAAGCCCCAGTGGTCATTATTCACCGCAAAAAACACAGCTGGATAAACTCAGTGATCAGACAGGTCTTTCCTATTTCTAATGGGAATCCTGCCTGAACTCTGGCCTGCCTGGGTAGCCCTGGGAGAAATTAGCTGATTAAAAATGTCCAGGGGGAGTTGCAAATGGGAAGAGTTTTATTCTTCTAAAATGCAATTGGCAATGCACCGTGTTTAGTGAGTTATCACAAGATGCTGCACCACGAGACTATTTCATTAAGGCATCTCCTTCCTCTCATTCATTGTCTGTCCTGGGTTTTTTATACCCTGAACTGGGGGAAGTGGTGTTTCTCCATCCAGTGTCCCCAGGAAGGTCAGGCTGGGCTAACATAAAGTACTTTCTGGTTTTCAGCTCTAGGACAGCCTTTGCCTTCCCTTCGCCTCTGAGTACAGCGAGTTTGGTTTTCATGCCTCTCTCTGCTCAGTCTTTTTTCCCTTTCAGTGCAAAGTATGCACTTAACTCCTAAAACATAATGTTTTAGCTGAGCTGAGATCTGGCATGCTTCGGCCAGCAAGTGCTCTCACTGTCACTCCGGGGGAATTCATCGCGGTGAAATCCATCTTACTTGGCTTTCCAGCCCCCCGCGCCTGCCGACGTCTCCATCTGAGCTGCATACCCCCACGCTCCCCAGGCGTTAGAGTCAAGAGAGGAAAACAGGCACTTCTGAGGTGCAATTCATCTCAGCCCCATGTAGACATTTCTATTAGGTCAGAACCATGCTCTGTTTCTCTTCACTGACTATAAAGGGAGCCTGGGGTGACTAGCTTGCATGGAGGCCTCTCTCATGTAGATGCCTATGTTAGGTGAGATTAATTCATTCCTGGAAGCCAGTTTGTGTCGAAGTCAGGCACCCAGCTTTATGTCAGAGCTTTCTTTTTGGAGCATTACCTGTAAATTCCTTTCTTTGTCCCTGCCTTGCAGAAGCTGTAGAAGGGCTCTGACAGAGGTTAATCAACCCACTTTGATAAACTTCAATAGCAAGTGCAAGGTCCTGCACCTGGGACGTGGCAATCCCAGGCACAAATACAGGCTGGGTGGAGAATGGCTGGAAAGCAGCCCTGAGGAGAAGGTCTTGGGAGTGCGTGTGGATAAGAAGCTCAACACGAGCTGGCAACATGCGCTGGCAGCCCAGAAAGCCAACTGCATCCTGGGCTGCATCAAAAGAAGCACGGCCAGCAGGTAGGGGGAGGTGATTCTGTCCCTCTACTCTGTGGTCATGAGACCCCACCTGGAGTACTGTGTCCAGCTTTGGAGTCCTCAACACAGGAAGGACATGGACCTGTTGGAACAGGTCCAGCGGAGGGCCACGAAGATGATCAGAGGGATGGAGCACCTCTCCTACAAAGACAGGCTGAGAGAGTTGGGGGTGTTCAGCCTGGAGAAGAGAAGGCTCTGGGGAGACCTTATAACAGCCTTCCAGTACCTCAAGGGGGCCTACGGGAGAGACAGTGAGGGACTCTTGATCAGGGAGTGTAGCGCTAGGATGAGGGGTAATGGTTTTAAACTGAAAGAGGGGAGATTTAGATTAGATTAGAAATTTTGTACTGGGCGGGTGGTGAGACACTGGCCCGGGTTGCCCAGAGAAGTTGTGGATACCTTATTCCTGGAAGTGCTCAAGACCAGGCTGGATAGGGCTTTGAGTAACCTGGTGTGGTGGGAGGTGTCCCTGCCCATGGCAGGGGGTTGGAACTTGATGATCTTTAAGGTCCCTTCCAACTCTAACCATTCTATGATTCTATGATTTGGTGACTCATCCCTGGAATTTTGCCCAATCCCTGGAAACATTCCAGGTCAGGTTAGACAGGGCTCTGAGCAACCTGATCTAGTGGAAGATGTCCCTGCTTATTGCAGGGGGGTTGGACTAGATGGCCTTTTAAGTTCCCTTCTAACCGAAGTCATTCTATTCTATGACTCGTGGCAAGCATGGGAGCCCTCTTGGGTCAAGAAAAGCCATGTTGCAGATGCATCCTGCAGAAAGCTGCCACATTTCTCAAGCAAATCAGGCCATGCAGAGGCAATGGGCTGATGCTGCTTTGTGTGCATGTATGTTGGAGATTCAGTATCCTCTGCTGAACATGACCTATCACCAGCTCGGTAAAGACAAGGTGCAAATGTT
Organism: Limnodromus scolopaceus; assembly: GCA_028565335.1. Taxonomy (NCBI): domain Eukaryota; kingdom Metazoa; phylum Chordata; class Aves; order Charadriiformes; family Scolopacidae; genus Limnodromus; species Limnodromus scolopaceus. Next base: position 203,862,192 of record JAOXNO010000001.1, on the reverse strand, counting down.
GGCAACGTAGACCACAAAATTCTGGGTTTTTTAATGTAGCTCCAGTGGCCTGCAAAAACCACATGGAAGAACAATGAGAAGATACAGGCAGAGAGAAACCTATAGACACACAGCGCTAAATCAAAACACCACCACGCTGCTAACACAGATGTCAAAACAAAGTATGAGCTCTGGGATTCATCTTTTGCCAGTTCAGTGCAAACAATTTGGCTCACGGAAATTAAGCGAGGAAATCTAGCTTCAAACATGTCCAGAGAATGAGTGGGAATGTGGATGACATCCAGCTCTTTTGAACTTAGTTGATATTCAGAAAATGAGGCACTGATAGTCACTGGTTAGTTATGGAGGACAGTGGTACATTGCTCCCTGTGCTGCTCCTGCAGGAGGTCTGACTGGTGCAGTAAAACGGTCTCTTGGTGGTGAAATAGTAAACAAGGGAACAACCATGAAAGGCTGTTTTATGTGAATGTATATTTCATCCTGATCTAGATCTCTGATACATGCAAACCTTCATGAACTGTGGTGTAAGTCACAAAGAGCCGGTAGTGTTCACCAGCACCCCTGCTCAGGAGCCCTCATCTTACCACTCTTACAGTATCACAGAATCAGAGAATGATATGGGGTTGGAAGGGACCTCTGGAGACCACCCAGTCCAACCCCCTTGCCAGATCAGGGTCACCCTGCACAGGTTGCACAAGAATGTGTCCAGGCAGAGTTTGAATATCTCCAGGAAGTTCTTCCTCATGTTGAGATGGAACTTCTTCTGTTCAAGTTTGTGCCCGTTACCTCTTGTCCTGTCCCTGGGCACCATTAAAAAAAGATGAATCATAGAATCATAGAATCATTTTGGTTCGAAAAGACCTTTGGGGTCATCGAGTCCAACCTTCTACCCTACTCTACAAAGTTCTCCCTTACACCATGTCCCCCAACACCACATCTAAACAACTCTTAAACATGTCCAGGGATGGTGACTCAACCCCCTCCCTGGGCAGCCCATTCCAATGCCCGACCACTCTTTCTGTGAAAAATTCTT
>JAOXNO010000001.1:203848466-203859192 GCA_028565335.1 Limnodromus scolopaceus | reverse complement strand
AGACATTCAAGGTGAGGCTCGACAAGGCCCTGGGCAACCTGGTCTAGTTGGGGGTGTCCCTGTGACTGCAGGGAGGTCGGACTAGATGACCTTTGAAGGTCCCTTCCGGCCCAGATGATTCTATGATTCTATGATTCTATCAGGCTTCTTGTGTAACCCTTGGAGATGTCGATGAGTCTTTCTGTTTCTTAGTTCCCTCTTTGCAAAGTGCAGGGACAGGCTCTGTTTACGCAATTGCAGATTCTACAGGACAGGGACTGTCTTCTTGCTCAATTAAGTTCAGGCACCACAGAGTCCTGATCTCAGCTCACGTTTCTAAACAAAAGTGGCATGTAAAAATCAAGAATTTACGTACCCAAATAGAACAACAATTGAGAAATACCTAAGTGTGAATTTACAGAAACCAACTCTTGCATCAGATGTGAAAAAACAATTGCACGGCTGCTGTCAGACCTCAGTGCAAGACACAAATAAAGGAGTGGAAGGGAAAACCTGTACTGTAAATCCTTACTGTTTGCATTTTAAATTTCTTTGTTCCTTTGCCATTGGCTTGTAAAGCATTAAGATATGCAGTAAAAGCTACATTTTCTTTCCTCTAGGCTTTTGGATGCTGCCATTGGATTTGCAAGGTGGGATAGCAGTAAAGGGAACAGCATGTTTCCTTTGGCAGCGTGGCATTTTCTTTTCATATTGAATGCAACAGCAGTAAACTGAGTTTTAAGTCCATAACCATTAGCTGAACGCTCATTGACGCTAAAGAAGAATCCAAGGAGCTGGCTGTCCTCTTGCTGAAAGTGCACAGACTCCACAGGAATAATCAAAATCAGAGACTTTGGCTCAAAAGAAGCAGTTGCACATACAGAACTAGGACCAGATCTACACGAATGGAGCAATCCCATCCCATTGTTGGGACAGTTCAGTCATTGAAGTCAACGCTTGTAATCCTGAACATGAAGAAAATCTCTTTTTTTACATGATATAAGCACTGTGATAGATTCTGTACCAACTCAGTGCCTAGTCCACAATCTTAGAGTCAAAGAAACAAAAAGGACAGGATTTCATCTGCCTGGTGCTTTGCCCCAGATCCATCTCCACACCTCGTGCTCTGTCAGATGTTTTTCAGACCTGGTGTTAAAAGTTCTGACCAAGAGTTTACATCTTCTCCAGGCAAGTCAGTTATTGCCCTCACAACAGCAGGTGCCTGGGTGAGCTCTAGTGAGTGAATTCCTGTCTGTTGGCAAACCAAGCCCTCGAGATGTGCTAAGATGCTCCCAACAATGTGAAATCTCCGATGCTGGTTACTGCGGCACGGCAGGCACGTTTGGACAAACCTGCATGCTGGCTGTGTGTCAGCTGCAGAGGAAATAAGCAGTCTCATTGTGCCAAGAGAGATGTGTCCTCCTTCTCTGTTCACCAGTCCTCTGCTTTTCCTCCCTTTGGTAAACCACCTGGTTAATCTTTCCGAGAGGAAGACTGCCTTTAGCAGGAGTCTGTGCAAGGCTGAGCCTATTTGTAGTCATATCCCTGCGTAGGACTGTTCGGTGCTACTGTGACATAAATAATACACTCTTTATTGATAAACAGATAAGAAGTTCCCTAGATCTTATTTTGCTGGACTATATCCCAGTTCAGGAATTAACTCACAGGTGAGCTCCCCTTCCAATCACATATGGTCCCGCCAGTGACTCCCACAGTTACTTACACATGAAAATAATATTAGAAAAACATTTACTGTAAGCTTTAGCTTAATTTAGTAGAATTTAGCAGCTGGAAATAACAAGGAGGAGCCAGCACCTTGCAAAGAGCCAGCACTGCACAGACCACCAGCAAGTGCTCCACAGACCTCAGCTTGGAAAGTGATGAGACAGATGGAAGTCATTATTTTGTTTTGAACAAAATACCATCTGGGGCCAACATTTGCTGTCTGTTACTTCTGAGTAAATCCAGAGAAACTCCATCGTGTACCTTAATAATCAGTCCTGGGACCGATCTTATTAAATATTTTCCTTAATGAACTTGGCAGAAAGAAGCAGGCGCCTGGTCATGAGATCTGCTGATGACACAAGCTTGAGTGACTGTAGTGCTATTGCAGAGGTGGATCAGAATATGGTATGTGAAGAGCTGGATGACCTTGAAGGAAGACTGAGTGAGAGAATTGAGTGAATTTTAACAGTAACAGAGAGTAAGAGACTTCACTTAGAGACTAAGGTGGAAGTTCATTGGCTGTAGAGGAAAAAAGACCTGAATTAGTCTGTCTGAGCACAGTGGTCTTAAAAAGAACAACCACAGCCATAATGTGTCTCAGGGAAGGTGTTTGCAGCAGAGATAGGGAAGGGTTCATACCATTGCACAGAGAGCAGCTGAGACACCATCTAAACTGCTGTAAAGCTCTGGTCACCCAAATTCAGGGAAGATGAGTTGAAAGTTGAAGAAGTGCAAAGGGACCATAGAGTGCACCTCATGAGCAGCAGCTAAAGACCTCAGCTTGTTCAGCTAAAGAAAACAGATATGTTCATCAATTACATCTGTACCAGTAAATCAAACATTCCCAAGATGGTTCTTTGACACTGAGGTCCACCAGGAAGGAATAAACCACGTCCAGGGTGGTTATATCCAGTCCGCTGACTGGGCAGTCCATGATCCATGCTGACTTCAGGAACATCCTTAGCATTGCTCGGGAGTTTCCCAGATGGCACAGGCTGAACCTTTGCCATTGATGTTCCAGGAACTCCATAGTCATGACTGAATGTTCCTGGCAGTGTTTCCATCAGGAGACAAACATCAGCAAAGGAGAAAAGACATTGAAGCTGAAGGAGTAGTTGGTACAAAAAGCAGCAGCTATTACATAGACCTGAGCAAGTTTGGGGTAGAAATTAAAGATGGGGGCTTGCCCCGCTGTATTTAGGTGTGCATGTCTGTACACATCTGCACTGGAGTGAAGGGGAGCCACACATGGGGTGAGTATTTCACTCTGAGATGGTGTCTAAGCTACACCATCATGACAGTTGCCTTGTGGAGCTGCTTACTTCTGTCCTTTGGTGACAAATGCCAAACGGGATTTACACATCTCATGTATAGATATCTGTGCTAGGGGAAATGAATGCCATTCTAGAAGTTTTTCAAGTATCCATGGAGCAAATTTTAGAGCAGGCTTCCAAGATGTTAGAGGAGCACACATGGCCACCTGCCAGCATTTGTCTTCTAGAAGAAGACACCATCAACATGAAGAGGACATCAGCACCTAAGCAGCACCGTGTCTGAAACCGAAGGAGAGATCCCCAGATGATGGAAATTGATGTAATCTTTGGAGCTGCACTGATTTACAACAGAAATAATCTTGTTCATTGCTGTTTCTGTTAGCACAAACAATGAATTGGGTTTCTTTTTTAAAAACACATTGTCTTGTACCTGAGTGTGACTTTCTCCATTCATACTGGGGCTACTCCATTGATTTTAGCAAAACTGCTTGTTGTTGTCACTCACATGGTAAAAGAATTAGTAATCAAAATTATAATAAGTAACTCCAAAACTTATTCTTGTCCAGTTAATACAGTGACAAAATACAAAATTCCGTGTCCAGTTAATACAGTGGCAAAAGAAAGAAATGTCTCAAGTCCATGAGCATCCTTTGAGGTTTATAGAGTTGACATTTTTTACACTTTGCCTGCTTGCACAGCACAGGTGGTGTGTCCCTCCAAAACACGCCTGAGGAGCCAGCCAGATGGATGGGCAGAGGAGAAATGCCAGTTAGCGCACCCATGAACCACTCAACCAGCTCAGCCCTCTGCCCCAAACATGAAATCTGTTTTTTTTCTGGAAAATCTCTGGAATGGATCAGAGAGCTACCAGGACTGTAAATATATTGAATGACCCTCTCAGCTGGGACATGCGAGCCCCTTGGTAACTGAATCTCCACTTCCTATTGCAGGTTGTGGAGGGTGTGGGGTTAAATCACAACAAACAACAGATTCAGATCAAGATTTCCATGAGGGGCAGTCTTCTAAATCACGAATAATTGCCTTGCAGCAGTGGCTCAGGGTGCAAGGAAGAATTAGGGCGTCACTGCAGTGGGTACGGCACAAACACACACAACTTCTCCCACCTACACGTGTATTTGTATATGGCCACAGGGGTAACAGACACAGCACACGCACACAGATGTATGTGGATCCTTTGATCATCCTGCTTGCTTTTCTCGGAGTTATTCAGCCTCAGCTGCTCTCCGTTTAACTGCAGTCGAGCGCTGATGACATGCACATTAAATCCTTGCCTTACAAGACTGGGGGAAGAAAGAACATTAATAAACGTGCTGATTTCCAAGCTGCACAGCACGATGGTCCTTGTTTTCCAGTGCCGTTTCCTCCTCATTCCAGCAACATCTTGCCTTTCAGACCTATCCCTTAGCTTGAGACAGCAGACTGATTTTTTTTTTTTTTTTTTTTTCACAAGTGTTCCCCGTTTATAACAGGGGGACAGGGGAGAGAAAAGAGACGATGATGATGATGCTGATGATGATTAGCACATGCACCATGTGCCCCAGAGCAGGAAACAGCAGGGAAGATGTGTTCATGGTGCAGCTTCTTAGTGCAACATGTGCTTCATCTGTCTTTTTCTGACTACAGTTTCTTTCTTCTACTCACTCCTCTGTGCTTTGATGATCTTTGGTGGGTTTTTTGTTTTCCTGCCAACACTGCTTTGAGAGGTAGGGTTTCCAGCTCTACGGCTCCTGGGCAGTCCTGCTACACGAACTGCTCAATGTCATCAGTGTCTGGGTTATGAAGGTGTTTTTCTTTGAGGTAATACAGCCATATGGATTGCCTGAAGACAAGTGGTTTCATTTCCAACTCTGGAGCTGATCCACAGTATGACTTCTGTGGGGCCAAGGGCACCAGAGCTGAAGTTAGGTCTTTGCTGTCCTACATGTCAGGTTTGTAGTACCTCCAGGCTTCAAGAATTGTTTAAATGGGATTTTGGAACAGTTGATAGCCTTCATATTGAGGCAAGGTGGGACAAGTCTTGGATTTGCAGATGCACAGAAGGGAGGTTGAAAAGCCCATGAGAGACATATCCATCTTGGACAAGTCCTCCTGGACTCTCTGATTTCCTACAATGAAGTTAGAATCTTCTAGGTTCTGGACTCATATTTTCTAGAAAATCTGCTACCATGACACTTCATGAGCTGCTCTTCTCATCCCTTAAACTTTGGGAAGCCAACAGGCTTGAAAGCAATAGTCTCTGTCTACAGGGTAATTTACATGGCTGGGTTGCTCCAGACCTCTGGGCTGTGAAAGCTGCAAGAGCCCCTGGTAGACAAGAGGACAGGACTGACAAAGTGATGTTTGGGTATTTTTTTAAGGTGTCTTCAGGGCCCCTTTGCATGACAAAGAGAAGGCTCTATGCATTCAAACTTCCCATTAATATAAATTATTTCTCAACACAGCCTATCTGGAAAAAAGCTTTGTGTCTCTCATTTCCTGGGATACCCTTCTTTTTATTTCGTGTTCACCACATGGGAGCCCAAGTGAGAATCTGTGATTATCATTTACCAGAGTTTGGACAACACAGAAAGACTTGATGCTTCCACTCCACCTTGAGAAAACTGCCTTCATATTTGGCTACCCCAGCAGTGGAACAAGAAGACCAGTGCCAAGTGAATACATCATTGCCAAAATATATGGCTGCTGACAAACTATAAGGCTGGAATGAAGATTTCAAAGCCTTGGGCCTGGACCAGGACACTGTGTTGAGATTGTACAGTGTTGGCTAGACGGCTGGGGATGCAGTAAATGGGTGTCATGACATAAACCATCATCCGATGATCTCCAAAACCTCACTGAGATATTTGTTTACTTCCTCCATCCATAGGAACATTATTTGTGCTCTGTATTTTAGATGGAGAGTCCCAATTTCAGGGAACTGCTAGAAGCAGGTAGGCCGTTTTGCATTCCTGCAGTCCCAGTGGTCAGACTAACAGGAATGACCATGCTGGGGTAAGACTAAGTCATCTGGATAGCATGCAGAAAGCTTGTTTACACTTACGTAACACATTGTCTATCTGCAGCTCTTTCTGCACTCTCCAATCAGAGAATCATAGAATGGTTTGAGTTCAAAGGGATCTTAAAGATCATCCAGTTCCAACCCCCCAGCCATGGGCAGGGACACGTCCCACTAGACCAACTTGCTCAAAGCCCCATCCAGCCTGGCCTTGAACACCTTGAGGGATGGGGCAGCCATCTCACCATCCAGTATCTCACCATCCTCAGAGTAAAGAATTTCTTCCTAATACCTCATCTAAATCTCTTTCAGTTTAAAACTGTTCCCTCTCATCCTTTCACTCCACTCCCTGATCAAGAATCCCTCCCCATCTCTCCTGTAGCCCCTTTAGGTACTGGAAGGGGCTATAAAGTCTCCCTGGAGCCAACCTCCAGTGCAAAACCAAATAAACAAAACCACACCTTAGTGTGGGCTTAGAGTCCGGGCTAGAACATTGGCAACATCAGTAGTAGTGTCTCAGGACCTGACTGGAAAAGCTTTTCTTCTCCTGTGGGATTAACCCCTTTGTTATCTGTTACCTGACACATAGTCCAGCAGCTCTTCAGAAGCAGGTTCAGGCTTTCTAGTGCAAGGGCTCCGTATCAAACACAAATATACTGAGTGCAAGAGGCAAGCAGATGAGTGCTAGAGTGCTACAGTCTTCCCACATGTTCACTTGGACAGTTCAGAGACATTTCCAAAAACCACAGTCCCCAGAGACATTCCTCTCTGCAAGGGAATGTGCTTGTTAAGCCAGGGGGAGAAAAAAGCCATCTTAGAAATGAAACAGGTTGCTCTCCAGCACTTAGAGTGAGGGACGGAGACCACTAATACAATACAGCCCTAAGTCCAGGTCACACATCTTTTAGTTATCAGACTTGTCTGGAGACCAAAGCTTCAGCTTCTGATCCATTAATCTGGGGCCCAGCCCAGGAGCAAATGTGGGCAGAGCCACCTTGGCATCCCTCTGCTTAAGACCACTTCAGCAACCAAGCCCCAGAAAAAAATCCTCAATAGTTCTGGGACTGTTCTATCTTCTTGCAGTTGTGCATGGTCCCTGTATTGGGTCCAGCTGAGAAGGAGTTAATTTTCCCCGTAGCAGCCCTCATAGTGCTGTGCTTTGTATCTGTAGCTAGAAAGAGGGTAAAAACACACTAGTGTTTTGGCACTGGTTGTCTCTCCAACATTCCCCCTCCCTCATCAGTAGGCTGAGGGTGGGCAAGATCTTGAGAGGCGACATTGCCAGGACAGTTGACCCAAACCAACTAAACTGACCCTTTGCTCTAGGGAGACCCCCCTGCAGTGTTGCCTCCAGCTCTGGGGCCTCAGCACAGGAGACATGGGCCTGTTGGAGTGCGGCCAGAGGAAGTCACAGAGGTACTCCAAGGGCTGGAGCTCCTCTACTGTGAGGACAGTCTGAGAGAGTTGGGGCGGGGGGGGGGTCAACCTGGAGAAGAGAAGACTCTGGGGAGACCTTATTGTGGCCTTTTAGTACTTAAAGGGGGCCTACAGGAAAGATGGGGACAGACTTTTTAGCAGGGCCTGTTGCAATAGGACAAGGGGTAATGGTTTTAAGATAAAAAAGCAGAGATCCAGACTAGATCTAAGGAAGAAATGTTTTACATTGAGGTGGTGAGACACTGGCCCAGGTTGCCCAGAGAGGTGGGAGATGCCCCATCCCTGGAAACATTCCAGGCCAGGTTGGACGGGGCTCTGGGCAGCCAGATCTAGTTGAAGATGTCCCTGTTCATTGCCAGGGGTTTGGACTAGATGGCTTTTAAAAGTCCCTTCCAACCCAAACCATTTGGTGATTCTATGATATTCCATACCATATCACATCTGCTTGGCAATAAAAGCTAAGAGAAAGGAGGAGGAGGGAGGGCATTCGTTATCATGATGTTGTCTTCCACAGCAACCGCTACATGTTCTGAAGCCCTACTTCCTAGACATTACCTGCTGATGGGAAGTAGAGAATAAACATTTTGTTTTACTTAGATTCCACACACGGCCTTTGGTTTGGCTTTATTAAACTGCCTTTACCTTGGCTCACAAGCTTTTTATTTTTTTCCACCTTATCTTCTCCCCTCCCCATCCTGATGAGGAGGGGAGTAATAGAGAAGCTTGGTGGGCACCCGGCATCCAGCCAAGGTCAACCCACCGGAGCCCCATAACACATTGTTGACCTTAAGCATAAAGAGTCCAAACAACAGCTTGATGTTTAAGTCTCTAAGGCCCAGGGAACCCTTCTACTCGTCAAACTGCTACATCCCAACCATTCTGCAGTGGCTACTCCACGGTTTCCCTTGAGCTTTGAGCTAAGAGCATGTACAAATATCCATGCTGGAGTCACCAGCATATGCAAGGAGTTGGGAGAGTGGTGGCATGCATTGGTGAAGGGAAGAAGACAGGGAAGCATGAAGTACAGGCCCTGATTTTAGAAAGCAGTAATAGGGATAAAGAGGGGATAGAAGAGAATTGGAGATAAGGGGTCAGATAGATCACTGAAAGGACCTTTTAGGAGGCAAAATTTGAAAAAAAGAAAAAGTGAAAAAAATGAGGGAACCTGCTTCTAAATGGGTAGTGGGGAGTGTTTCAACCCAAAGGGCTGGTTGTGGGATTGATGCTTCCTAATACCATCCCTTTTCTGTAGCCCACATGCTGCAGGATTTATGGCTCCACACTGAAAAATCCAATAGCTGCAGCTGTTTGGCTCCCTGAAATAAGCTAGGGACAATTTTCCAACTCTGAGCATGACTGGCACAACATGTTTCATGTCCATACAGCTGAACTTTCTTACCTTGTTTCTGAGGTAGCTTGGTGCTGGGTCCCAACTTGCTGAGCCATTCTCCTGAGCCTGAAACTTCTTACTGGCTTGAGAGCCACGGCCAGGCTCTTTTCAATCTCCTTGAAAATTCACTGATTAATTAGACTACCCTGGAGCTTTAAAACCCCTTCTCCCACATGGACATGGCCCTTCTGGACTGCAGCATAACTCTTCAGGGGTGCATGATAGATCCAGCACATAAGACACCTGCCAAGATAGCTTTTGCAAAGGGTCCCTGAAAACACCATTACTCTGGTTGCCTCCCTGTTGACCTACAACACCTCACTCACTACCACAGAAGAAACAGACAGCAACTCCTGTAAGCCAGGAAGACAGAGTCACTCACCAGCCTTTGCGCTGTGCCTTGAACATCTGGTTGTTGATAGGGGAATGAATAAGCTAGAGGGCTGATGTGAACCAGATTGTTTGCACTCTGTCCAAAAATTCCTCTGTAAGCTTCCAGTGTCGACTTTTTGGCTTATCTTTCACACATAGCCTCTCCGGGCACTTTCTGGGAAACCAGGAGAAGTACGGATTTGCACCAGCTGAGAAGAAGGATTTGCCATGCTCGTCGTGCTATGCTTTCATCTGAGCAGACGGGTTTGAGCTTGATTAAGGACACACTCCTCCATGTCTTTGCAGCAAGGAGAGGCACTCACCCAAGCTTCAAAGCAAGTGGAGCAAGGATGGGCAGGAAGAAAGAGACTGTGAGAAAGGACTCTTCTTCCTACAGAGCTTTGGAGCTTGGGTTAGTGAGTAAGGAGCTCAGAGTGGGTGGGAGAGAGAAGGAGCTGGAGGCAAGCTCAAGAGCCATGTATGAAGCCTTAGTACGTTCCTGATGTTGTGCCTTGATCACTTTGGGCTGGGATCAGCATTTGCATCTGCCCTGTAAACCATTTTTTCCAGACCCTGAGGATTACTGCAGAACAAAGTCTGGCCAGTAGGTTGTTATTGAATGCCAATCCCTTTCTGAAGCTGAGGCAGTTTTTTTTCTAAGCCTTCTTCCTCAAAAACAAGTGAATAAAAAACATCCTGGGCCAGCAGGAGAGAATCCTAAGTCTGCGACCCAGTTTCCATCTCATTCATGAAGAAGGTGGGCCATAAATTCTGTGCAAGCCCCAGTGCAAAGCAACCACCTTTTCCCCTCTATGGTGTTTTTTGACACATTCAAATCATAAATTTGAGAACAGATACATTGTTTTTTAAAATACATTAGAATGTACTTAAGCCCTGGCTGGTTGAAGTTCATCATTCGCGAATGATCGAATCGTACAATCATAGAATGGTTAGAGTTAGAAGGGACCTTAAAGATATCCGAGTTCCAACCCCACTGCCAAGGACAGGGACACCTCTAACTTGGAAAGATGGAGTGTCTCTTTCTTTAACCAGCCATCCTTGGCATGACTTAAAAATCTCTGGACCTCTTGAATGACCATTGAGAAAATGGGCTTTCAAAAACAAGTGCCCAGCTTCCTCATAACTGCGGACACCAAGCTGTGTGGTCTTGTTGATACACCAGAGGGACCTGGACAGGCTGGAGAGGTGGGCTCAAGTAAACCAGCAGATCCAAAGAGGTGATTCTGCCACTTTACTCTGCTCTGGTGAGACCTCACCTGCAGTACTATGTGCAGGTCTGGAGCCCTCAATATAAGAAGGACATGGACCTGATGGAGCGTGTCCAGAGGAGGACCACAAGGGTGATCAGGGGGTTGGAGCACCTCTGCTATGAGGACAGGCTGGGGGAGCTGGGGTTGTTCAGCCTGGAGAAGAGGAGGCTCCGGGGAGACCTCAGAGCAGCCTTCCAGTACCTGAGGGGGGCCTACAGGAAGGCTGGAGACAGTCTGTTTACAAAGGCCGGCAATGACAGAA
>JAOXNO010000001.1:203678637-203695099 GCA_028565335.1 Limnodromus scolopaceus | reverse complement strand
TGACACTGTTCCTACCGTATGAACATCTGTAATTACAGCATTTACAAAGGTTTTGGTTGCAGCTATGACTTGGGATCCTTCTCTGAGGAAAGAATAGCAAAGGAAAAGAGCTAGAAATGAAAGAATTTACCATCAGTGCATATTTTAAAATGAAAAAATAAAATCTCTCAGACTTCCCCTTATCTCTAAATACGTATCTACCAGCATCCTATTTCCGTCCTCTGTTTCCATGCAGTGAGAACTGCAGAGGCTACAGGCTGAATCCTACCTACTCCACAGCTCCTTTGGGTTCACTTGCTTTCATGGAGAGGAACTTAAGGGACATTCCAAAGACAGTACAGTTTTGTGTGGCTTTTATTTGTTTGTTATCAGATGCTGTACAACCCTCCAAAGCTAGAGAGCAGCTGATAGCAGGTTTTCTTCCTGACATCCCTCTTTTTCAGCTCACCAGAAGTTTAGAATTGCTGCTTATAGCAACCACACAACAGCAAAGCCTGACTGAGCCACAGACTGTCAAGACGGGACATCCCAGAATTACAGAATCGCAAAATGATATGGGGTTGGAAGGGGCCTCTGGACATCATCTAGTCCAACCCCCCTGCCAAAGTAGGTCCACCCAGAGCAGGTTGCACAGGAACGTGTCCAGGCAGGGTCTGAATGTCTCCAGAGACAGAGACGTTCCGTTCAAGGCTGACACATCTTGTGCTTCTCCACAGCTGTAAACAGGTCAACGTACCCCTGAGATACACCTCAGCACAAAGCAGTTTAAGCCCATGAAGACCTTGCTCACTCCATCATTCCCCACTCAAAGAGCTTATGAAAAACAGCTTCAAGTTCAGCCTAATTTCCACGTCTTAAAAATAGCTGCCCAAAGACAGTTCCTACATTTGGCACATGCAATTCCACTGACTCTGGAAGTGTCAGAGAAACTAATCCGAGCTACTAAAGAGTTTTTCAACGCTACAACTGCTTACATTGACTGCGTACTTTTGTCTCCGTTTCTAGTTTCAGAGATCAGCTTGTGGAAGTCCTGTTTGTTCAATAAGATCGCTAATAAATAGGGAAGAGTTTAAACACACCAGAAACGTATTTGTTAAATTGCTTCTTTCCTAATATAGGTAGAGCTAAACAAAAGCTGATTTTATATTGTGTTCCCATTTTCCAGTTTTAATCACTTCAGATAGCTGATTTTACCAACATCTCAAAGTTTCAGACTGCAGGCAAACACTACTTACATTTGTATTCTTAAATAATATCTCTTTAGTGATAAGACATGCAATCTCAGTCCAGAAAGCCCCCCGGCTTTGTCTCTGGGCAGAATTTGGGAGGATTTCAGGTGCTCATGTAATTAAAGACACAAAAGCTATTAGCAGGCCAATCACTCTAAACATCACAGTACCATGAAAACCTGTTGCTAAACACAAGATACTACTTTTTGTACTTAGGAACTGAACTAACATTTTAACCTATAGGATTTTAAGCCCTTTCTTTAGTGATTGCCAGCACATCCCACCTTCCCAACACCACTTAATACCGAAAGGTCTATTTTTCAAAGTTTAAAGAAAAGGAAGGCGAGAAAACTAAGAGAATACTAAATATAAATCTATTCCCATTAGTACTGCAAACGTGCCTAGAGTTTGATTATGGAGACACGTCCAGAACATGACCTCAGATGTATTTGGCCCATCTTAAGTGTTATGTGAAAGGTGAAATGTGTTACTGTGTAACCTATTACTACCAGCTACATAATATTTAGAAAGCCTTTAAGTGACCTCTTTTCAGGAAATCTAACAATATGGCCAAGGGACAAAAAACCTCAAAATTTTAGCTTTCCAGTTGGGGTGGTTAATTTTCGTTAGTTAGCCTTTTTAAAACAAATGGCTGGAAGAACATTCGTCATTTCCATATGGCTTGAATAACTAATTAGCACCACTCCGTTTGCCTGAGGATCTTGTCCCTGCCCCAAGACGAGAAGGTTCACGAGCTACAGAGGTGCTGAGAACTTCCTTGCGTAAAACTAAGCTGTCTACGTACTTAAACTTTTCCTCCTGCCTAATTAACTTGTAAATCCATGTAATTAAGCATCTGAGCACACAGGCACTATTTTAATCCAACGCTCAAAAATTTTTCTACTGTTCACACACTCTGGCATTCCTAATTAATTTTTTTTTAATCAACATAATTGGAGCCAAGCACATGTTCTTCATTAAGGCCTATTCACAAGCTTCATAAGTTTTAGCTATTCACTTCTGAGAAGTAAAAAAAGAAGTTAAAAAAAAATCATTTCTTCCTTAAAAAGCAGTTTTGATAGAGGTCAACCACAGAAGTTTTTGTTTCGCAGTTTTTCAAGAGTTAAGGGTTGATCTAGAACCTTCTCTCAATTGATGTTCACACTGTGTAGCTGATCACAGTGTCTATGCCACACCTGGCAGCAGGTTACCATCAGAATAACTGGGATACAGATACCACCATCACCAGGACTTGCTTCCTTCTCTTTTTTTTTTTTTTGAGAAGTTTAAAGCAAGCCAGGACAAGTTGTTCTTTACATTCACGTGTCTCATGAAAACGTTAGGAAACCACATGCGCAGCTGGGGGATTTTTACTACAGACAAATATCATTACCATGAGAAAGTCTTCAAAACGTGGGATTTATGTGATCAGACGCAAAGCTTTACGGTGCAGACACCTCCCTATTCTCTTTATAGCCAATGGACATAAGCAGACAGACAGAGATTCATTTCTTCCCCAAGTACATGTCCTGTCAAATGCATCACAACTCAAATCATGCCCATCTCTCTCTGCCAGCTCTAAGTAGGACATGCTCTCACAAACGCTGTCTTTGGAATATACACAGGGTAGTAACTCAAGGCTGGACTCCTGGAGGAGGTGGCAAAGCACTCTGCCTGGTAGGAGGAAAAAAAAAAAAAGATACCTGACAAAAAAGAGACAAGAAATTATTTTAAAAGAAATAAACAATACCACCAGTCTTTTGAGCTAGATATCAAAGGTAAGCAGCAGAGAAAGCGTACCTGTAAAAAAGCAGAGTTAAAGTGAGAGGGAGGAAAAAGAATTCAGGATTTCACAGAGGACTGCCTCAATTCCCAGAGAACTTCCCTAGCTAGGCAGGAAACAGGTAAAAATAGCACGTAGGTATGGTCACAAATTAGAACTTCTAACTTTTGCTGGAACTAGACAAAGCAATATATACTCCTTAAAATGTAGGATTCACTGAAATACAAGCAGCAGCAGGCCTGGTGCTGAAGACAGGAAAAAATTATTCCTTTTAGGACAAAGCAAAAAGAAAGGAAGACGTCTTAGCCCCAAGTCTGGGCTAAAGGAGCTACATCCAACAGTCCAGAAACCGTAAGAGACAGAGTGAACAGAACCACAGAATGATACGAGGTTGGAAGGGACCTCTGAAGATCATCCAGTCCAACCCCCCTGACAAAGGAAGTCCACCCAGAGCAGGTTGCACAGGAGCATGTCCAGGCAGGGTTTGAATGTCTCCAGAGAAGGAGACTCCACCACCTCTCTGGGCAGCCTCTTCCAGGGCTCTGCCACCCTCAAAGTAAAGAAGTTCCTCATGTTTAGGAACCTTCCCAAGACCAAGCAAAGTGCACAGCTCCAGCAATCAGGTTTCAAAACAGCACTGGTGAGCACCCAGCAAGGGGAGCTTTATCAAAGCTGACATCTTCATTTCTCATCAGATTTATGATAGACAGTCAGACACTGTCAAAAGAAGGAGCACAGCTGAGATTAGAGTCAGACAGGGCTCCAGTCAGTCAAGTTCATGACCTGCTGGTATAATAGTGGGTTTTATTCTGGAGCACGCTTCATACTACAAAGAAGTAAAAAGGAAATGTGAAAGAGAAACACAAACAAAGCAATCAGGAGCACCAGCACATGTTTTCTTCTCTCTATTTAACAAAGACTTAATGTTAAGTAAGAGTTTTCTTCAAATGGACTGTGCCTGAATGTAACCAGAACTTCACAACACGCCCCCTGCTTGTTTTCCACAAGTACAGAAGAAAGACATTTAGAAAGCAGCCTTTAGTTTAAATATGCTTTACAGAATCAAGAAACAGTGCATTTAGATTTTAAGAGGGCTTATAAAATAAAGACTTCGGAATAAGCAACCTCGGGTTCGCTTTTCTTACCACCGTCTTCACTGTAGAAGCCAGAGTTAATGCTTCCTACAGGCAACAGTGACACCTACTGTTACCCTTATCGACTGCATTCAACTTGTACAACTGGTAAAAAAACAACCACATTTTTCCAAAGACATTTCAAAGCATATTAATCATTTCCTTTTCAAGGGTTTCCTTTGTCACACATCTATTGCTGTCAGCGCAGAACTGAAGTTATCAACCTGTCTTGTAATTTTTAAATACAATTCCCTCAAAACCAACCTACCCACAGTGTTTAACCTTTGTATTTCCCCACAGCAAACATTCTTGAACGGTTATAATTAAAGCAGATCTGAAAAAGGTCCTCTTACTTACCTTCATACTAGCATTTCATGGTTTTCACCACAACAGACACTTAAGTAACCACCCAAAAGTGCAGTTTCCATACCTTTCTTATACCAAAGGTGCTGGATTAACTAAATGATGACTATGCTGTGCCTTTTTGGGGGATTACAGGAGAGTATTAGGCAAAAAGGTAAATTTAATTCAGTGGTTCAACATTAAAAAATAATGTTTTTACACACACACTTAGGTGTGTAGCTGTTTTGTTTTAACTACAGCATCATTCTACCAAGTGAATTTTTGGCAGGTTGCTTATTTTCCATTGTTCAAATTTATTTAAATAATTCTTAATTTTGTTGAGGAGAACAGAGTAGGGGGTTTCCACAGCAGCTTTCCAACAGAGAAGCTCGATGATTTCAACATTCGCAAGGCAAGTCCACGGGCCAGCTCTAGTTCAGAGCCCTCAAGCATCCACATGGCAGAATCTGAGAGACCACCAAGGTCTCATCAAGGCTCATCTCCTTGCCACCAGCGGTTAATCAGCACTACCTAGTTATCTCCACAGCACATTCCAGTCAAAAAGGTGGGGTTTTTTTGATTTGGAAAGGCTCCTTCTACACACACTAAAGTAGTAACAATAGCTACAAAGAATATTTTCAAAAAAAAAAAAAGAAAACACCACAACTTACCTAAGCAAAGAGAAGACATCATAAGAGTTACGAACACAGTTCTGATCCACCTGGAGAAGACTGTTCTTCAGGGTACCTGAGTGATCCTTAAAGCAAAGGAACAATGTTAATTTAAGAACAAAAATTATTCCATCTTTACTAAAAACATGCCCTTTGGTAGGATAACAAACGATCTTGAGTTCAATGTATTATAAATCTGTCTTCATACAGTTTTATGTGCAGTAGGTAGAAGCAATTTAAGGCAGCGATAACACCAAGCTCAAGTCTGCCCAACAACAGCAATTACCTATAAAGATGTTAACGACCAATCAGTTCATCTCTGTTCTAGACATGGAGTGTGTTTTCTTGAATTTTATAATCTATTACTGCACAAATTTTACACACAGAAATACTGAAGGGTGCAATTTACAGCACTGCCAGGCTTCAGCTTCAGATGGAATCACAGAATGGTTAGAGTCAGAAGGGACCTTAATACCAAGAAATTCCAACCCCCTGCCATGGACAAGGATACCTCCCACCAGACCAAGTTCTCCAAGCCCCCTCCAACCTGGCCTTGAACCCCTCCAGGGATGAGGCAGCCACAACTTCTGCGGGCAACCTGGCACAGTGTCTCACCACCCTCACAGCAAACAAGTTCTTCCCCACATCTCATCTCCATCTCGCCTCTTTCAGTGTCAAACCATTCCCCCTCCTCCTATGGCTCCCCTCCCTCATCAAGAGTCCCTCCCCAGCTTTCCTGGAGCCCATTCAGGGACTAGAAGGGGCTCTGAGGTCTCCCTGGAGCCTTCTCTTCTCCAGGCTGAACCCCCCCCAACTCTCTCAGCCTGTCCTCCCAGCAGAGAGGCTCCAGCCCTCCCAGCATCTCCATGGCCTCCTCTGGCCCCATTCCAACAGGTCCACGTCCTTCCTGTGTTGAGGATTCCAGAGCTGGACACAGCAGATCCAAGAGCCCATTCAGTAACATGCCAGATATACAAGACCATGAGACAAAGCTCTGTTCTTTACCCATGCATTAACATGCTTAAAAAAAAGGATGAAAGCCATCTTACTTTTGAATGATGTGAACAAGTTTCTGGAAGTTACAAAAAGAAACCCTGCCACCTTATGTCATTCTTAAGAGACCTAAATGTACATTCTGCACAAGAATCATCAAAAACAACAATTCTTCAGGCTGCAAAGGTTAGATAATGAGCTTTTTCCTATCAGGCAGAGTCACACAAATTCCTAGAAATGCCACAAACTCAGAACTGTTTCTTCACGCGATAAAGTGAATTTTAAGTAGGTCAAACCACCTGGCAGCATTGTCAGAAACTTTACAGAATGTAGAAAAAAAGGCATTTATTTTAGGGTATGAAGTAGCCCCAGCTGGTTCACGTGATGAGATAATTTTCCAACCATGATACAGATTTACCCCAAGTGCCAATCTCTGCCTACGTATTGGAGCACTACGTCCAGTTCTGGGCTCCCCAGTTCCAGAAGGACAGGGAACTACTGGAGAAGAGTCTAGCAAAGGTGATGAAGATGATGAGGGACTGGAGCATCTCTCTGCTGAGGAAAAGCTGAGAGACCTGGGGCTGTTCAGCTGAAGAAGAACAGACTGAGAGGGGATCTCACTGATGCTGATGAATATCTAAAGGGTGGGTGGCAAGAGGATGGGGCCAGACTCTTCTCAGTGGTGCCCGGTGACAGGCCAAGGGGCAACAGGCTCAAACTGGAACATGGGAAATTCCTTCTCAACAAGAGGAAAAAGTTCTTTGAGGGTGGCAGAGCCCTGGAAGAGACTGCCCAGAGTGGTGGTGGAGTCTCCTTCTCTGGAGATATTCAAAACCCACCTGGATGCATTCCTGTGCAACCTGCTCTAGGAGGACCTGCTCTGGCAGGGGGTTGGACTGGATGATCTCCAGAGGTCCCTTCCAACCCCATATCATCCTGTGATTCTGTGAAAAGATGAAACTAAGAGAGGAACAAGTGCTTCAGTGCACACCAGAAAGGAACCAGGAAAATAAATTGGACGTGGTTGTGATGAAAGAAGCAGAATCCCTCTGAAATCTTCAAGCAAACTTGCTGTGTAATTTACTACAAAATAATAATTTTAAAAAGTTTGAACAAAAGCTAGTGATGGCTTTTGTCAGTGTTGGGTTGATGGTTGGACTCGATCTGAAAGGTCCCTTACAACCTAGATGATTCTACGATTCTATGAAAAGCAGAAGTTGGAGGTAAATTTATGTCAAAGTCAAATGTAGTTAAGAACAAAACAGCTTTATTGGCAGCACACACTTGCATTTACACAGAGAAGAAAAGCTGTAAATGCCAGAGGAGGAGTTACACGAGCACTGTCAGACACCTACAGTAAAGCAGTAACACCCTTCAGGGCACAGAAGGTGCACATAAAGGCTTTTGAAACCTTATTTCCCAACTTTTCCCTTGCCATGAGCGAAGTATCAATTGCAGCAAGAAAACTGCAACCAGAATAAGAATATTACCCAAAGAAAATACTGGTTTTTTTCATTGCCTATCAGCAACAGCCCAGGTGCTGCTGGACAGAAGAGATGGAAGAAAGGTAAAATTCCATTACTTTTTTTCCAGTATTGCTGCTAGAGTCTTCCGCTTTGCTCCTTGAGGTGACAGGAGCTTCCTAGAAAGCAAGTGTTTTCAGCACAAACCTGCATTTTGAAAATTACTTTACATACAAGTGGGCTTGAAGGTTCTAAAACAGCAGCTAAAGTACATTACCTGGTGAGACTATAAGCTGCCAGTGCTTCAATTTTAAATTTATTTGAATATTCCTACTTGAGAACGTTACTCTCACTGGTTTTGTTTGCCAAGGAGATAGCCATTTAACCAATAAATCTACAATTTTCACCAGTAAAAGTCAGTTGTTACACTGCCTAATGTCCCTGTCCTACTTGAAGTTTATTCTGCTACTCTCTTATGACAGGTAAGTTCACACGACAGAAGATGGGAGCTTGCATTTTGCCCCAGACGGATCAAGTACATCTGCAGTGTGTTTTGAAACTCCAAATTCAGGAAACATCGCCAGAATTGTTTGGTCAGCTTCTAAAAATTTTCTTAATTTGGCTCGTAAGTGGTCTTAATTAACGACATTTAATACACTAATAAAATGCACTTTATTCTAAGACTGCATAAATCTACTCTGGCAATTTAATTGACAGGCAAAAGAATTAAAGTAACAAGGGGGTTTTTTGAGCATTGAGGGGAAAAAAATAAAATAAAAAAAATAAAAGAGTACCACACCTAAACTTCAGTCATACTGAGATGGGCAACAATAAAGGACACTTTCAAAATAGACCGAAGTGTCTTTGTGCACAAGGTTTTCATTAGACTTGCAAAATGGTATTTGTACACATCTGCCTTCATAATCAGGTTTTATATGTGGGAGCGTAAAGAAACTGAAACTGCTATTTCATCCATGTATTATCTCAAAAATTGAGATTTACAACTAAGATGTCTTCAAGTATTATGAAGACCTGTCACCGCCACAGAGAAAAAAGCACCTCGAGAGAACAGAAAATACCCATACAAGCAAGCAGGAAAGATATTGTATTGCACTTTCCTGACACCAGAAATCCCTTCCTACAGAAGATTTCGGGTGGCGCTTCATAAATAATATTTATTATAACCAAAGAGGAGCTGTATAATATTCAGAATATCCAGCATTGACAGGAAAATTATAAAGCAAGACCAACGAAGAGCAGAAATATCCTTTAAGTGCACAGAGCTGCTGAAGGTTACAGGAAGAGTTGGCTTGTGCCAACTCATTTGGCTTGAATGGCAGATAAGTCACTTAAATACAGGAGGTATGTACTATATAAGAAGAGATTTAGGTGAAGGAACTGACAAAAAAAAGCAACTGGAAGCCACAGAGCAGGGTGACAAAATAAATCTCTAGCTCTTGGAGCCAGAAAGAGCCGAATAAATTATATGAAAGGACAAAGAAGGAGATTATTTGTGCTCTACATCGGCTACAACTGTATCTGCAACTTAGCTTCAGAACTTGTAAAAGAACCAAAACCGAGATGTACTTTTAAACCTTATGAGCTCAGAAGCAAGACCTGACAGCAAAGGATCAGAGAAGAGGACAGTGAATCGGCACTGAATTCAGGCCCAGATTGTTAATACTGAAATCCTGTAGAACTAGAATTTCATCCTGCTTCAAGAAAACTGAGTTAACAGCACCAGGAAGTAGAGTCCGAGCTGTGTCCCAAACCATCTACAATTTGAAGGAAAATCATCAAAATACCATAGTCTGGAGGCTTGCATACAGCCAGAGAGTTCTGCACGTGGCCACCTTGTCCCTTTCACCGCTCTCCCCACATACGAATGGCTACCCGGGGTGTTGACATGAAGCCATTGCCTCCATTTGCATCCCCACAAGACTGGACTTGCTGGTTGTGGCTAATGCAGAAACTGCGTGTCAAGGAGTCATTTTCTCTCCAGCCAAGAACTCCGTATGAAAATCTATCCTGAACGTGGGCAATACCAAGCACAAGTGCAGGCTGGCTGGAGAATGGCTGGAGAGCAGCCCCGAGGAGAAGGACTTGGAGGTGTTTGTGGATGAGAAGTTCAACATGAGCCAGCAAAGAGCACTGGCAGCCCAGAAAGCCAACCGCATCCTGGGCTGCATCCCCAGCAGCGTGGCCAGCAGGGCAAGGGGGGGATTCCATCCCTCTGCTCCACTCTGGGGAGACCCCCCCACCCCAGTGCTGCCTCCAGCTCCGGGGCCTCAGCACAGGAGAGACATGGACCTGCTGGAGCGGGGCCAGAGGAGGCCACGGAGATGCTGGGAAGGCTGGAGCCCCTCTGCTGGGAAGACAGGCTGAGAGTTGGGGGGGTTCAGCCTGGAGAAGAGAAGGCTCCAGGGAGACCTTTGAGTCCCTTCCAGTCCCTAAAGGGGCTCTAGGAAAACTGGAGGGGGGGAACTCTTGATCAGGGAGGGGAGGACGAGGGCTAATTGTTTGACACAGAGGGGAGATTGAGATGAGATCTCACGAAGAACTTCTTTGCTGTGAGGGTGGTGAGACCCTGGCCCAGGTTGCCCAGAAAAGCTGTGGCTGCCCCATCCCTGGAGGGGTTCGAGGCCAGGTTGGATGGGGCTTGGAGCAACCTGGTCTGGTGGGAGGTGTCCCTGCCCACGGCAGGGGGTTGGAACTGGATGATCTTGAAAGGTCCCTTCCAACCCAAACCATTTTATGATTCTATACCACATTATTGCCACCAGCAATTTGGGATTAAAAAAAACCCCACCTTTCAGCTGTGCTATTTACAATAAGTAAGTTTAAACTTTTTCATCATTGATGTAGTAACCAACACTGCCATATAATTAACTTGGCTGCAATTGCAATATTAGCTAAACAAGGACAAACACTACTGCAGAGCCTTTGGAAAGAAAACATAGGGTGAAACAGTTGCGACAGAGAGCAAATAAATAGCTTCCCTTTTAGAAGCTACAAACGCTGGTTTAAGAGTGAGAACCAAAACTTAATGTGCTTTCGTATTTGCACAAGAGTCTTAACAGCCACACCATTTTTAAAATATTCTATGTTTAAATGAAGTGTATGTCTTAAAGAATAAAGTCAAAGCTTATTTTCAGTAACCAGGCATTTTTTTAGGACTTAAAATGCTACTCCTTAAGTCTTCCCAGAACAGCTCAGATGTCCATGCAACAGAGGTGAGATAACAGTTCTTATTTGTCATGTCAAAAAAGTATTCCTTCTCAAAACTAAGCATTTTTTCTGCTCTGAGCATTCAAGTGTGAAAATTAAAGTTTACAAGTTGAATTTCAGCTTGTCACCCGTGCTAACAAGCCAGAACAAATAGGAGTTACCCTTACCTTCTGTTCAAATGAAGCTCCGTAATAACCATCATTGAGACCAAAAATAATCTCGTTTGGGTTTCTTGCGTGTATCTGTAAGAAAAGAAGAAAACAAATTATTTTATGGTCACCTTACTATGACTTTACACTGCAAACGAGCTCTCTCTGATAGTCAAATGCAGTTTGTCATCCCCTGTAATTCTAGGTGCACGTGAAACCTAAGAGAAAATTGAATTTAACCATAGAAAATGCATTTGCTTCACAGCTTTAATAACAGTCACTAAGCATGTTCGGCATTTCTACCTTGAAATCAGAAACACTGGCCAGACCATCTTTCCTACTGCATTTCCAGCTGACAAAAATTACTAAGAGACCAGGAAACTAATCAAGAAGATAAGTCTGAATAGTCATTAGCTTTCACATGATTATTACCTAAAATGATACTCAAAATTAAGATTTTGTGGTCATAGTAGACACAAAATCAGCGTTCAGTATTGCAGCTGATATCCTGCTATTAATGTAAAGAATATTATTTCAAATAAAATCATGCACTAGAGAATATTCTTTAGGGAGCCATTTCTTCTGTCCAGTAAAAAATGGGGAAAAAAAAAGCTACACTGTGAAGGGAACTGGGTCTGGCAGCGATGGAGTTAATTTTCTTCATAGCAGTCCATATGGAGTGGTGTTTTAGGTCTGCAACTAAAACAGCGTTGGTATCACGTCAGTGTTTTAGCTATTGCTGAGCAGCACTTGCACAGCATCAAGGTCCCCTCTGCTTCTCACTCTGCCCCCGCAGCAAGCGGGGCTGGGGGTGGGCAGAAGCTTGAGAGGGGACAGAGCTGTGACAGCTGATCCGAAGTGACCAAAGGGATATTCCATCCCGTATCACATCGTGCTGAGCAGTGAAAAACAGGGGTAGCTGTTGCTTGGGGACCAGCTGGGCATCAGTCTGCAGGTGGGAGGTGGTGACTGACTACCTCTGCATCACTTGTGTGTTGTTCTTCCCTCCCTCTCCATTTTTTATTTTTAATTTATTTTTTCTTTAAGTTATTAAACTGCCTTTATATCAAACCACAATTTTTTCCTCATTTTTGCTCCTCTGACTGTCTCCCAGCCCACCACTGCAGGGGGTGCTGGCCAGGATCAATGCACCATGTAAAGCCAGAGCAGTCATTCCCTATAAAGCTTTCTTCCCAGGCTTTGAAACACCCCAATTTAAAAATATATCATTTAGGTTTGAAGTGAAATGTAAACTATGATCTATTCTAAATAGATCCTACCAATTAATCAAAGTGCCCATTGGAACTAGGACAATTTATTTGATTCAAAAGGCACCGTATTTTTGGTGGGTTTATTATTTATGTGATATGGGTTTATTTTTGAGCCACTTTCACTATAAGCTCCACAATACAGAAAACACCTCACTTTTTATGTCTTTCAAAAGGCCAGAGACCAGAATTAAAACAGACCTTATACAGTAAGCTCCTTGGACTGAAGATCTTTGATGGGATGTCATGACTATGGGAATGGATTAAATCTGTAATACACACAAACATTATGATCTATGTTCATTTAACTACATGTACAATCATAATGTTATTTCCTTGAACAGAGACATTGCAATTTAAAGCACTGAGTGTATCATTTAAGAGCCTCAGTAACCAATGGTAACTTCAAACATTCATCCAGTCAAGATTTAAAGCTCTGAAGTAAGCTAACATGAACCTCTGCAATCAAACTCTAAAATACACCCTTCAAATGCAATTAATTTCCTCTCTTAACTTTCTATATATTTGTTCATCCAGATGTTCTGTTCCTTTAAGGAAAAAGTCGAGGGAAAACTGTTTTCACATTACCTGCTGGCCCAAGTACTTTAACCCATCTAGATTGACCTTCCATTCGATCAAAAGCTGAAAGTGCTCCTTCTTCCCACCCCAGATCCTCACGACAAAACAGGAGACAGAGGTATCGAGACGATCGGGCATTATTCCAAAGTCCAGACTCCTCCATGTGGGATTCTGTAGGTATTCAAAGAGGGACAAAAAAACCTCAAACTGAAAGTAGTGCTAAACTTGACAATTCAGAAAGCAGCAAAGTTCATGTCAAAGATTAAAAAAAAACACCTTAAGAATCATGAACACCAGCCATTTCAAAGTTTACAAAGAGTTGAAGCCAACAGGCTCTGCTGCTTCCTTATTCTGTTTTCTAGACAGAATTCTTGGGTGAAAAGCCACGTGCTATAAAGTACTTCAGAAACTCAGAGTGGGCTCTGCTTCCTTCCATTACGAGACGTTGAAGAATTTACTTCAGAATCAACTAATTCAGCTTAGCCAAATCAGGAACTTTAAAAGTGGAAGTAACATTCCTTTCCGAGGTATAATTCAGCTTCTGAAAACAAGGGCACAGCTTACATTGCAAAAGTTAAAGTTTAAAAAGCTGATCTATTCCCCAATAATTAAGTTTGCATAATTTATTGACAGGTTTGTTCACATTCTTCTCCTCCTTGACTGATGCTGATGGCAACCCTCAAACCTTGTCACCAAGAGCTGTTCTTCACTCCAAGAGATCAGACATCCATCTCAAGCTTTATAGAAGCAGCACAAATTAAACTGCAAACATCTATTCCGCTAGAACTCAGATTTGCAAACACAAGACATTCCAAGAACTTGGGAGTCACCTTTGATAACGTTTCAAATAAAGATTTATGGGAACTGTTGTAATTGGCCCAAACGGCAACCAAACCAAGTCAATCCAACACCTACTAGTGTTGAGAGCCAGATAGGACTGACTTTAAGACTTCCACAGGCCATAAATCAGTGGGTGACCAAATGCAGAAATGGGAAAGTGCCTTTTATACGTATCTATCTTCCTCCTCGCCCACAAACAGCAACGGTAGCTCCTCCAAAACAAAAGCAGAAGGTAGGAACCACCCATCATCCCAGTAGGCACTGGTCCAGGTTGCCCACAGAAGCTGTGGCTGCCCCATTCCTGGAGGACTTCAAGGCCAGGCTGGATGGGGCTTGGAGCAACCTGGTCTGGTGGGAGGTGTCCCTGCTCATGGCAGGGGGCTGGGACTGGATGGTCTTTAAGGTCCCTTCCAACTCATACCATTCTATGACTCTATCCCATGAAAGAGCAAGCCTTTCCTTCTAGTGCTTAAGCAGCCTGGAACAGGCCAAACATCTCTGAACTATATGGCAATTAGCATAAGGCAATTTAGAATAAGATGCCTCTAAAAAGAAGGGAGGGGCAGAGTTACCCAGTAAGTATTAGAGAAGAATGCATTAATCAAGTTTTCCTAAGGAGAAGGGACATTTGGTGGCTATTCAGGCACAAGAATACCAAGTCATTAAAATACCCACAGATTATGTACGGAATTCACTCAAGACATCCTTTATTTAGATTTTTATCATTCCATCTCGTATTTCCTTTGCTTAGATTCCCTTTTTGTTATTCATTTTCCTGATTTAGAATAGGCAGAATTCAACATCCTGAAGTCTCGAGAAACTTGTCTCTTGGACAAATTAACAGCCCTGTGGATGTAGAGAGCTTTCCTCCATTAAGGAGGTTTTCAAAGCATTTACAGCCCAGCGTGCTATAAATACTACCTTTTATGTTACCTTTTCTACGTTGTTAACTCAAATATTAAAAAGTCTGTCCAGCAAGTTTTCAAACTCCCTTACCCAACACTTGCAACATCCTGCTCCCACAAAGAGACCTACTCCTTCTCAGGTGTAATAATCTGTTCAGTTCTGCTCCCTTTGCTGACCTGAGCTGGAAAAATTAGGAACTGAGACGTTTTCAAATTTCAGTTTCTTAAAGCTATGAGCTCTTCAAAAAATACACATGCTCGTAAATGAAGGCAGATGCTCCTTAGTGTTCAACAATACAACAAAAAGATGTTCAAAGGAAATCAGCAGTATATTTTGCAACACTTTTTGACTCTCCCTTTATTTGGGGTGTTGCAAGCAGCACCTCTGCTTCTACTCCAAGGTGGTTAAACCGCACAGCATGAGCTTCTGGTGAATCTGTACACCCAAAGTAATACCCAAGTGCTCCTTGAATAAGCAATTGGCAAACATTTAAATAAAAACAGCTATTTCTGTTGCTAACACCAGCAAGAAGAGCAAAAAAAAAAAAAAGACGAACTGTAAACAAACCTAAGTTTTGAAACGTACAATTCTCAGACACTGAAATTAGTTAAACCAGTAAAAATCCTGCTCACCTTGCCTGTTTGGTGTTCTCAATATTTAAAATAGATATATAGTAAAGCTTAACCTGAGCACTGAAGAGTTTTCACATGAAAATGCCCTACCCTTGGGTTGTTCCCTCCTATCTGCAGGACTACAGGCAGAGAATTACTCCACAGCTGTTAAAAATAAAATGCATTTCTGCTATTCAGTAACTCCCTATTCCAACCTTGTGAAAAAAAACCTAAAAAGGAGAAAAATGTGCAGAACCGAGGAGTGGAAATATATATTTAACAGTCATGGTATTCAGCAAAGAAATCAATATACTGCAATAAATACATAATTTTAAAGGAAAGGTTTTACATATTAAAATGACTTACCAGAGAATTCTTGATCACCTCACTCTTATAAAATTCTAAAGAAAAAGGAGTAAAAAAAAAAACCACACCTTTAGATTAGCTTAAACACTGATAAAATTTTAGCATTTGAAATAGAAAAAGCTATAATAAGTAACACTCATGAAAGACAAATGCTAGTAGGCCTAGTTTATCAGTAACACATTCATGAGAAAGACTTTAAAATGTAGTCATGCTTTTGACCAAAAGTACTCATTCACACCTAATTATTAGAAGTAATTATTTAAATTTAGCATTTCATCTGTAAAGATGAATCCTCAAGATAATCCTCAAGATTTACCGAGGTTTTGGTTTCTGGGGAAAGAACATACTTCGGTACTTTACAATATTTGGATGACATTTGTCAAGTGACAGGTTTGTCGTATGACATCTTCCTGGAGGAGCGCAGCGGGGATGGACTAATTGCTCCGCTTTCCTGAAGAGCAAGGGTGACCTGTTCCAGATGCTTAGAAAGTGAACAGCCAAATTACCCCACCGAGGTGCCAAGAACCCTGTATTTAAATGGAAATAAGCAACTGCTGACACACAGACCTTGGCTTTCCCAGCCAAAATAAGAACTTAAAAGTCTTCAGGTAGACAGCTCTGGAGGTTGGAATGCAGATTTTGTACAATAGCCTTCAGTCCACTGGAGTCCAAGGATAAAGCTTTGATGGAGTGCTGTGTCCAGTTCTGGGCTCCCCGGGTCCAAGAAGGACAGGCAACTGCTGGAGAGGGTACAGCAGAGGGCTACAAAGATAATTAGGGGCCTAGTGCATCTCTCTGATGAGGAAAGGCTGAGGGACTTAGGTCTTTTTAGTCTGGAGAGGAGAGGGCTGAGGGGGGGGGGGGGCGGCTCATCAATGGTTATAAAATATATAAATGGTGA
>JAOXNO010000001.1:203636442-203657835 GCA_028565335.1 Limnodromus scolopaceus | reverse complement strand
GAGGAGGGTGTCGCCATGGCAACTGGGCGCGGCCTGGTCCTTCCCTCCGCAACCCGGGCCTGGCTGAGGGCGGGCGGGCCGGGGGAGCCCGAGGTGCTGCGGGCCCTCGGCGGGACCCTCATGGCTCGCCAGCCGGCCCCACATCCCATCAGCTTGCCTCACATCAAACCAGCCTGCCCCACATCATGCCAGTCTGCCCCACAGCAGACCAACCTGCGCCACATCGCACCAGCGAGACCCACAACAGGCCAACTGGCCCCACATCACCCAGCAATGACCCACATCACGCCAACTGGCCCTACATCATATCTGCCTGCCCCACAACAGGCCAATCTGCCCCTCCTCAACAAACCAACCTGCCCCACATCACACCAACTTGTCCCACAATAGGCCAACTTGCCCCACCACAATAGACCAACCTGCCCCACATCACACCAACCCGCCCCACATCACACCAACTGGCCCCCTATCATGTCAGCCTGCCCCATATCAACACCTACCTGTTACACATCACACCAACGTGCCCTACAGCAGACCAACATGTGCCCCACATCATGCCAACCCACCCCACATCACACCAGCCAACTCCACAAAAGACCAACCTGCCCCACATCATGCTAACCTGCCCCATAACACCATGCCAAACAACCCAACACCACACCAACCCATCCCAAACCACGTCAGCCTGCCCCAAAAAAGACCAACCTGCCCCGTAACAGGCCAACCTGCCTCATAACATCATGGCAAACAAAACAACATCCTGTCAAGCCATCTCACACCATGCCAACCCACCCCACACCATGCCAACCCACCCCACCCCACATCCTATCAGCTAGCCCCACAAAAGACCAGCCTGCCCCAAAACAGGCCAACCTGCCCCCACACCATGTCAGCCTGCCCCACAAAAGAACAACTTGCCCCATAACAGGGCAACCTGCCCCATAACATCATGCCAACCAACCCAACATCACACCAACCCATCCCACATCCCACTAGCCGACTGCACATCAAGCCAACCTTGATGCCAACACTCCCCGAGGCCCACCACAACCATCTCTCCAGCACCTACCTCCATCCCACCCCACCCTGGAAACATCCATGCTGACCAGGAGGATCATCCCCACTGGAGCATCACCATCCCCACATACCGGGCAACACCGGGAGCGCCAGTCCTGTCCCCACGCCCCACCTGGGGCACCCATACCCACAGCACCCTGCAGCGCCTGCCCGGCGTAGGTGGCCACGCTGGAGATGCTTGTCCCCATCGCACTGCCAGGAACCAGCACGGGCTGTGCCAAGACACCCGTCCCTACACCACCGGGAACGCCCGTCCCACCACCCCAGCAGTGGCACTGGGAATGCCTGTCCCCGACACGTGCTGCAGCACTGGAAATGCCTGTTCCCGCTGGGCCGGGCGGCCCTGGAAGGGTTGAGCATGACATGCAGTGCTGGAAAGTCCTGTCCTCCTCCTGTCCTCCTCTCTACCTCTCCTTCTCTTCTCCTCCCCTCCTCTTCTCCTCCTGTCCTCCTGTCCTCAGCCCCATGGAGCTCCCATACCATGGAGACCTTCCCAACTGGAAGCCCACCAAGCCTTCATTCGCTTACAGTACTCATGGTTTTGCATTATTCATGCTGTGTTGATGTGCGTTCTACCGGCGTTGCCTTTAGCGTGCATTTTGGTCTTGGGTATTCAATGGTGAACTCATTAAAAATTAAAAAAAGAGGAGGAATAATGAAAAGTGGAGTGGAAAGTCAAATTTTCTGGAGTTCCATCTGGCCATCCTTGCAGAAGTCATCCTCTTCCCTCCACCCTCCTTCCCTTGCAGCCACTCGCCGTGGTCTGCCTTCTTCCAAAGTATTTTCCAGGAGTTGAAAACAGAGCAGCCAAATTTTTCCCCTCGATAATTCCCTGGTGAATTACACACCACATGGTGACACGTCGGTGTGGACTTTTCTGACCAAATTTTGTGATTCTACATGTGGGTGGCCAATGAATTCAATACCTCAAGCTTAAGATTTTGGCATCATGAGCCTGCAGTTGTGCTTGAGTTCTGGATGTTGCTGTCTCTGATCAAGAAAATAATTTCAAAACAGTGGCCTTTTTTGGGAAGATCTTCTAGGAACCAGTGCACCTCCATTTTTCCTTCTGATGAAAAAAACACTCGAGTATTTCAGTATTTTCGAAAGGAAAGTGCACTATTTTCAAGCATGCAGACTCCTGAGCCACGTGGTGGAGATCAGGAGGTTCAAACATAGTAATTTTGGACCTGTTGTATCAGTTTGATTCACCTCCTGGCTTCTGCTTCATTACGATGTGTGTCCTCCTTGCTTTGGAACTTTTCCATCTTCACCTTGGAGGATGGAAACTAGTTTTTGAAAATGAAATCTGGGTTGGTTTGGGGTGTTTCCCCCCCACACCAGTCTTTATTCAAGGTGTGAAAAATGCATTTGGAATGAAAAAAATGATCCTAACAGCAAGAAATTTGATCATAAATCAAATTTATGAACTTAAACTCTTCAGAGATGCTTCCTCCATTGAGCAAATTAGTTTTAGCTCAGAATTATATATAGAACTACAGAGGATCACCCATTGCAAGGACAGAGTTATTTCGGAGATAAATCACTAAAAACAGGTTGTGGAAGCAAAGTGAACATGCCATAGCTTGTTGACCTGGAACATCAAACAATTAAAAAATAAATAAATTAATCTTAGGATGATACATTACTATTTTGTGATGAACTTATGCTGATTTGGTGAATTTAAAGTTCATACGACACTACCGTAGCAGGATTTTCCCATTTTTCTTCATTTCCACAGGAGCAGATGACTATCTGAAAACTTTTATCTTAAAATACTGCTGTTTAGAGAAGCCAAATGAGTTACTTAACATAGCAGCTCACATGCCCTACATATGGAGATTGCGTTTAATTTGCTGCTTAATGTACACCGAGAGCTCTAACCCATAATTCAGGGACTAAAAAGCAAAAATTTCCCCCAGAGGAAAATTCAAATACGATCCCAAATCCCATGTTAATTTATTAATGATTTTATAGCAGTGGAACGGATGTAGCTCCAAAGAAATCCCTGCAGATTCCCAGCTCTTGCTAGCTAAGGTTTTGGCCTCCTATTCTAAATTTCAGTCTTATCTTTGCTTTTTGCTATTCTTAGCATGACAAGGAACTGTTTGCAAGAGCATCATAAAACGAGGAGTTTCTAGGGATAAGGTTTCAGTTTTACATTTGATTTTCATCAGCTTTAAGAGGTTAAGTCCATCCCCTTGCATAGTTCCACCACAGTGACCATCTGACACAATGAGAGCCATTTAATAACCCAGATCGTGCCCGAATTCGTACAAAATAATCATCCCTTTTGGGCTTAAAATAATGAGTTAATTAATGAGGATTGGTGGATTATTTTAACCAGAATATTTGCAAACTGCAGCCAGGAAAGACTGTGGCTTCTTTTTTCCCCAGTTCATGAAGAGTCACTTGGAGCAGCAACGCTGGAGCAGTACTGCCCATCCCAGCTGCATACGTGGTGTTACGTAGGACCTTATGGAATTTACTCACGCCCTAGGAAATTGTCATTTGCATTTTTTAACCACATAAAAAGGCCGGCGTTATCTGTCTGCATCGTTGTGAAGATCACAGCATGGCCTTTATTGCGTTCCAGTGGATGTTCTCTGCGGCTGATGATCATAAGAGATGAAATTCTCACAGCTGCAGCAAGTGCATGGATGCGCACAGTGCTCCAACCTCCATGACCTGCCCATCTGCTCAAACTGTGTGGAGCAGCTGACAAGCCTGAGGGACAAGATGCCATCCAGAGGGACCTGGACAGGCTGGAGAAGTGGGCCCGTGCGAACCTCATGAGGTTCAACAAAGCCAAGTGCAAGGTCCTGCACCCAAGACGTGGCAACCCCTGGTATCCATACAGGCTGGGGATGAAGGGATGGAGAGCAGCCCTGCTGAGGGCTTGGGGGTGTTGGTGGATGAGAAGTTCAACATGAGCCAGCAAAGAGCACTGGCAGCCCAGAAAGCCAACCTCATCCTGGGCTGCATCCCCAGCAGCGTGGCCAGCAGGGTGAGGGGGGGGATTCTGACCCTCTGCTCTGCTCTGGGGAGCACCCCCCCACCCAGTGCTGCCTCCAGCTCTGGGACCTAAGCACAGGAGAGACATGGACCTGTTGGAGCGGGGCCAGAGGAGGCCATGGAGATGCTGGGAGGGCTGGAGCCCTTCTGCTGGGAGGACAGGCTGAGAGAGTTGTGGTTGCTCAGCCTGGAGAAGAGAATGCTCCAGGAAGACCTTTGAGCCCCTTCCAGTCCCTAAAGGGGCTCCAGGACAGATGGGGAGAGTGGTGAGGCAGATGCTCAGGTTGCCCAGAGAAGCTGTGGCTGCCCCATCCCTGGAGGGGTTCAAGGCCAGGCTGGATGGGGCTTTGAGCAACATGGTCTGGTGGAAGGTGTCCCTGCCCATGGTAGGGTCTTGGAACTAGATGGTCTTTAAGGTCCCTTCCCACTTAAACCATTCTGTGATTCTATGGTCTTCAGTTTTCTTCAAGTGAATCCAACGAGCAAACAAGAAAAAAAAGAATTTTTCAAAAACTTCATCTGATTACTGAGCAGCTCTTGTGTTCACATTTGGTCTAAATGTACCAGAAGGTCCTCCCTTTGACCTTATGGAAAGCCATAAGCAGCTTCTTGTGGATATGTTTTGGGGGAAGCAAGGCCAGAAAATAAATAGAATTAGTATTAACAGAATTTTAAAATGTAATTAATACAAAATGGGCTAAACTAACATGGAGAATAAAGCATATTTTTGAGAAGCATTTGGAGAAAGCTGGATGAAATACCACTCAGGAATTGTCAGAAATGCCATTTGAAAACTTAAATACCATTTCTTGAAGCGCTATTGCATCGGTGCTCTTTTCGCTTGGTGGCACTGAATTTAAGACACATGGGCAAGTGTCCATTGAGATGACATGTGGAGGAGTGATTCTGCCTGCAGGTCATTACTTGGATTATTTAATAGACTTTATTGTAAGTTTTGGCATGCCAGAAGCTTTGGGAAAGGAAGCAATGGTCTTGTGGCTAACGGTAATTCCTACTTCTGCCACAGATCGGGTCAAATATGGTTCTTATTGGGGTATGAGATCATCGCAAAACCACTCAAGTGAGCAAACATATTTCACTGGTGGATGGAAGGATTCCAAGTGGAGAGCGAAATACTTCGAGTTTGTGAGCTATTTAAAGAAGAGGAAAACGCTTAAATTTTGCCACTGGATGCCTATTAAATAATGTAATTTACAGCCACAGATGTGGGGTTAAAAGAGTTTGTTTAGCTTTGCCTTTGGAGAGATCAAGCTCAAGCAACAGAGACTAACATAAGAGCCCAGGGTTTGTGAGCACTAAACCCTGCGCTTTTTTATGTCCAAAGTATTTCTGAGTATTTCTAGTTGCAGGTGAATATGTTTGCTCCATCCCCAAACCTCCGTAAGACACTTGAAGCTACCTAAGACTTCCTAGTCATCCCTATGAAATATATCACAGTGCAAAGCACAATAAACCTCAGAACTTTCAGCTATAAATGCACTTGATTTTGAATTAAAAGCAATATATACCTGTGAGCATCAGCTGAAGAGCCATTAAGATACGAGCTGGTGCTACAAAAGTCCTGGTCTCCATGAAGATATTCAGAAAAATGTGTGAAAACCTGGGCTCAAGTTATACCACTCCAGGGGGAGTTTATTAATTTGCAAGTAAATTGGCCATCGTTTGCACTTCACCATCACTGTCAGCTGTGTAAATGGTTCTGTTAATTGATTCCATTCATTTATCACAAGTCATCATATCAAGATATCATTTATAATAAGTTTCTTGAGTATTGCTGTATAAACCCTAACTCAGACAGCAAGAATTGATTGTATTTTTCACACACCAATGTTCTGGTCACAGAGCAGATCCCTGTTCAGTAGAAGACATCTTCAAGTCAGCTCAGAACCATTAGACAATGGTTCTATTCCATTGTCCCATGGAGGACATGGAAGGGGATTCCCGATGCTTCGAAGTGCAAATAATGCTTAGAATACCTTAGTGCTTAGAAAAGCTATTATTTTAATGGAAAAACTCCCTTCTCAGACTCAAATGTATATTTTAAATATACATTTTAAATGAGATAGGGGAAAAATATATTTTAAATGAGATAGAGTCATGAAGGAGAACAGCAGCCCTGTCTCAGAACAAGGTGATGCCCGTATCAACCTTTAAAAAGTGCCTTTATTCCCTTACCATCTAGGTTGCACAAGAAGTAACTGGTAATTTCAGTAATTTAAGTACTGAGCATCTTTTTGCTATGTGGACTTTAGCGTTTGGCGTCTGGGCTCTTCCCTCCTCAGAGTCTTCACAACACAATTGCAAAATAGGGAGCAACAGCCCATAAAACAAACCTAATTTCTGGGAAAACGCTTATTGCTTTAAAGCATATTGCTTTAAAACCACGTGTGTTTTATTTCTTTGAAGCCTTCAATTTACTAAAACATTGTGGTCTGGGGGAAAGGGTGTTGTTTGTTTTGCTGGTTTTTCTGGGTAGCTTGAGAAACGTGTTGGTAGACTGAAGTCATCCGACCAAGACAGGCTGATCGCAAACCCACTGAAGTTTACAGATGACATTTAAGCATCTTTGGTGGGTTTTATATCAAGGTTATGGTGAGGATTTGCAAAAAAGAACCCTCATTAAGTCATGCTGGCTTGGGATGAGGTTCACCAAGTGGTCAAGACATCATGATGCCGCTCAGTTCAGCGATGAATGAGTGCCACAGCAGTAGGTGTACCTGAATTAGCCCTCACACAGTTTTTTCCAACCTTTTCTCATCAACCTGTGATAGAATCCCATGGAGTCAATATGTTCCAAACTTCTCAACTATCCTAGAAAGTTTGTCTTGAATAGCAAATCCAATTTATTTTTTTTTCTGCTGCCTTTGAAATCTGTTGCTATTTGCCTTATTTTCAGGGAATGATGGATGCGTGGATCTAGGACACTGGCAAACTTTAGAGATATTGCACTCAGGTTTGCTACAGAAATCTCACCCACCGGTTATAGTGTAACCTGAGTATGTGAAGCTGATTTTTTTTTCTTTGGAAAAGATATTTCAGCATGTTTACTCCTGCAAGAGGGTTGCCAATTAGCTTAGAAGTTGTTTGAATTAGATTGTTGAAAAATCCAAACAAAAGCTTACTGTCCAAAAGAGCTGGAGGAGGGTCAAGTGGCAGGGGGTTGTAAAAACTGCCTTCAGCAGGATGTTGTTACCTCATCACTGTGGCCATAAAGAACAGCTCTTACCAGGGAAAACGTTTAACAAGTTCAATA
The DNA here is from genome assembly GCA_028565335.1 of Limnodromus scolopaceus. Taxonomy (NCBI): domain Eukaryota; kingdom Metazoa; phylum Chordata; class Aves; order Charadriiformes; family Scolopacidae; genus Limnodromus; species Limnodromus scolopaceus. Next base: position 203,650,469 of record JAOXNO010000001.1, on the reverse strand, counting down.
AATGTTCAAAGAACCTCACAAAAACCTTCTCGGTTTGGAAACAGCACGAGCCACTTCTTGATGCCTTACGTTTTGAGTGTGGTGAAAGAGAACTGCTGCCATGTGAAGTTGTGCTGTGACCTTCCCAGGTTTCACGAGCCGGGCAGAATCAGGCCAAGATAGTTTGGGATGAGGATGTTTTAAAAGTCCTCTTGGGAATGGCCTTTGGGATGAGCCATGAGCCCGCGGTGTGCTTGCTCAGGGACACATCTGTTTTAAACACAGGAGGTCTCGGCTTTGTGGGGACTACACATGAGCTTTGAGTGAGGGAGTGCTTGCATCCTGCTTAATCAAGGCTTGGCAAGGTGCTGTTTTACCTTCTGAATTGCTGTTGCAGCATCATTGGGAAAATGCTATTTTGGACCAGGTACAAAACCAAAACTCCAGGTCATTAAATGTGGTCCAGGTTGGAAGATGCTGTACAAATATACATGATTACTTAATGTGCTTGGTAAGTGAAGAGGGGCAGCTGAACAGATTTATTTAACCATACAGACAATTAACATCATCAAATAAGCAGCAGAGCAGGAAAAGAAAAGGAGGATTGGAGCACTGCTGTTGTGAGGACAGGCTGAGAGAGCTGGGGTTGCTCAGCCTGGAGAAGAGAAGGCTTCGGGGAGACCTTAGAGCCCCTTTCAGTCCCTAAAGGGGCTTCAGGAGAGATGGGGAGGGACTCTTGATCAGAGAGGGGAGTCATAGGATGAGGGGGAACGGTTTTAAACAGAAAGAGGGAAGATTTAGGTTAGATACTAGAAATAAATTCTTTCTTGTGAGGGTGGTGAGACCCTGGCCTAGGTTGCCCAGAGAAGCTGTGGCTACCAAGGCCAGGCTGGACAGGGCTTTGAGCAACCTGGTCTGGTGGGAGGTGTCCCTGCCCAGGGCAGGGGGCTGGAATTGGATGATCTTTAAGGTACCTTCTAACACAAACCGTTTTATGATTCCCAAGATTTTTTTTTCTCAGAGTTTTCAGTTGGTTATATCAGAAGGCCATATGAGTACTCCCTGCTTTGGGATTACTCCAGATATAAATGTTACAGGTCTCAGCTTACGTACTACAGTGTTGATGATTCTGGGGACTGTCCTAGGGGTGTGCTGATAAAAATGAGCCATCTCTGAAACTCCCTGTCCTAACACACATTTTGTCTGCTGTTGATGAAGCTTCTTGGACTGATGACATCATGTCTATATACTTCTTCTGTGTTTGGTTTGTTTTGTTTTTTTAAACTATAGGCATTGGAAAAGAAATGAGAAAAACTGTTATAAGATCATACATTGATCTGAAGTGTAAGCCTCTGATAGCTTAAGTGTATGGCACAGAAATAGCTCAAATGCTATCTTCCCTTGGGATCATTATTCTTTAATGTAAAGTTTCAGTGTATCTGACTTCAAAGGAAGGCAAGTGATTGCTCCGGAGAAGGAACGGACAACAAACAACTTCTTTCCTCTGAAAGTAACTCTGCAGCCTCAGATCAGCTACTGAAGCGTCTTTTATGTCAGAGAAATTAAATCCTCACAAGACACTGAATCTGCACAGAGGACCAGCCACACCAAAGCAGCTCAGTGACCTTTGAGCACACGGGATCCATCACACCCACCCGCCTCAAAGTGGCCGTTCCCGAGTCACTCGCTTGAGACTACATTGAAAGTCCAGGGAAATCAACCATAAGATACTTCCTGATTTCAGTGGGCTGTATATCAAGACCAGAGACTGGTGGTTCACCTCTGACCAAGCTCTGGGTTTGCAAGTTGCTGCAAGGACCGTCTACCCAGCAAGACGCAAAAATCCTAAGGTGCTGTGTGGGTATGGTCATGAAATATCCCCTGCCACATTGCCAGAAGTCCCTGAAGGAAATTTATCTCTGAATTTGGCTTGAATTAAAGTCCCTGCCTTTACTGCACCTGCATTTTCATCTTGCAGAGGTGGTATTTTGATTTCCTCACTTCATCTGATGTGTAGTGGTTGTACTTTCCACCCCAGAAGTGGTTCCATTTTTGCCGATGGGCAAAGTAAATCCTTCTGTGGAATATTTGTAGAGCTCTTTAAGTCCCTTTGGATGGAAAGTCTGTGCAGGATGATCCGTTAATGAGTATGAAAGCTAAGCATACATAAAGAGAAAGAAAAAGACAATATATACATTGGCTGGGAGCCCACCAGCTGTGAAGCCTCCCCAGGACATCATTTGCACTAAAAACTTGTACTCTTATTGCCTATAAGCACTTCCAGGAGAATAAAATGTCGTTATATCAAACTGTCAAGACTTTCTTGATCTTTGACTTCTTTGGTATCATTTGTAGGTCATAACATTTGAACTGACCCTTCACCGATGAAACCTGTACATCCACTTAGAAAGAATTTGTTGGAAAGGACATCCAGGCCCTCTGATGTGACAGGGAGGGACAATGCACGCTATTATGGTTGCTGCTGCTGTACAACCTATTTGATGAGATATCTGCCAACCACTACCTCCAACCACTCACACCAGACAGCTATATGGTGCCTCCTAATCCTCCTTTTATTCATAGAATCATAGAATCATCTGGGCCAGAAGGGACCTTCAAAGGTCATCTAGTCCGACCCCCCTGCAGTCAGCAGGGACACCCCCAACTACACCAGGTTGCCCAGGGCCTTGTCGAGCCTCACCTTGAATGTCTCCAGGGATGGGGCCTCAACCACCTCCCTGGGCAACCTGTTCCAGTGCTCCACCACCCTCATTGTAAAGAACTTATTCCTAAAGTTCATTGAACAAGGCATGTCTCAAGACATTCAGCAGCCCGGTCACTTGGTCGTGGATAAACCAGTGGTCAGGATGGAGGCTGATGGCTCTTCATGCTCTGTTGGCATTCTGGGCTTGAGGTGAAAAAGCTCGTCTGACAGCAGAGAAAACCGGCAACAGCTTGATGGCAGCTATTAGTGTCTGTGGCCAAATCTAGTCAGAGAACTTTATATTTGGAGAATTGAGCTGGTTTTCCCAAAAGTCATGCTCTCAGGGTGGGAGAACAGAAATAAATGTCAGCCCAGTTCTTCCTGATGCCTGACTTGGAGAAGTTTATGAGACAGCAATGTTTGTGTTAAGAAACCAACAATAAGAGTGTGTTTGGGAGGCCATGTGATGAGAATACAAGATTTTGGCACAGAAGCTAATACTTGGTTTGGTGAAACACAACTGGAGGGCCATCCTGTGCTGTGTAATCTCTATCAGAGCACAGCAGAAAGCGCATAACAAAGCCATGAACTCTTTGGGGAAAAACTCCCGATGTGGGATCAACTGGCAAGGGTGGATCAGATCTGGGAGAAACCAGGGAACCTGTAAATGATCAAACCATGGATGAAGTTCAGATTCCCACCAGGCTTCTTTTATAGCCTGCTAAAATATCTTCACCCCCAAGTCCCCAAGCCCAGAAGAAAAAATAACCACAACGCAGAGAGGAGAAAGCTCTGCATCAGCATTTTTCTTCCTGCCTTTTCAGCTGCGAAAGGTGGTCCCCTGAACCCCTGGCAGAAGTAGGCAGGAAATTGCCCATTTTTGTGGTGGCCTGGATTTTCCTTTAGAGGGAAAAACCTCATTCAACTGAGCTGTCGCCAAATAGCACCATTTCCCCCAGGATCATTTTGCAGCATGAAGCTAAGAAGGATTTCTGTAGAAATTCATTTGTTATTCCATGTGGTAGCGCTGCCTGGGATAAATTGACAAAATATTTATCCAGAGGGTAATGCATCCAGTTCTGCTCTGTGCCTCCTCCTCGTACAAGGCTCTTCCAGTCTGGGTTAGTGGTTTCTCAGCATTTCTACCTGGCATTTCCCCAAAATACTTTTGATTTTTTATCATGGAGTTACTGGCAGGCACCTCATGAGGGCAGCATGTCCTCTCTTTTCTCTTTTCTCCACCTCTTTCATTAGACTCGGCTCTGCTTACACAGCCTGAACCAAAAAAAAGCTGCGTACACACTACCCATGGCACGATACTGCTTCTACTACTTTAATTAACGAGGCTCTCAAAGCAAGCTGGTGACATCCCACCTCTTGACGTGCGGGTGCTATAAAAAACATTGCTGCCCGGCTCCACAGATGAGGAAAAAGCAGCCAATAAAGCCATGTAACATGCTCAGGCTGGCAGTTGAGGAAGGAATAAATCACTGCAGGCGGCCTGCAACCAACTGCCATAATTTTTCCATAAATTCAGTCATGTACCCTTTTGCTCCAGTTCTGTTTGTCAGAGGGAGAGCTCTGATTTGAGGCAAAGGGGACAAAATAGGAGAGAAACCATGTAAATGTATGAGGAAGAAGAGGTGACAGTGGAAAGTCGCCTCTTCCAGCCTGTAAGGAGGCCCAAACGGGTACAAAAACAGGTTGAAAGGCCCCCAAGCTATTTTCCTTCCCTTGTTAACTGGCAAGTTTGTGAGCCAAATCCCAGCAAGACGGGAAGAGAAATGGAATAGGTTGCTCAAAGAAGCTGTGGCTGCCCCATCCCTGGAGGTGCTCAAAGCCAGGTTGGACAGGGGTTTGAGCAACCTGGTCTAGTGGGAGGTGTCCCTGCCCATGGCAGGGGAGTTGGAACTGGATGATCTTTAAGGTCCCTTCCAACCTGAACCATTCTATGATTCTATGAAATGCATCTGTCAGGAAGAGGCAACCAAAAGAGTGCAAGAAGACTGAAACCAGAAAGGACTGATACAGCCCAGGGCAGAGAAAGGGACAGGACTCTTGTCAGGACTCTTACAGGTACAATGAGGAATGTTAGGAGGACAGGGAGGTCTTAAAATACTGGAAAAGTGCAAATCCACTCGATATTAAGAAAAACAGCAGCAGAGGAAGGGGAGGTTGCTGGGCTAAAGGCAAGACAGGTCCACGGGAAAACAAAGATGCCCATTTCTCAAAAGAGACTGTAAGAACAGCTTTATCGGGGCTGGTCTATCATGGGCTGGAGCCTACCTCTTGCTATGGCCAAGGGAGGACACCTGGGCAAGAAGGGAAAAATAGAGCAATACCATCCTGACACTGCCCCAGCAACATGTAGCGTGGTCACTGCCGAGTCAGAGGCAATAACTTTACCTTCTATTAACATTTAGGTAATTTTACAGTATGATTTCTTTTGCTCTGGGTGCCGCGTACATCAAATGCAGCTCCTCCCCAAAAAGACTCTATGTTACATAGGCAAGGACATAAGCAGGAAAATATAGGTGCAGAAGGTACCTACAGTACCTACCTACAGAAGGACACCCGCAGTGAGTCTTTCATTAAATCAATCAAAATCACTAAACACACCACAAGCCAAAGATGATTTTTAGAATCATAGAGTGGCTGGGGTTGGAAGGGACCTTAAAGATCATTGAGTTCCAAGCCCCCTGCCACGGGCAGGGACACCTCCCAGTAGACCAGGTTGATCAAAGTAAGCAACTTTAGGTACACCTCTTATTCCTATGCTACTAAGGCTGGCAAGAGAAGGGAAAACCAACTACAGAAAAAAGCTTGGAAGGAGCCATTTGTCCACAAGCTCAAATCAGAAGGGCATTTAAAACTTACGTGAGACTACTACCATCATGTCCTGGGCTGGTATCTTGGGCACAAGAAGGGATGCAAGGAAAATTCCCCTTTTACAGACTGGTGGGAAGTAGGTGGAAAGAGTGATATTGAGCAGCAATCTCATGTTAGACCTTAACTAAGGGGATTTCCAGCACAGCCAAGAGTTTTGGGCAGAGCTGGTCCCACCTTGCAGTATTGACAGCTACAGGACATGCATTGGCGCAGCTCTTTGCAGAAATAGATCCTTATTTGAAATAACTCCCTCCTCTCCTCTGCTTCAGGGGGATGTGCAAGCAGCAGCTGTGCTTTGATATAAAACTGGATCATTGAAAACGTAACTTGGAAAAAGCTCTGCGAGAACTGGCCTCCTTCAGGTTGTGCCAAGGGTGGTTTCTACTGACTCATCTGGTGACAAACTGTCAAAAGTGGCTTGGGCAGAGCGTTCATGGCTTTTCTTGCTGGGCATTTCTAGATGAGTCACTGGAAACCCACCCTTAATGTTTGCTAGCAGAAAACAGAGAACCAAATCAATTCTGCTAGGGGGTGAGGAAAAGGGGAAGCAAGGAACACACCAGGTTTATCTTCTGGAGCAGGAGACTTCCAAACTCCGTCAGCCAAGCCTGAAAAAGGGCAAAGAATAAATCTGGCTTTCTCCTTGAAGGAGAGCAGTGTCAGCCTGTGAAAGTCAGCCAGCACTGATGGACCACTTCCACAACTCACAGGCCAACCCCAGCCCAAGAGAGTTAAAAAAGCCGACATGAACTTTACAGCAACGTGTGCTATTTCTGGAGCACTTCGCACCTCCAGTTGTAGAAGGACAAGAGCTGACCAGGGATGGAATCCAGCTCTTTGTCTGCCAGGCAGCAACAAAACCCAATGTAATTTGCTGAAAGGAGCAATAGGGCATGAACTGTCTGTACCTGCTCAGTAAAGGAGGTCCATAGATGGAGCTCCTTAAACACTCACAGGCAAAAACCCACCCTTAAATGACAAAAATTTACTTAACCTACCCTGGGTGTCCCAGGCAGGGACAGTGCAGATGACAGAATAGTAGGGGTTGGAAGGGGCCTCTGGAGATCATCCAGTCCAACCCCCCTGCCAAAACAGGTCCACCCAGAGCAGGTTGCACAGGAACATGTCCAGGCGGGGTTTGAATGTCTCCAGAGACAGAGACCACCACCTCCCTGGGCAGCCTCTTCCAGTGCTCTGCCACCCTCACAGGAAAGAAGTTCCTCCTCATGTGGAGATGGAACTTCTTATGTTCAAGTTTGTGTCCATTTCCTCTTGTCCTGTCCCTGGGCACCACTGAAAAAAGACTGGTCCCATCCTCCTGACACCCACCCTTTAAGGATTTATAGGTGTTGATCAGATCCCCCCTCAGCCTTCTCTTCTCCAGACTAAACAGACCCAAGTCCCTCAGCCTTTCCTCATCAGAGAGATGCTCCAGGCCCCTCATCATTTTTGTAGCCCTCTGCTGTACCCTCTCCAGCAGTTCCTTGTCCTTCTTGAAGTAGAGGGCCCAGAACTGGACACAGTACTCTAGAAGTGTGCGCCTACTTTTGGACAAATAGCCCAGTTTTCTCCCCCTAAAAAAGCCAACGGCGAGCTTCAACCCCACAAACAATTGCAGTGGTCTGTGGCTGGGTTCATGTCACAGCAACACCAGAGAGACCAAAGAGACCACCATTTTTGCCCAAGTTTATTTCTAGAAATTTGTACAAAAATCGATACTCTGTAATACAATAGTCTATCAGATATGACAGATGGACATTTTTGTCTTTAGAGGCAAGATTCCAGGAATGTGAAGTACCGTCCTCTTGCGTGGAAGAAAGGCACATTTTGGAGCTCAAAATACACTCAACTGAACCGTTGAAAAAAAGGCAGGTCAGACATGCAAGTAGTGCAATGTTTCAGGTTTATACATAAACACATTGTACTCTGAAGAAATCTCACTACAAGCAGTGTTAACATCCACGTAAACGCTTTATAAACACTTTAAAAAGTCACTCACTTTAGATTCTATGCATGGAAAGGCTACTCCTTTACATTCACTGGACGGAATATTTAAAAAGCCATCTTTGGACAGAAGTTACTCCTAGCTTTCCCCAAATGCTTTTGGGATCCAAAACACTTGCATGAATAGTTCCCACTGCATTTACCCCTACGGGCTACCCTAAAGGTCTGCGACACCGGGGCCACACAATTGCACCATCCCATCACTCCTAGAGCTCGTCCATGGAGTTTTGTGGCTATGAAGGAGTCCCATATTTCCAGCAAGCAGCACCCGGGACAGACCTGCTTCTAAAGTGACATTCAAAATACAAAGTGGTGAAGCCATCAAAGCATCCACTTCACTATGGATTGAGGACCACCAGACTCATCTCCTTTGGTTGCCTGCACCGTCCACGGCAGGTGCCACACCAGGGGGGGTTGGCAGCCTTGTTTGTGCTTTCAGAAGGGGCTTTTTCCCCAAGCAGAAATGCCCTTGTGCTACGTGAGCATGTCTCGGCACGGCTCTTGTGCAACACGCCTGTAATACTGCTGTCCCAGTCAAGTCAACCTGCTGCTTTTTTTTTTTTTGATTGAAAACCAGATGGATCCTACTCTCCCAAAATAGCTTCTGCTAGCGGGTACAGTAGCTGCAGGAATGCTTCTAATCCACTGCTGGCAATTCAACAGCATTATACAGCAGATTACAGAGGCAATCCTTTCCCCCATCCACATCGTCACAGCAATGGGGAGTTGTGCTTTTTTTGGATAGAAAGACGTTTGTAATGGGATTTATCCAAAGTAAAGCCTTTTTTTTATTATTATTATCATTATTTTTAAAAAGTGGTCTAGCAATACTTTAAAACACTTTCTTTCAAAGACACAGACACCCACACATGCTTTCAAGTACACGATGACAGCTTGGACTCCTGGAGAAGACGCGCTGATTCTGAGAGAAGGAGGTGCTGCTGAGCCAGTCCCTTCAGTTGACTTCCAAGACCTCAGTCTCTGGCAGGCCAAATTTGCTTTTATACTTGTCAAAGAGTTTGATCAGGGCATCCACATATATGCTGTGGTAGAAGTCCACTTCCTTCTGGGATGGATTGTCGATTTTGGGGATGGTGATGGGCTCCCCAACTGATAAAAAAGGGAAAGATCCACGTTAGGTTGAATCCTCTGTACAGCCTGGAGATTTGTCCTCTATGGCCACAGCTATGCTAATTCAGCACATCCATCCCAGCATAGCACAGCTTGCCATTCTAGCAGAGGTTTGCCCAGTTCCTCCAAGTTTTGCTAGGCTTTTGTTGCCATCTTAGCTACACAAGCGCCAACAGTGGTGGCAAGGTGATGGCAAGTCCCACTTGCTTCTGTTTACAGCAGAGTAATAAATCCCTCCTCAACTAACAGGAACCAAGACTAAAAGCTGAGGTTCTCGTGTATTCCCCTAAACACACTGCAGAAGCAAAAAAAAAAAAACCAAACACTTTTTCCTTTCCCTCAAAGCCCATCTGCTTTGGGTTGGAAGACTCCATGACAAATTTTAAGGTTGGCTTAAAAAAATCAGCTATCAGACAGCATCACACTGCCAGTCCTGGGAGTGGGTGGGATGGGCTGCTTCTGACTTTAGCCATCCAAGACCCAAGAAGGTAGCAGCTACAGCATTCCCCCCCTCCTTCCCCCCCCAAAAAGCTCGCTTGCAAAACTGTCTGGCAGTAGAGCACAATGGAAGGCTTGTAGCCTCTGGAAACTCTTTAGCTCATTCCCAGATGTGCTGGAAGGTTTTATATAGAAGGGAAAACAGAGTTTTACAGTCAAGACTCCAAGACCAAGCTAGAGTAGGTGTGTGGCATAGATTCAGGTATGCTACTACCTAAAGAAACACAAAGCATGTTTGTACCAAGACCTTACCAACAGTAGTGATGGGCTTGGAGTAAGGTAACAAGCCCCAAGTGTTGGAGGAGAAGAGTCCACGTCCATGAAAGATGCACGGAGCAAAACCAATGTGCTTCTGAAACTTCTTCTGAACCCATCTTCCCCAGGAACCCTCCTCGAAGATCACCTGCTTGTACACTTCGTTCTCCCCAAACGAGTAGACAGGAACCAAGTCCGCGCTAGAAAGATGGAAAGACATTAGGACTCTGCACCCCTGGTCTGCAGTTGATACTACAGCACCACACTCACTGCTGTGTACCCTTTCAGGCTGCACATTCGCAGATTTTATTGGCCAGAGCTTTGTTTGCAGCACAAGGTGCTGATAGGAGTCAGCCAACACATGACATGACGTAGTAGATATACTTTTAAGGCATGCAAGAGAACTGTTGGGCAACGGGCCCATGAAACACTACCCAGTCAGGCACTGAATATGCTTCTTGGGGAGGGACTCTTTATCGGGGTATGTAGTGATAGGATGAGGGGTAATGGCTTTAAATTGAATGAGGGGAGATTTAGATTAGATATTCTTTGCTGTGAGGGTGGTGAGACCCTGGAACAGGTTGCCCAGAGAAGCTGTGGCTGCCCCATCCCTGGAGGTGCTTAAGGCCAAGCTGGACGAGGTTTTGAGCAACATGATCTAGTGGGAGGTGTCCCTGCTCATGGCAGGGGGTTGGAACTTGGTCTTTAAGGTCCCTTCCAACTCTAACCATTCTATGATGCTGTATATTCTCATCTCTGATTTTTGATGGACATCCCATTTCAGACACATGGGATCCCTGGAGATTGCAGGAGCTGCATAGGTAGTGCCCCAGGCAGGATACCTGCCTCTCCATAGCCTTGGAAGCCTCTTCCTACCCTGACCCTTGCTCAAGGCAGAAGGCAGAGGACAGACTCATGTGTCCAATGCTCTGGACGTGCATCCACACAGCACAGCAAGACCACAGCAAGAAGGATCCATCCAAGACATCAGCTGCTCACAGTATTGCTCTGGCCTTGAGGTCACCTCTTACCCGTGCCGTAGAGCCAGTTTCACAAATCCTTTCCTGTTTTTTAGCGTCACAGAGTTCTTCCCCGGGGTGCAGTTCAGGGACTCCGCTGCCCCTCCAACCACGATGATGATGGCATTGCCACTGCCGTTCTTGGACAAGATGTAGTCGATGCTGTCACGGTTCACAGGACATATACCTGCATATCCAGGAGACAGACATTAGGGTCAAGCTGCAAGATTAAGATGACCCTGAAGACACCAGCCATTCGTGTAGCAAAAAGTTTGTGCCTTGGTTGCCTCCCTGTGGCCCTAGAGGGTTCAGTGTATTATCAGGCAGCCTGGTCCTCAACTAAACAAGCAGCTAATAGACCTGGACAACACTAGATTTGGTCATAGACAAGCTCCACCAGCTCCATACTCTGAAATGAGTCCATATTCTGAGATGAATGCCTGGAAAGGTCTTTCCCTCTGCCCCACACTAGAAGGGACTACCAGTCACAGCACTTCAGCTTTACAAAGTAATCCCTGCCCTAAAACATGAGGCCTCACTCCAAGGATCTCACTATTCAGCCCAGTCAAAGAGAGATCCTTTAATTTTAATTCTATTGCTCTAAAAAAAATGCAAAGAAGTTTGACTCTCTTCTCCTGAAACCCATGCTTTTATCCCACAGTTGTTGCCAGAGCTTGCTCATGCCTCACATTTTTGGCCAGGATCAGCCAAGGAGAAGTGGGATGCCATCATTTACATTCCCATCCACCTCTGAGCTGCGTTGGGTACTTAAGGTCATTGCACTAGGAAGGGCAGTATTACACAATTTAATTTTAGAAGCTGATTCTGCACATCTCATGGTAGTCATCACTCAAACCAAGAACTAAAATGATGAATGGGTCCTGTGGAATTACATAGGCTGAGTCTGCAAGCCTTCATGTGTGTCCAGGCATCAAGGTCACCACAAATCCCAGCTCCAGACTGCCTTGCTTAAGACAGATCAGCTGGATCTGATGATGAAAAAACTAATTTCTTCCAGCTTCCATGCTTGCTGCTCCCTAGGACAGTCAGAAGCTTTCTTACTTCTCCCATTCTCCCTATCAAGGCTCACTCTGGCTTCACAGCCCTGGCTAACAGGGCGGCACAGATTTATGCTCAGCCATTTCACACTTGTAGGCAGAAGGAGATTACTACTTCTCACAACACTGAAATCCTTCCTCCAGGAAATGCAGTGAGACATGCAGACAAGCAGCAATTGCAGAATCATGCTCTTTAGCCAGAAAATCCTATATACTGTGTAAATGTGGTATGTCCTCATGCCTTAGAGGTTCCCTGATGTAGCTCTAATGTCTAGTAGGCTATAAAACATTATAATACACAAGAATTGGTTGCAAACCAACTAAGTAGGTGTATCAGTACAGTAATAATAGTTAGGATTTTGCTTGAAGTGTTTCATCCACGAAATTAAGGATTGAGGGAACTATCAGCACTTCCCAAGTGATGTTAAAGCCTTTTTAGTGACATTCTTAAGTTCCAGTACAGGAAAAGTGAAGAGAAACGATGGCTTTCAGAATGTTAACTTTGTCCAAGAGATCACAGCCCTGGTCTTGCTTAATTCCTACGTACAGAGAAAGCAGAATTTCCCCACTGATTTAACTGTACTGCTCTGGGATAGCTGAGACAGCCATGGTGTTGTTAATGTCTACTCCCACCTTCCTTCCAAAAAGAGGGAAGCAGCTCTGGTTGGCCCCAAGATTTGTCTACTGGTCATCTTGAGGAGATTGATTTTTTTTTTTTTTTTTTAAATATAGGAAGGGTGATGATACATGGAAGCTTAAGCAACACATGAACTGAGTTAACAGACACGATAAACTAAAAAGCAGTTCCCAACTTCTTGTGCACTGCTGTCCTGTGCAATTCCCAAATTATGGGAATTACAGGCTTCACACAGCAACTTCCACCTGGTGCAGGAAGATAAAAACCTGCTTGAGATGCTGCCCTTCCTAGGCAGGGAAAACCACTTTTTTTTTTTTTGCACCAGATCCAGTTAGTTTTCCTCTCCCTCACCAAATTAAGGCAGTAATCTTGGAAACAGTGAAATCCAGCAAGCCAGAGCCAAGTACAGCTACTCCTATCCTCTCCCTAGCCATGAGTCAAGATTCAGCCGAAATACTATATTAAGATACCTATTTTTAAAGTCATTTATTGGTGAATCTGTTCCAGGAACAGCAAACAGGGTACTGGACTGTTCAGTTCATGGTCTTCAAATGCTATTCCCTCATCTCTTCCTAACCAACGGGCATCCTCACTGTGAAGAGAGGCTCAGGCCATGCAGGAACACTGTTCCTTGTGGCTGTCAACACTGCTTTCTCTGCCCAGTCACAACCTACAAGCCCTCCATCATTAAAATGCTGGAATCCATTAGAACAGACCTATTAACGTCATTCAGCAAAATTCTATCACTGCCTATTCCCTGTGACCCATCTTTCCAGGGAAGGGGCTCCTTCGAACAGCTGAAACCATGCAGTACCCCAGACTCTTTACTCATGGCAGGCACCTAAGGATGTGGTTGGGTGAAGAGGACATCTGTCATCACCTTAAGACCTAGATGCACAACAGCTCGTGTAGTAGTGAGCCCATGAGCAGAGCTAGCCACAGTATTCAAATTTCAAAGGCTAATGAATACTTTATATTTTCAGTTAGTATGACTTCTTCATCTACCAGTACTTCCTAATGATAATGAGGACAACCTACTTCCATGTCTCCATCTTCCACACCCACAACTACAGATGCCAGATATCTTTACCATGTCTTTGGACAAGAGTGTCCTTGAGTTAAGGACAAATGCAGGGGAGCATCAGTCCCCACAGCCCAAACTAGGCACATTTATTCACTGCTTCCTCTTGACAACTGCATGAATCATAGAATCATATGGGGTTGGAAGGGACCTCTGGAGATCATCCAGTCCAACCTCCCCACCGGAGCGGGTCTACCTAGAGCACGTTGCACAGGAACTTGTCCAGGCAGGTTTTGAATGCCTCCAGAGAGGGAGACTCCACCACCTCTCTGGGCAGCCTCTTCCAGTGCTCTACCACTCTCACAATAAAGAAGTTCCTCCTCATGTTTAGCTGGAACTTCTTCTACTCAAGTTTATGCCCATTTCCTCATGTCCTGTCCCTGGGCACCACTGAGAAAAGACCAGCCCAGTCCTCCTGACACCCTCCCTTTAAGTATTTGTAAGCATAATGTTTGAAGGCAACATTTGTGTGATGCCACCAGAGAGAAGTGGTTACATGAGCTTCTGCCACAGCTTTTCATTTGAAAGAGAGAAAGACACCTCAGAGGCAAGGGCGTGAGAAGGAGGACAAAGCGCTCTTGAACTTACCACCAGACATTAAGTAGTCCCTCAAAATGGGCATCCTGAAGTTCCCAGCCAGGGTTGCAAGGTATGGTCGGATCCCAGGGAATTTCTGGCTGACACCTGTGGCCTCCGTGCTGAAGTTGCAAAAGGCACCCAAGCCCATGATGCCATGTGGATGGTACCCAAAAATGTAATTCCTGGTGGTCAG
>JAOXNO010000001.1:203616475-203627269 GCA_028565335.1 Limnodromus scolopaceus | reverse complement strand
AAATTCAGTGAAATACATTGCTTCTCTGGGGTGTAAGTGGAAAAAAGGCCAAGACTGAGCTAGATTTCCGAGAGGGGGGACAGAGGTAGGGCTGGGCACAACACAGGGCTGCTGCAGCACAGAAGAAGAGTTGGAGACATGAACAGGGAGCCTCACTGGTACAGGGCAGATTGCCTCAAGAAGTCTGGTGATAAGACAAATCGTTCCACAAATCATGATACCATCACCCGTGATGCATTTCAGATTTTATAGCCACAGCTGCTCCAAGCAGTATTATGGCAATGGTAAATAAGCCATGTCCTGCCTACAGTTCAGTGTCATGGGTAGATTAGCATCGCTACAACATCATCTCCACGGGGGTTACTACAAGTCGGTCTAAACCAGTTAAGTCCCAATGAATAAACTGTTACTTACTCTTATTGGAAAATAATCCCTGAAGTACCTCCATATAGCCCAGTTCCTCACCCATTGGGATCTTCTTCCCCCTGAAGAGGAAAAAAAAAATATATATATATTTTTTTAAAACTCTTTCCACATGGATGCCCACCAAGAAGCTTAGAGGACTCCAGACTGTTTGCTGTCTCACTAGAGAAATCAACAGCTTCATTCCTGTAAGATGGACACCTGCATTTTTCACTTAAATCAGCTGAAACCATCCATGCTTCAGGGTACTTCCAGCTAATTAAGGCCTGACAACTATTTCAGAGTAGGATCGAACTTAATACTCTGTTGTAGTTGGGCAATGGACAATTCAAGCTAGAGACAGCACCATGGTAACCTCAGATCCACCTTTTGGGGAAGGAAAGTTAAAATCCTGGATGATATTCAGGACAAAAATCCTGAAAATTAATGATGAAGTCCTCCAACTTGGTCTAGTGGGAGGTGTCCCTGCCCATGGCAAGGGGTTGGAACTTGATCTTTAAGGTCTCTTCCAACCCAAGCCATTCTGTGATTCTATGATTTTAGCGGTCTTGAAGCAAAGGAGAATTGTGGTGATTTGGCTAGGAAAGGAGCTGCCACCAAAGTTTGTCGTGGGGTCTCATAGCTGCTTTCTACAGGGTCTCTTCTGAACTAAGAAGTTTTTCTGCTTGACTTGCAGCAACACTGACTCCACAGAGGAGCCACATCTTAATAGTCATGCCACAATCTGAACTTTGCAAGAGCTGGAGAGGACAGCAAGGTCTTGAATTTTTTTGTAGATCTCTTTGACCTACAGGAAGAACCTAAACCTTATAAAAATGTTGCTAAAAGCCAGTAAAGGCATGATAATTAGTGAATGTTATCTTGTGTTACCCTCAGCATCAATAAAACCTGCAGTCACTGCTTGTGCCAAGGGCTGACATTTATATGCTTCACTGAATAACGCTTTTGATCAGATTCAGCCAAGTCCCACCAAGAAGGGAAGTCACCCATTATAAGGAAATGCCCCTTTGGCCAAACAGGAGGACAGGGACACTTGAACAGCAAGGATCTATTCGGCAACATTTACCTTTCTTTGGTGTATTCCAGTCAAATACCAGCCAGGCTAAATATAGAGCACCAATCGCCCAGCAATCTGTGCACAGTATGTACATGAGGATTAAAGTGCAAGCAATACCTGGATAGGGCCAAGAAAGAGAAGAAAACAAGGTTGCATCAGGTTTTGGTCTGCATTTACACTTGCATTAAGAGCCCCTTGCCTTTTGACCCTTCTATACTGAAGTCTTAGTCCCAATCTGATGTCATTAATCCTCAATCAAATCGGATTTAGCTAAAAATCCCTTATGTAGGGCTGAGACAGCTTCCTCCCAAGCTACCTGCTTTGGACTACCTCAACCTCCCCTTCATGGTTCCTCCAGGTCTCTCTTCTATAATATCTCCAGGTAGAGCAGCTCCTGCACCAGGCAAGAGCGAGACTCCACAAGATTTCTTTGTGGTCCACTCCAAGGGGTTTCTTCCACGCGTTACACCAGCTCTGCACCAGCCATCCCACCAGCACTCCAGAGATCCCACCCACAAATTATGTTGCCATATTAGCACAAATGAAATTGAGCCAGAACAGCAAGGGTTGCTTGACTGACTGCAATCAGCATCTTTCTTCAGTTTAACTACCAATAATCCTATTGAGCCCGAGACGTCTCATAACAGAAGTACCAAGAGACAAACAGTCTTCACTATTTTACTGGTCTAACAAACTTCTTGCCCATCTCTGGTACCTCCAGGAAGGAGGCCAAGTCAAGAGGAAGGCACTCCTGTTGCAATCAGTTGCATCAGCTATCAGTTGCTTCTAAGAAGTTTCTTCTCTGTGGACATTCCCATGACTATGTCAGGTGAGATATTTCCAATTGCTTCAATCTTATTTGTGTGGTAGACACAAACAAGAGCTAAACATCATTAGGTCTTTCCATAATCCCTATGTTCTTCTAGGGCCAGGTAAAGTCATTTATTGCCAAAATATCAAGCTACCCAAGTGTGCCCTACAATATCCACAAGCCCCAGGAATTGTCCTGCTGCCCTGCACATCCAGTAATTAATGCTTATGCAAAAGTTAACATTCTTGCTTTAAAAGTCTTCCAGAATGAAAGGGAAAAAAGCTTTGCTTTCAGCCAAAAAAGCGTTACTTACCCATGATAAGGAAAGTGAGAACCCATTGCAGCACAGAGATGATTTGGAGTTGTTTTTCTACTTTGGATTTAGACAGCCAGAACAAATCCTGGAGAGCAGAAAGAATGCTCGATCCTGTGCCTAAGAATAAAATAGAAATAAAGTTACACTCACCCACTGAGCAAAGATAATACTTTCATTTCAAACAGGAGGTTTTCAATCAATGTTCATTCATTGCGCTTTTAGAACAAGGCTTGTCAAATGCTAATATTTCCCATGGAGCTCAGGCATCCTGAAAAGGGAAAGGTTGCCATCCACAAACATCCAGCTGTTTTGGGGGTGGTGGAGGGGATTAATGGGTAACATCAGTTCCCACCTGAGCAAGCCTCTGTTCACCTGACCATGAAAGTGCAGAGGACATTGGCACATGGTCCTAACACATGCCCCAGCTTCAAACGGTTGAGAGAGTTGGGGGTGCTCAGCCTGGAGAAGAGAAGGCTTTGGGGAGATCTTTGAGCACCTTCCAGTCCCTCAAGGGGCTCCAGGAAAGCTGGGGAGGGACTCTTGATGAGGGAGGGCAGCCATAGGATGAGGGGGAATGGTTTTAAACTGAAAGAGGAGAGATGGAGATGAGATCTTGGGAAGAAGTTCTTTGCTGTGAGGGTGGTGAGACCCTGGAACAGGTTTCCCAGAGAAGCTGTGGCTGCCCCATCCCTGGAGGGGTTCAAGGCCAGGTTGGATGGGGCTTTGAGCAACCTGGTCTGGTGGGAGGTTTCCCTGCCCATGGCACAGGGCTGGAACTGGATGATCTCTAAGGTCCCTTCCAACCCAAACCGTCCTATGATTCTTATGATCAGCTGTCCCAAACCACAGGGAAGCACACACCAGATTGTGGTCTGAACTGTTGCTCATCCACCCCTCACCAGGTCTGTTGCAGAACTCCTTTGTGTGCATTGAAGGAAAGCTCTGCACTCCAGCCTTGCACAGCACAGCTCAAGGGCTGGCTGAGCAACACCTCAACCCAGGACCCCAGGGATCCACAGCTCCAAGTGTAAGGAAAACTACCACGGTGTTTCTAAAGCAGGAAGAATGAGGAAGGAAAGAGTTGAAAGCCACTCTTTTAGAAGCTTAAGCTATTCAGGTGGGGCCAGACCCAAGTTAAATACTGAAGTGAAAGTCTTGATTGCTATATGAGGAACCACCCACTGCAGCTTTTGCTGATATGCTCAACAACCTCCAGAAAGAAGCACTTGCAAGTGTGTTCTCCTTCACTTCTCTTCATTACTTTATTTCGCCAGCACCATCATAACTGGTTAAAATGCAAGCCAAGCTGCTGGCCTATGAATGAGCCAGGAGGTGTGTTTACATATTCCCTTTTCTACTTAAGGATCAGCCTGTCATTAGAAGGGATGCGATGCTGCTAAACAGCTGTTATATTGAACAGGTTCAGTCCTTGCTGCTGCTGCTGCTGGCAAGACATGACACTCTTAGGGGTGGCACCAGAGCAAGTGCTCACACTTAAACAAAACTTTGATGGAGAAGAGGCTCTTCTCTAGATAGAGGCAGGTTCTAGAGTTTTGGTAATTTCCACAAAGCAGGTTTCATTAATTCATTCTTTAAATATGCAAATCATCTCTATGGTCTCTGCTGTTGTCCTTGCTGGTAGTCTAAGCGATAGGATTAATGCACAATAGCTGCACCTCCAGGACTGTTTAATAGTTTTGCAGCTTCTTTGCTTCCCCATCTTAAATGCTATTTAATGTTAAGCCTGGGCACAGTCCCTAGGACTGACAGCTGAACACCTTCCTGAGCATTTCTGATGATAGAAGACATCAACAGGGAGCCACACCAGACCCTGCAGCCAAAATCTAGAGCCAGCTTCTTGGTTCTCCTTAGTCTACATTGAATGAACAATCCTTGCAATGGGTAGGTCCAGACAGACCAGGTTGTGGTCAAGGGTAGATCATGTCACTGCAACTGCCAGTAAACTGAAAGCTAGAGCTGGAAACTGAAATTCCGACTAATCCAGTCTGAAACAGCAGCTCAAGTAGAAGGCAGATCTTCGCAAGATAGCACAAATGCTGAATTCACTCTTAATAAATATCCCTTTGGTTTCTGAGATGAGACAGGACAACATGCCGATGAGTTAAACCACCACCATGCACTGATTTGCAACGCTTTTAAAGCCCCAGAAATCCTGTGCTGCAGCTCTTCACATTTAACCGTAATGCCCAAATTTGGGGTGAGTGATTACAAAAGAAAAATGGGATGGAGTTTATGAGGTCGGAGTCACCTGTCCAAGAGTCAGAGGAATCTCTCATTCCCACTGGGTGGCCACAGCCCAGGGGCAGCCTCTACTGCAGCTCTAGGAACTGGCTGCCCCAAAAACCTGGTTTACAAAATTACACATTGACAGACCTCCAGTGGCCGGAGGACTGGTAGACAGTAGTTTAAAGGAAGCTTTGAGCAACAGTGGTGTCACTGGCCATATCTCTATGCCCTCAAAATTAGCCAGAAGTCTTAGAGATTATTTGTGATCCATGATAAAACCCCAGCCATGTGTAATTTATCCTTCCAGCACCTGTAGTTACACTACCAAAACGTCCTTGGATTGATGAATCCAACACTCCCGCCTTGGATCAGCTAAATCCCTCTCCTCTTCCCCCGAAGAGAACAACTGTTTATCCCTCCAGATGAGAATTCCTGCTTCGGCATTTTCTGGATGCTTTAACAGATTGTAGGCATTGCCAGCCCTGTAAATAGAGCAGTATTGGGTGGCACAAATCAACCTGTCAGCTTGTTTCTCAAACAGCATTGGGCTTTTTGGGGCAACCTCCAACTCCTGCTGAAGGCGCAGCAGGCAGCTCCGCACCTGGCCATGGACAAGTGGTGTCCTGGGTCAATTATTTGCTGAAAGCAAAAACATCCTTCACAGAGATCAAGATTCCCAACACCAGAAGAGCCAGTGGTTACCATGGGCTGAATAATACTAACATTTAATTCCCAGTTAAGGACAGAAGAGAAGCCCAGTGGCAATGGGAAGGACTGTGGGAATGGGCAGAGGTGTCACCTGGCAAGTGTATGGTCTACCCTTGCACCAACAACCTGCACGCTCCAGATGGACCCCGTGCATCACCTGCAGGTTGGACAATTACAGATTTTAGTGCTGAAACAGCCATTTCCAGCCAGTCCTGAGCTTGCTGTTCATCGTGTCAGACTTAACACCCTGTGTATCCAACCCTTTCTCCTTCAGCTGTAGTAGCCACAAGGCATTTTTGGGAAGACCCTCCGTGGTCTGGAGAACCAGGCTGGTTACTGCTGACACAGAGCAGAAGAGCTTTGACAAGTCAACAGAAGTGTGTTTTATTGGGGGGACTCCGCCACAGCAGAGTAACCCCAACACTGATATTTGGGGTCAATTCTTTAAAGAAAACTCTTCCTTTTAAGGGTGGGTCCACACATGATTCATATATTAAAAAGTCAAAGGAGAATTAAGCATAGGAAAGGCAATTTCCTCTAACTTTCTGAAAATTATAAGCCTAATAACTAAGTTTACTAAGGCCCATTAGACATACCTATGATTAACCCTGAGGTGAGGGATAACATATACCCCAGCCTTTGGCGTCCATTGGTATCAGTCTTTTCCCAAGAAAATATTTTGAATCCTGGAGGAACACAGATCTCCATCTGCTACTGCCGAAGACAGGTGCTTATCCTGTGCTGGCCACCCAGTGCAGCCCCTGGAGAGTTTTCCAGTTGCTCTGTTTCCCAGGGCACCTGTTCCAGAAGGGGACAGCCTAGCTGTTTGGGGTCACAGCCTTAGCAACCCGTGTCTACACAGCAGATCTTAGGAACAGATTTCCTGGTCTCAGACAAGATCCTGAGGCCCTCAACTCACCCTGTAGCTCATGTCCTGGACTATTGATGGGACACTGCCCACGCTAAACCATGGGGGTTGGAACTACATGATCTTTAAGGTCCCTTCCAACCCAAACCATTCTATCATGCTGTCCCTGGCTTTCAAGGATGCTACTTGCCAAGACAGCCAGAGAAGTGACTTCTCCAGGAGACCTCACTGCCGCTCAGTGGTAGGAGCCATCTACAGCCTTCCAAGGAAGCTCAGTGACATTAGCCAGCTGCCCCCCAACTAGTGATGGGCTTAGTACTCTAATTTAATTAGAGCAGCCATCAGAGTCAAGTGCAAGAGATGTTACCAAGGAGATCCTGGAGTCAACGAAGGGGTTTGACCAAGCATCTGACTCATGCCTACACCACAGACTCAGCAAGGGACAGCATCTGCTGCTCTTCCAGCACAGTTTATTTCCAATAAAGCTCTCAAACACCATGATTTACCCGGGCAGGGAGGCAGACCCAAAGGTGCCAGGAGAGGAAGGAAACAGGACTTCACACTTGGGCACCAGAAAACCCAGTTGACAGCACTTAATTAAAAAGCAGTCAAATAAATAGGCTGAGAGGAAGTACAAGTGTTACAGTTAAAAATATACCAAAAGCTTGTTAAAGCCAAGCTTCCTTTGCTACCTTTTCAGGCAATTAACACATTGATTCTTGGCCAAGAATTATACTACCTCACAGAGCTTATTTAGATGAAAACCAAAGTAGATGCAGTGTAGCTGAGCCCCTTCCAAAGCATAAGGTGCAAGTGGACATTTTGAGCCACGTATTTGGCAGAGAAGCTGATGTTGGAGGCTTAACAAAACTAGATTAAACAGTCTGATACTGGGGTACTTGTGAGGACCCAGCCTCCCATCCAAGAGCAGGAGTCTGCAGGGCAAGCTGTTACACCAAATGTGACATCTGTAAAACCCCTCTGAGAAACACAAGTTGTTCGGTGTCTAGGTTTGCTCAGGTCCCCCAGCTGCAGTGCACAAGCTCTCTCCACTTCCACCTTTGTTGTTAGTGGTACTATGAATCATTTGTTAGGGAATAACTATACCCCATGCTGGTGATCTGTTATCACAGAATGGTTAGAGTTGGAAGGGACCTAATGTTCATCGAGTTTCAACCCCCTGCCCTGGCCAGGGACACCTCCCACCAGACCAGGTTGCTCAAAGCCCCATCCAATCTGGCCTTGAACATCTCCAGGGATGGGGCAGCCACAGCTTCTCTGGGCAACCTGGGCCAGGGTCCCACCACCCTCACAGCAAAGAATTTCTTCTTGAGATCTCACCTCAATCTCTCTTCTTTCAGTTTAAAACCCTTCCTCCTCATCCTATGGCTCCCTTCCCTCATCAAGAGTCCCTCCCCAGCTTTTCTGGAGCCCCTTGAGGGACTGGAAGGGGATCGAAGGTCTCCCCGGAGCCTTCTCTTCTGCAGGCTGGACCCCCCAATTCTCTCAGTCTCACAGCAGAGGGGCTCCAGCCCTCCCAGCATCTCCGTGGCCTCCTCTGGCCCCACTCCAGCAGGTCCATGTCTCTCCTGTGCTGAGGCCCCAGAGCTAGAGGCAGCACTGGGGGGGTGTCTTCCCCGCTTGCCCTGCTGGCCACACTGCTGGGGATGCAGCCCAGGGTGCAGGGGAGGGTTTCTGGGCTGCCAGTGCACATTGCTGGCTCGTATTGAGCTTCTCACCCACCACACCTCCATCCTGCCCCATACACAGCCGTATAGCCATTTGCTCATGCCCCAGGAGACTACTTAATAATCCCATATTACCTACAGTAAAGAATGCCTATGACCAGAGGTCTACAGCATAGTGAACAGGGACAACAATTTATTTCAGCCTTATTAGGAAAGGCCTGGGATTCTGCATAGGAAATAAACAAATTTGTTATGACATTTATCTCATGGCAGATCTGCACTTACTCACAGCACACAACTTGGGCTTCAGTCTCAACAGCCACAGCTCTGTGTGCGTTAAAGTGAGGCAACCGTGAGGATAAACCCAACTGTCCTAGAGCAGCCAACAATTTTAGGTTTAAATCAGCAAGACCAAATATCTCTACATGAGAGGGAACCATCCTACTTCATCACATCAGTGTTCCCAGGGGAGGAGTGCAGGAGCTCTAGAAGAAGGGCTCAGTCATAAGCAAGTCCAGACCTCTGCCTCCCAGGCAGTTTTGTCAAGGGGAGACACCACAACACAGCTAACAGTGATGCTGTACCCCAAAACAGGAGCCTCCAGGTCCCCCCCAAAGCAGAAGTGAGGACTGCTCAAACCTCAGGTACAGCATAATATCAGCTGCAAGGTAAGGTGGATGAAATCACCTTCCTCACCCTGAGCTACTCTACAATTTTGTTCCATGTTGTGGAAGTTCAATATTGCCTAAAGCTTTTAACCACAGTCCAGCCAAAACAAAGGAGAGAAGGAGCTTCCACAACATGAAACAAGATAAGAAAAGCTGCTTCAGCAAAGAACAGCCCTTAAATGCTCTGGCCACACTAACATCCTTCCCCAGGAGAGTGGAGGACCTGCTTCCGCTGCCAAACACAAGGAAGAGAGCTCCTGGACAGCCTATGGACAAAGTGGGTCAGGTGAAGATGAGGAGACAACAATCCCTCCTACCTTTTTTTTTGTTATTGTTTTTTAAATAGGATCAGACTTTTCAGCCAAATTCACAAGCACTGGGACAAAGGCAAGATGCCAGGCAAGGAAGAAGACTGAAGATTAAAGGACAGCATGAACTGTTCAAACTCATCACCCCACGAAAGTCAGCCCTTTGCCCGGGCAAGATACTTCGAAAAGACAGCCAAGGAGGTAGAAAAAAAAAAAAGTCTAGTGGGTTTGTTCTAAGTATCCTGTGTAGTGAGAGAAGTTATCTAACATGATCAAGCAGCACGTGAGGTCCTGCGCATGAACCGCTGCGCCACATCCCCTCCACCCATCTTTGATCCACAGGGTCCCATGTCATCATCCCCAAAGCCCAGCCTGAGCTCGAGCTCCTCTGGCAGGCACCAGAGCGGGTGCCTCAAAGCACTTTTGCTTTGAGCAGGAAGGCTTTGAAGCTGGTCCTGCCTTTTGTTGCTCATGGTAGGTGACAGAACCGGCAAGGGGTTGAATTGGTGGATGCTGCAGTCGCCAAGGCAACATCTCCCATCTCCCCAGGCAGAAGCACATGGAGAAAGGAGTAAAGAAGCACAAATATCACCACAGGACCCCCACAAGGTGCCTCAGAGGAAAACTGACCCAAGGAGAGTTAAGAGCTTTCCATCGCTAAGCAGGATTAGCCAGAGATGAGGCCAATCACTGTCCCTAAACCACACTCCATTTTGAATTATGCACGTGTCCTAGATCCATCATTAACACCCCGGTGCCAACAAGGTGGCCACTTGAGGTCTCGGGTCAGCCCTACATATTTTATAGGTCTCCTGAATGATTAATTCTCCGTGCAGCTAATTCTCAATTTAACAGTTCACATCACCTTTCTCAACTTAAAACATCACTTTTCTGCTAGTTGTATAAGCAAACTAAGTTACTTTAGTGACCACGGGAAACACACACAGATCTTTTCCCCCACAGCTGATCCCACAGATCCATCTCTAAGATCAGCAGGTGTCACGTTTTTCTGGGAGAGGCAAGCACCAGCAGCTCCACTGGGCAGGACACGGGGCAAAAGCACGAGCTTAGGGGTTAATTCACCGGGTTTAGGTCCTCTTAGCTCTGCTAATGATTTGCTTAATCAACAAGGCATTCCACAGGTCTCTTCCTCCCAGGAGGAATTATCAGTTGGCTTTTTCAGAGCAGGGAGCCTTTTGCAACACAGAGCAATGACACCACATGCAGGGCAAATTGTCAAAAGTGCCTTTTCCTGCAAAAACCCCCACTATTTGCAAAGTCCTGACACTTCTCCAGGCAACCACCCTCGCAGGAGGGGTAGGAGGCTCTCTCGGGCAAATATTTAGACTCGTCGAACGTATTTATTCCCGCCAAGATCCCCAGGGCTGCTTTTACAAGCACGCAAGGGAGCTGGCGGTTTGGGTTTCGCCCCAAATTGTCTTCCCAACGTCTTGGACCCGCGTGTTCCAGCCTGCAAGCGGGAAGCCTCGGGTGCCTGCAGCAGCTTTTCCCCGTGATGGGTGTCAGCCACCGGCACCCAACCTGCTCCCTCTCGCCGAGGAAGTGGCTTGCCAGCACGGAAGGTTGTGAAAGGAAACTCTTAGCTGCACTTCCTAACGTAAAAAACCTCGCTTTCACACTGCGTTTTCGACTCCCCGTTATAAATCAACAATAAATAGCGATGCTTCCCTTCCCCCCAC
>JAOXNO010000001.1:203582276-203596698 GCA_028565335.1 Limnodromus scolopaceus | reverse complement strand
GACCCCTGAGGAACAGCACTCGTTACTGGCCGCCACTTGGACATTGAGCCGTTGACTGCAACCCTTTGAGTGCGGCCATCCAGCCAGTTCCTTGTCCACCGAGTGGTCCATCCACCGAATCCGTGATTTTAAATACCTCCAGGGATGGTGACTCCACCACTTCCCTGGGCAGCCTCTTCCAAGGCTTGATAACCCTTTTGGTGAAGACATTTTTCCTAATATCCATCGAAAACCTCCCCTGACATACTTCTCTGCCTCATACAGTGCATTGGTTATTTCTCCTCTGGTGTTTTTCTATAACCTGAACAAAGCATTCTGCCAAAGTCCTGTATCAGATGGCTCCTCCCAGAAAAGCTGTGTCAAAAGGTGAGCTCAAGTGATGGGAGATGCAAAGAAGCAGCTCACTGGGTTCATATGAGACAGAACTAAAAGATCGTCCCCCAAAAAAGTGTCCACATTCCTGTGGAGACCTGTGGTTTTGGTTGATTTTTTAAGTGCTTTGAATGGTTTTGAAAGCAAAGTGATGGGTTTCAGATGGATTTGCAGTATTATTTCCTTTCTTGAAAAGGCAAAGGCTCTGCGGCTTGAGGGAGGGATGTTTAACATACCACATTTTGGGTCTTTATTGAACTAAAAGCAGGAAATCTTTCCCTGAGCAGAAAACCACACATTTTTCTAGCCGTTTGCCACAACAGCAAGCAACCTTTTAACCCCATTCCCAGGGCAGTAAAACAGTTTTGTGGGACTAGAGCCACAGAAGGGCAAAAAAAGCATTTTGCTTGGCTTTCCTCCTCTTGGGGAATTAGTCCGTATTTTGTATTCATCAGTCATGGGAGGTTTTCTTCTGAGCCTCATGATCTGAACCCACTAAGTAAGGCAAATCCAGATTAGAGCCTCTCGCAACAGAAACACTGGAGAGATCATCAGGGAAGAGGCCAGAGGAAGAGAGAGGCAGGAGGGGAATACCCAATCACTGCACTTGTATTTTTCCCCTCTATTTGCCAATTTGGAATTTCCACAGAAGTCCTAAAAAGGCTGGAAATTTGAAATCTCTGCAAGAGAGGGAATGAATTTATCCCTTCTTCTTGGGCTTGGTTCTTAAATCAAAACTAGTCGCAGAAATAGGGGGTGGACATTCTGGAAGGAAACGTGCTGCATTGTTTTAACTTTAAATGGTCCTTATTTGGAGGTGACAGCTTGAATGCCCCCTAGTCATACCATTTTTGCCTCCGACTGAGCCAGTCCCCAACTGCAGAGTCCAAACCCTGTTATTCTGGTTTGACTGGCTGATCCGGGCACTCCTCTTTTCTTAAGGTTTTTCCTGCCTTGTGCTGCATCCGAGAAGTTTTAATCCTCCAGCCAGCTCTGCGCAAGGCTGAAATACCACCAAAAGCTTCTCTTCTTACAGCATTTTGCTCCACGAGAGCTCTGGCCTGTCGAGAAGATGAGACCTTGCATCACACTGAGCCCCCTGAGTAACCCTGGCCGCAAGGAGGCCTATGAATTATTATTCTTAATGTTATATTTAACACAAGCCCGGGCACTGACCTCTCCTGGGTTATATAGGTCCCTGAGGGATCGAGGACACGTTCCAGTCTGTGAGATAAAACTGACCTCAAAGGAAGCCAATTATATATATAGCCAACACCCTCTGCTGACCCCTCTTCTCCAGCACTGAGGTCTTCCTTTGCCTTTGGGTCTTGCACTCCCCTGACCACCCCATCAGCCCTCAGACAGTTCCAGCATCCTCCTCCCCATTCCTCACTGGGATTTTTGCCTGGCCACCCATTTTCTGCCTTTTCTCTCTTTCAGCATGGCACCACCAGTCAGGGAGTTGATGGACCATCCCATAGCCCAAGTAGGAATGTCTCTGGCATCTGAGGGATCACCATGCCAGGTCCCCAAAGGGCAAGACTGAGGCCTCCATGGACAATTAGGGAGCACACTTTCTAATACGGCTTCTCCCCCAGACTGGGGCAGAGTCATGTCATTCCTACAGACCCAACCCCTCCTGCCTGTACCAACGCTTGTTATCCTTGGCCGCGACATGGACTGGACCTTGCATCCTGCTCCCTCCCCATTTCCTACATCCCCACAAAATCACCACATCCAACCACCCATCTGACATCTCCCCAAATCCTCTCCCTTTCTCACTGCTGATTTCCACCCCAACAGCAGCACCTTTGCTCCTTTACCCATTGCATCAAGATTTCAACCCCTGGTCCCCTGGATACCACTCCCATCCCCACAACACCCCTTGGGAACATCCTCACCACCCTCCTCCAGCACTGTTCCCCGTCAGGATGTCTGCAGAAGGTCATGGTGATGTTCCTGAGATCTGCTGATAATAGGGAAGGCAGAGGAAAGGACAGGAAAAAAACAACTGGGGTTAGGGCAAAGCTTGGATGGTGACGAACACCAAAAGAAAAAGGTAGGATAGTATTATTTTTATTTTTCTGGTGCATAAATCTTCCTCCTGCTGAGGCACCTCTGTCCTTAATTGAGGACAAAAGAAAAAGTCTATGAATAGAAAGCAAGCAAGAAATCATAGCAGGTGACCTGCTTTATTTGACTGGATTAAGCATGGGATTACAGGAGTGTTTAGAAATGTCGATAAGGGCTCTGTCAAATTCTTCCCCATTGCTGCTTGTTTTCTGAGAATAGGAGGGATTTGCAGCAGGTCATTTAGATTAAGAAATAGGTGGAGGAATTTGGTCAGGGCAGGAGGAAAGGGGAAAAGAAGACAGAACGCAACAATGGCCCTGGTATTGTCAGTTTAGAAACAGTTCTGTGTGTTTTCCTTGTTAAATGCAATTCTTGCAGCTGCAGTAACAAAAAAGATGGATGCAACGAAGTGTGTATGCTCTGCAGGATTTTTGTTGGTTCCTTGCAGGTGGGGAATGGGATGTGGGGAAGAGAAAGAGAAATGAAGGGAGAGAGAGAAGGAGGTGGTGATGGTATAAGGGCTCTACAGGGGTGATGTAAAGCTGATCTGAGCAGATGGCTTCCTGCCACCTAAAACTCCCATGTTGTGAAATCCCATTAAGCGCAGAGTTTAACAAAGTTCTGGATATCAAGAAGCAGCCGCTATTTAAAGCCTTGATCACCTGCCAAGCGTGGCTTTATGGGCCACATTTCCTGTCCCAAATCGCTTCTCCCTTCTCCCACCTAGCTGGTGGCTAGTCCAAGGTGTTCTCAAGCTGGGGTGTCTGGGGTTAAATTAAAAAAATTATAAGCAGGACTCCCAGAGCATCCCAGGTAGGATGAACCCTCTGCATGAGCCCTTGCCCTTTATGAGAGTTTTATTTCTTTTGCCCCAGCAGGATATGGCATCATATTGCTACTGATGGTGCCCAGCACCGTGCTGGGAGTATGGAAAACCATGGGAGTCTGATAAACCGTGTCTCAGGTGAGGAAAAAAGAGCCCAGAGCAATTAAAGACACAAAGAGCACCAAGCAAACAATGATCATTTGTTGATCTAGACAAATTTTATTTAAAAAAAACCACCTTTATATGCATTCAGCAGAAATTATGGCTCATCATCCCATTTCCGAATGAAAATAATGCAAAGGCAACTTTCAATAACTCATCTCTGCCTGGAAGTATCTTGAAAAAACTGGCCTCCAAGCTAGACTGGAAGTGTGAGTTTTCCACTGGAGAGTTTCAATAGTGCTGAACACAGCTGGCATTTTTGGTTTTCTTCTTCTTTATACTTTTTTATATGTCTCGCAGGGAGAAAAAATGAAAACTCTGGCCCTACACCCATGCAAATGCTGGGAAAATCAAATTCTTCTCCCTACACCGTACAGCCCATATGTTCACTGTGACTAAGCTGAGGTTGTGAAATACTTCCAGAGATAGGGGAAAACTTGAAGTCTGAGCTCCGTGGTTCCACCTTGCGTGAGGAGCTCTATATAAATTCCAGGTGTTTGTCTTCTGGGATGTTATATTTAGCTTTGTGCTCCTCAAATAGCTTGCACAATTCGCTTAGGTATTTCTGATGTACTTGATCAACCTCTTCTTCGGAGGGTCTGTGCTTCCTTTTCACTGGAATTGGCTTCCCAACTGAAAAACAAGCACAGGTGTTAGGAGGATACCATGTCAGGTCCTTTTGGATACTTTGCACATCTTGGTAAAGAGCTGGGGTCCACCTCTCCAAGGGTACAGTGGATGGATTGATAAGAACAGTCATGTTTTGGGGCTTGGGACATAGGAAAGTCAAGAAGATAGGGTGATGGAGGTTCAGATCCTGGCTCTGCTGTTGGTCTCCAAGGTCACATCTCTCCTTGCCTCAGTTTCCCCATCTGCAAAGTTGGTTAATGCCAAAGACCCTCTGCTTAGGTCTTTGAAGTGAAAAGTACTGCATCTCAGTGCAGTCCCTACAGCTGCTCCCCTCATCTCGGATGTGCTGTGGAAAAAGACAACATCATCCTAATATTTGGGTTGGGCTTCCCAAGCTGTTCTCACATGGCCCTGGGAATCTGCATTGCCAGTGGGGAAACTGAGGCACAGGAGAGCCCAAGACTGTCTAAATATCCCAGGGGTCCTTCCGTTTTGCTCAGATTAAAGTCTGTGAAACATTTTATTTCTATTATTTCTATTAGGCACGAAGTACCCATGTATCTTTAGAAAATCATGATTTTTTTCAAGGGCAAATCTAATTCATTTTATTCCCAGCACTAAAAGAAGCCTCTTCCCATCTCCCAGAGGCACCAGCAGCAGGACCAGGTGCCTGCAGGGGATGGGGAAGTCCATGAAATACCTTTCATGCTCTGGTGTCTTACTCAAATTGTGTTTGT
Organism: Limnodromus scolopaceus; assembly: GCA_028565335.1. Lineage (NCBI taxonomy): Eukaryota > Metazoa > Chordata > Aves > Charadriiformes > Scolopacidae > Limnodromus > Limnodromus scolopaceus. The sequence goes on along the minus strand of JAOXNO010000001.1, from coordinate 203,591,898 downwards.
CAAGTGGCGGCAGGTTTCATCATCATGTAACGCTGCTCCTCATCGTAATAATGAAGAGCTCTTGTGATACTGCACAGCTCATAAACCCATTGAGACAATCCAAACAGGTTGTAAAACAATTAGAAGTAATTGCTGGCTGTCAAACCTAATCAGTGGGGCTAGCTCTGACCTTTCCAAACAGCCTTATTAATTAGACTAATTCACAGATCGTCAGCCGCACTGGTGGGCCAAGCATGGAGCTGTTGAAAGCGGGCAAAAATTTTTCAAAACTAGAGACTTTCTTGAAATTTGGACTCCTTTGGACATGGTCTCTGATCGAAACCCCTTGCCTTGTTCACATGCAAAAAGGTTGAGGTTTGCAGCTGTGTCTGCAAAGGACACTGAGCAAATCTGCAAACTGCTCAGGTGTTGTCCTACTTGTGTTCGTAAAATGGGGTTGAAAGAAGTTGAACCCAACGCTATTGCAGTGATTCATCTCACCAGGTTGCTCTGGGGTTGGCTGCAGCCCACAGGGGTGATGGGATGGCCATGTTTGCTCCGGAGCTTTCCCAGCACAGCCCAGTCAGAAGACCAGGGCCAGAGTCCCAAACCAATGTGACATGGGAGCCATTGGGGATGCTCCTTTGCCAGCATGTTTCTAGCCCACCACAGCTCGTGCTCTCTGGAATGATGCTACAGCCTGGCAGGAGGATGACGCAGCCCAGGGACTGTCCCCGATCCCATTTTGGCCAGGCTGAGTGTGGCCAGCATCATGCCCATGTGTCAAGGAAGGACTTACCCACAGTGAAGATGGGCCGGCGGTAGGGTATCAGCCCAAAGCTGTACTGGAAGACGCCTCGTGCATGGAAGAGGGGGAGGGAGATGCCCATGATCTGCTGGAGCCGGTGCTGGAGCCGCCGCAGCCAGGAGCCCTTGGGGTTCCTCACCTGATTGAAGAGGTCATTCTCCCCAAAGGAAAAGATGGGGACCAGTGGGGTGCTGTGGGGAGATGAATCCAATGCAGGGGTGTGATTAGCAAAGCCCACCCCAAAACACCTTCTCTCCCCTCTCCAAAAATAGCAGGAACACAGCATTAACCAGTCACAGACTGAAGCGTCTCTCCCTAAGCGCCATAGAATCATAGAATGGTTTGAGTTGGAAGGAACTTTAAAGATCATCGAGTTCCACCCCCCTGCCATGGGCAGGGACACCTCCCACCAGACAAGGTTGCTCAAAACCCCATCCAACCTGGCCTTGAACCCCTCCAGGGATGGGGCAGCCACAGCTTCTCTGGGCAATCTGGGCCAGGGTCTCACCACTCTCACAGGAAAGAATTTCTTCTTGAGATCTCATCTCAATCTCCCTACTTTCAGTTTAAAACCATTCCTCCTAATCCTATTGCTACACTCCCTCATCAAGAGTCCTTCCCCATCTCTCCTGTAGACCCCTCTCCTCTAGACACCTTGACCCCATCTCCTGCATCACCCATGCTCGATGGCCAGGCGGACAAATCCCTTTCTGTTCTTCAGCAGCAAGGTGTAGGATCCTGGCCGGGCATCCAGCGCCTCCTGCGCCCCACCAACGATGATGGCCAGCACGTTCCCACCTTCTGGCTTCTGCAGCACGTAGGATGCGCTCTCCTTGTCCGAAGAGACAAGGCCTGGAGGGCAGAGAGGAAGAAACACTAAGCATCTGCAAAACCCACACGTCTGTGGTTTGCTCTGTACCTTTTTTCCCCCCATCATCCAGCTCTGGAGGGGTGCTAGACACTTTATTTTCAGAATTTTCCTACACTTTGGAAATGTCAGCCCAGGTCCCCTGTAAGATGCTGGATTTGTGCAAAACTCTGCTGTGTGAATATTCAATTATCCCTTTGCTGTCTGGCCCAGAAGTGAAAAAGATAAAGAAAATCAGGAAAAAAAGTAAACTGAGAACTAACTGCACTTAAGCCCCAGGGAAAAATCTGTTTCAGTTTGTTGTCGAATGAAACCGTGTCCAATCCTGAATCGTTCCAAAGTCAGTGAAACATTTCCTTTAGGTGAAAACAAACATGAATTTCAGAGGATGCTGCTAGTTTAAAGTGGAATTTAATGCAGAATTCAGTCCCTTGATGTCGTTTACTTGCAAAAGTTAGAAATCTCGAATTCAGAAATGACAAAGCTGAAATAATTTGCAAATTAAAACCTCTTCATCAAATGGATTCAATCAACCTGAAAATGAGCTATGCACCAAACTCCCACATTGCAGTGATTAAACCTTCTTTCGCCCGGGTCATAACTCTCTCCTATCTCACTGTTATGATTCCTCGCTCTCCGTCTAAATATTTTTTCAGCAGCAGGAGCCAGCGTTTATGTGGAAAACAGGGTGACGAACGCCCTGGGGTATCTCAGACGGAACTGGATGCCTGTGTTTAGTCTATTGAATCCTGCCCACGCCATGAGCCCATTCGGATGGAGACATGGCCTTTCCCCAAGCTCTCCAGTGAAAGATGGAGGTTGTCTCCTGCCAGTCTCCAAAAATGTCTCCAGACTCCCTTTCCCCTTTCTCCATTTAATTTTTACCTATTCCTTTTCATTTCTTCCTCCTCTCCTGCCACAGAGTTTTGCAACAGTGTGAGCTGCTGTTTGCATCGTCTCTCCCTGGATGCAGCAGCTTCTGAAAAAATAGGGTTTTTTTGTTTTCTTTTCAGTGGCAAAAACAATTTTAAGCCTGAATGTTGTTTGCATGGAAAGAAAGAAATACAGAACCACCTTGCCCTGCTGGTCTCAGCATTTCTGCTCATGGTTTGCTCTGCATTTCGCTGTTACACAGCGCCTGGCGCAGCAATTCCCTGAGCTCGGAGGTGTTCTAACAAGTTGAACAACAGAGATAACATCTAGGAGGGCATTTTTTAACATCAGAGGGGGTTTGGGTGCCACCTCCAGTAGCTGTGTCCATGTATCCCACCCTGCTTACCTCCGCTCATGATGTAGTCCCTGAAGAAGGGGATGCGAAACCACAGGGAGAGCATCATCAGGTGCGGGGTGATGCCTGGGAAGAGTGTGGAAAAGCCCGATGCCTCTGTGCAGAAGTTGATAAAGGCTCCTGCTGCCAGGACCCCGTGGGGATGAAATCCCATCAGGTAGTTCTGCCTAGGGTCCAGCTCCGCCGTCTTCACCAGCTAGACAAAAGGATGGAGCCAAAAAGGGGTTATGAGTCAGTGCTGTCCCTTTGGGGAGATGGAGCATTGGCTTTGGAGAGCAGATAGGGTATTCCTGGAGGGGGTCCCTAGCACCCACCATGCCTTCTGTTGACAAAGGTCAACTGAAACAACTCAACCATTTTTCACTGAGATGTATTTCATTGCCTGTATTTCCATCTCCTCCCATCCATTGCCCCAACAAGTCATTTCCAGTGGCACAGTTCCTCATGTTGCCTTGAGCTGGCCTAGATGCTGTTGGGAACCTACTTTGTTTAAAACATCCTCCAATACGTTTTTCTAATATGGGGGCAAAAAAGCTAAAAACTGATAAAAGGGCGATTATTTCCCCCAACCTCCACTCCACAACAGCAAATGGAGTGCAGAACTGCTCCAGTAATGATCCATGAAAAGCTGCTGTCTGATTCAGGATCATGTCCCTCAACAGCACAGCGTGGACACAAAGTTTGTCCTGTCCCAAATTATGTGTCAGGTGATTCGAGGATGCTTTTGTACAAGGTGGGGAGAGACCCAGCTCACAGGCATCTATCAGAGAAGAGGCTATCGGTCTCCTGGACTGCATTAAAAAGAGAGTGACTAGCAGGTTGAGGGAGGTCATCCTTCCCCTCTACTCTCCTGGTGAGGCCACATCTGGAGCACTGGGTCCAGTTCTGGATTCCCCAGTTCAAGAAGCACAGGGAACTGCTGGAGAGAGTCCAGCAGAGGCTACGAAGATGATCAAAGGGCTGGAGCAACTCTCTGCTGAGGAATGGCTGAAAGACCTGGGGATGTTTCACCTGTAGAAGAGCAGACTGAGAGGGGATCTCATCAATACTGAGCAATATCTAAAGGATGGGTGGCAAGATGATGGGGCCAGACTCTTTTCAGTGGTGCCCACTGACAGGACAAGGGGCAATGAGCACAAATGGGAACATGGGAAATTCTGCCTGAACACCCGTCCTTTGTGGTAAGGAGCCCAAAACTGGACACAGTACTCGAGGTGGGACCTCACCAGAGCTGAGTACAGGGGGATGATCACCTCCCGGGTCCTACTCACCACACTGTTCCTGATACAGGCCAGGATGCTGTTGGCCTTCTTGGCCACCTGGGCACACTGCTGGCTCACGTTCAGCCGACTGTCGACCAACACCCCCAGGTCCTTTTCCGCCAGGCAGCTTTCCAGCCGTTCTTCCCCAAGCCTATAGCACTGCCTGGGGTTGTTGTGACCCAAGTGCAGGACCCGACACTTGGCCTTATTGAAACTCATCCTGTTGGTCTCAGCCCATCAATCCAGCCCGTCCAGATCCCTCTGCAAAGCCTCTCTACCCCGCAGCAGGTCGACACTGCCACCCACCTTGGTGTCATCTGCGAACTTACTGAGGGTGCACTCGATCCCCTCATCCAGATCATTGATAAAGATCTTAAAGAGAACAGGTCCCAGTACCGAGCCCTGTGGGACACCACTCGTGACCGGCTGCCAACTGGATTTGACTCCATTCACCACCACTCTCTGGGCCCGGCCCTCCAGCCAGTTTTTAACCCAGTGGAGAGTATTCCCATCTAAGCCATGAGCAGCCAGTTTCTCCAGGAGGGATGCTGAGGATGCTCACAGCACCAGAGGAGGATGAACCTTTCCAAGGCTAACCCCCTCCCTGAAAGTGTTCAAGATCAGGCTGGATGGGGCTTTGAGCAACATGGTCTTTTGGGAGGTGTCCCTGCCCATGGCAGGGGGTTGGAACTCAATGATTTTTAAGGTCCCTTCCAACCCAAACCATTCCATGATTCTATGACAGAGACAGCATGAATTTCCAAACAGCTGAAAGGCATTTATGCTCAAGAAGAACCAAAGCCCTGCATGTTTTAGTGCTTCACCCCTCCAGGTACCCTGGTCCCATCCACACCTGGGGGAGCAGTTAATGGTGCATGTGTTTTCCTAGAAGCAGCCAGAACCACAGCTTAATCACGAGGGTGTATTTTACTTTCTTGCATCGCGGCTAATTTTCCATCTGTCCTAAGGCACTGTTGACTGTACACATGTGCCCATTCAAGCGCCTGCTCCTAATGAGGGGAACGGACAAACAAGATTCCCACCGCTGCCCAGGTGCGGAGGTGCCTCGGCAGGAAGAGGGGCAGATGGTTGAATTACTAAGTGCCCAGGGCCCCTGCCACCATTTGCTCATTTTTGAGTAATCTCAGTTTGCATCAACGTTTCCTGCATTCATCTTCAGCTTCCAAACAGCCTTTCATCTCTGCGTGATTTATAAGCAGGGAGGCGAGATGCTCGGGTGTGTTGGAAACCACTAAATCTCCATCTGTGTGTGTGCAGGGTGGCCAGAAGGGAGGGGGGTGACAGCCTGGCTGCACCCCAAGGTCACACCATCCTCCTTGCTAATGAAGAGCCCAATTCAGCTTATCTGCTGAACCATGCAGACTGCTTCAAGAGGAGAGTTCCCCTGTGCTAAGACACCACACGTCCTTAAAAACCCTCCCTAGGAGATGTCCAGCCATGGTGCTTACCTCAGTTAAAGGGGAGGGAGTGGCTAAATTGAATTATTTGACTTTTTCAGCTTTGTGGACTGGGCTCCATAAGCAAAGGAGGAGAGAGAAGGTCCCCACTTTGTCACGGTGTCTGCTCACATTTGGATGACTTGCCCAGAACTTACAGAGATACCAAAGAGCTTGTATGAGACTGAGGAGGAAATCTGTAGCAGAGAGGAGACTTGGGCAAAGTCTCTTAAGTCATAGGTCGGGCCCCTGGACTCTAAACCACCCTACTCCTTCTGGAAACTCTTTAACACAGAAACTTGATCCTCCCATCTGGATTGTTCCCACTGTTTATTCGCTTCTTCCCCCTCCTCCTGCCAAGAGGTCAATCTCTGTACGACAGCCAAGCTGCCAGGAAAGTTAATACCTGACACTGCACAGCCCGGCTCTAGCGTATGCTCCAGCCCTGACGTACTTTAAGGGGGCTGGGGTTGAGGTGCAGAGGGGTGGGACTCTCCTCCCTCCTGCCTTGGCCGTGTTTATCGTTTCCACATCTGCTGCTCTGGTCTTTCTGGGTGAGCTGAACCTTTAATCATTGTCAGAGAACTGAAGGGTCCAGCCAAGCCGGTCTGTACACAAACATCTAAGTGAGGCAAGTGCTTGACTTGAGGTTTTCTTGGTAAGACAAGAGCAGTTCCTCATCTCTCAGGCCTGAGGGATGCCAAATTAACATGTCTGACCTATGGTCCAAAGGCAAAGAGCTGTTATCAGCTCAGGATTGTGATCTCCAAACTGAGCCATGGGTTTGGTGGCTTCCCTCAGCTTCTCCTTGACGTGGTTGGGATCCTGGCTTGTTTCTTGACTGATGACAGTTGGTAATGACCCTTTGTCGAAGACGTTACGAGTCCTTCCAGATCAATGATCTTGGCCTTCCCAACAAATGAACTTCAATTTGTGCTTTGAAGGATGAGGTCTGCTTTATGCTTCTCCTTCACAAAGAAATGTTTTGATAGATACAGTTGTTCAGTGCTCACAGTCATTACGCTGTAGCAGAGACACCCCCCCCTTTTACTCTGTCCACTCACATGTGGATCCAAGACATAGGTGAAACCCTGCGCCAGTTCCCCCAGTTCCTGCAGAGATGTGGTGAGACCTTCTCCATGCATTGTCAGCTGTGCCAGGGAAATGCCTACACAGACTTTCAGGAGCTCTGATAAGAGCCCACATACCAGTGAGGATCTCTAGCAAATTAACCCAAATTAATTTTAAACTGGATTAATTAGACCATATTAACATCCCAAGTAGATGCTCTTAGCTGGAATTAAAGTGGCCTTCATTTGGAATTTGTTTTGGCTTGGTTGGAGTTCTTTTAAATTCATTTTGGAGTGGAATTAAGCTAATTGGAATTAGGGTTTCTGAGTGACTGTATCAGCACAGTTCAGCACTGGTTTAACAAGGCTGCTTTAATTCACCCCTCGCGATGTGGCTGGGGTTTCCTGGTTGTCCCCCACGGATTGGATGGTCCTGCCCCAAACCATGGAAAGAGGGCAGATGGGCAATTCCGTGCAAGGGAATTCTCCCTGAATCCAAAGGGTTGGAGGGCTGGGTGCTCCAGCACGCCCTGGAGATGAAGTGATACCCAGGCCCCCAGCCAGCAGGGCTGGAGGGATTAAAAAGTCATTAAGTGAGGAATTAGATCAAGTCAAGTGGAGATGAGTGTAGGCACTGCAGGGTGTTTACTGTGCCGGGGGACATGTAGTCAGTGAGAGCACTGACATGCCGTGACATCGCATCCTTAGGGATGGATGAGCATAGAGACAGGGTGTAGCATCCTTAGGGATGGATGAATATGTGATGGGAGACAGGGAGTAGCATGGCATCACGCCCGCAGTCATTCACAGAGGAGAGAAGGATGTGGTACAGAAAGCTGGTCAGCAAGCTTGTGCCTTCTTCATTTAAAGTCTCCCAAATTTAATTGCTATTGTATTTCCATCCTTCTCTGGCCCCAAACTCTGTTTCCTGAGATGTTACGTTCATTAATCTGCTCTTAAGTAGGAATAAACCTCCCTTCAACTTTGTCCTAAGCAAATCCTCAGGTCCCTTGCTACGCACCCGGACACCTCCAGAGAGCATCTCTGGCAGGATGGAACATACAGCCAGGTTCTCTGTGGTGTAAAACCCAGCAGAGAAATCCAGAAACCCAGACAGATCCAAAGAAGGAGAAATTGTCCCAAGGAGAAGAGAAGCAGGTAGCACACCTAAGGGTGTGAGAAGGTAAATATCTGCCAGCAGCTGCCAAGGAAGATGGGTTTCAAGTCGCAGCAAAGGTGTGAGTCTGAGAGGGACAGTTGGAGAAAGAGAGCTTTGTGCACTGGATTTTTCTCCAGGTGTCACAATGCCAGGTCAGAGCTGGGTTTGCAGCAAATATTGGGGCAAATCTGACCAACCAGGTAGGTATAAATTACATTAAGATGGGACTTCATCACCCTCACTCCCAAAGCTGGATAAGGGTAGAACCTCCAAAATGCCCGAGTCTTCCTTTCTTCTTGTGTGATGTTTATTTTGGGGTCTTGTAGGACCTCCTTTAACCTGTGGCTTAGCAGTACAGATGATGGGACACGGTCCTCTGGTGGACCTGACTTCAGCAGTGTGGCCTCTCTCTTACTTAAGGTCACCCGAGGGCCAAGGCATAGGACAGAGAAGTCCCTCGTCAAAGGAGAGAGAGAGGTGGCTTTGGGCCACTTGGCCACGTCTTGCTTTTGACCTAACAATCCCTCTTCTCTCCTCCAGCCAACAGAAGGAAGCAAAGAGAACAGCCAAGACTGCTGGAAATCAGAAATTATATTTAACGTCATGGGCCATGACACAAAATCCCCAGTTACAAATAATACCACTCTTCTACACAAAAAAAAAAAAAGAAAACAAAGAGAAAACATTCCTAGCAAGGCTTGTTTCACGTGAACTTGGGCTGTCCCCTTGTCCCCTCTCTGTGACGCCTTGTACTTCCCCAGCACCACAAGACACTCAAATAACCCCTCTTCATGGTTTACGCAATTATGAGAATGAATGAGCCATGGGATGGAGCCATCCCAAATCACAGTTCCTAGGGGTCAACTAATTCTCCAATAATTCATTTCAGTTATGCTAACAGAAAAACAGTAACGCCAGCAAGTCCCCAAGTACAGTGACAGAGGCTGGGACTCTGCCAGTTGCTGTAGATAATAAGGTCCAACTGGCACTTAGATAACCCCAAGGCCAGTAAGAAATGTCCTGTGACTCTTCACAAGGGGATACCAGTGAAGACCACAGGGACCTTCTCCACACAGCAGGCACTTTTCAGGTTGCCCGCAATGAAGCTGGTGAGATGGTGCCTGCTGGGGTCGCTCTGAATGATGACAGCACCTGAAGACAAGATTTGTCCCTCTAAGACCTTAATTTTAGCTTCCTGTTGCTAGTTCTAACTCATAACCCAGGCTGTGTGATCTAAAGGTGAAATGTCTCATCTAAGCCAGCCCCGAGTTATAGTCAGCAAGAGAGATGGTGACTTCTGTTTGAAGTAGAGGCAGAGATGGATCTTGTCAAGCTCACGCTTTCCCCATTTCACCCACGTCTTCACCTTCTGCATGTCCGTGATGCTCCTCAGCACTTTGGCTGTGTGAGGGAGGTTGGTGACAGAAGCCTTACAGTGGCAGGAGGGGATGGGAGAGGGGAGAAGAAGCAGGGAAGTTGTGCATTCACTTGGCCATGTGACAGAGAAATTTGTTTTTACTGTAATGCTGGGTGCGTCCTTCATAATCAAGATGCCACAAGGGGCAATGGTTTTAAACTGAAAGAGGGTAGATTTAGATTAGATATATATTGAAAGGCTGAGAGAGCTGGGACTCTTTAGTCTGGAGAAGAGAAAGCTGAGGGGAGACCTTATCAATGCCTATAAGTATCTAAAGGGTGGGTTGAGGGAGGAGGGAGCCAGACTCTTTTCAG
>JAOXNO010000001.1:203501891-203520591 GCA_028565335.1 Limnodromus scolopaceus | reverse complement strand
TGGACCCAGTGCTCCAGATGGGGCCTCCCCAGGGCAGAGCAGAGGGGCAGGATGACCTCCCTCAACCTGCTGGCCACACTCTTCTTGATGCACCCCAGGATGAAACCTGAGACCCCAGCCATGGTACCTGCCTCCTCATTCGTACTTTGAATTAATAAAATCAATGTGTCTGGCTCTCAGACGTGGTGATCCAGGCTGTTAAGTTGCTAGCACATTCCTGCCTATGCTTGTTTTCCAAGTACTTTCCCAAACAATCGTTGGGCTGGGTTCTGGAGCTGGCATATTCCAAGGGCAGCTCCCAAGGGGCTGTTTTCCCTCACTCATCTGTGGTGGAGACAGAGAAATTTAGGAATTTGTACTTTTGGGCTAATTAACCATGCTAAGCTGAGTGTCTGGGCACTGACGCAACCAGCACAGAATCGCCTGTGTCTATTCTAGTAACACTTTTGTACAGTTTATGTGTTGTCTGAATATCAAAAATAGGCTCTGAGATCAGCTTCCTGCACCTGACGTAGCTGTAGTAAATGCTCTGGGTTTCTCTCCTCGTCCCACCGCCTCCGCAAGTACTGTCCAGTTCTGGTCTCCCCAGTTCAAGAAGGACAGGGAACTGCTGGAGAGGGTACAGCAGAGGATCACAAAGATGATGAGGGGTCTGGAGCATCTGTCTTATGAGGAAAGGCTGAGAGACTTAGGTCTTTTTAGTCTTGAGAAGAGAAGGCTGAGAGGGGATCTGATCAACGTATCAAAGTATTTATAGGATAAATACTTAAAAGGTAGATGTCAAGAGGATGGGGTTGGTCTTTTTTCAGTGGTTCCCAGTGAGAGGACAAGAGGAAATGGGCACAAACTTGAATATAAGAAGTTCCATCTAAACATAAAGAGGAACTTCTTCACTTTAAGGGTGGCAGAGCCCTGGAAGAGGCTGACCGGAGAGGTGGTGGAGTCTCCTTCTCTGGAGACATTCAAAACCCACCTGGACATGTTCCTGTGGAACCTGCTCTGGGTGGGCCTGCTTTGGCAGGGGGGTTGGACTGGATGATCTCCAGAGGTCCCTTCCAACCCCATATCATTCTGTGATTCTGTGATTCTGTGGGTAGCAGATATGCAGGATTTGGCACAGTGGCTGCTTGAGTGTGATCACAGCAGGGAGTAGCTGGTCTATCCCAGGTGTGGTAGGACTCCATACAGACGTGGCTCATGCTCTCTCATGTGCTGGAAGGGACCAGCTCTAGTGTAATAGCTGGTGATGTGAAATCATGCACATTTACGTGGAAAGGATTCAGAGTCATAGAATCATAGAGTGATGGAATCATAGAATCAGAGAAATGGTTTGGGTGGGAAAGGACCTTTAAAGGCCATCTAGTCCAACCCTCCTGCCATGAGCAGGGACATCTTCAACTAGATCAGGTTTCTCAGAGCCCCGTTCAGCCTGGCCTGGAATGTTTCCAGGGATGGGGCATCTCCCACCACTCTGGGCAACCTGTTATTTCTAGATGCTCTCTGAATTTGTGTGACATACCTGCTATTTACAACTTCCTGGTCAACACTGTAAAATATTTCAAGATCAATAGCCTTCTAAATGCTGCCAGCCCACTGGTAGCATGAGGCTTTTCTCTCCCTTTTCCCCACCTCCTGTGTCTGCCTTGTCTGCAGAGCCCACAGGCTTTTCAAGGAGCAGCCCGGCTCTTTCTGCTTGTTTGCATAATGCGGTACATAACGAGGTTGCCGGGCACTATGGTAACAAATACGGTCGCGCTGCTTCAAAGCTCACCTCCGTATAAGCCAGCATTTTATGAGCAGCAGAAGGAATAATTCCTGGTTTGCGTTCCGTCTTTACAGTCCAGCCCCTGCGTGCGTGGTACTACAGCCTCCATCCTTTGTCTCTGGTTCTGTAGACCCAAGCTGTGCTTAGCTTTGCTCATTGACCTGGTGGTCCATGTGGGTTGGTTGGCCAGCGGGCCTTACAATAAGTAAGAAAATCAGCTTTACCTGGCTTTCCCTCAGATGAAGAACACCGTTTGGGTGTTCCTGCTGTGGGCGCTCAATGATTTTGGGGAAGCATGTTGTAATTTTCACCCCTGAGATTTCTACCTCTGCCACAAATACAATAACAAATAGCTAACGGGTTCAGGAGTTGTTATAGAGGGATCTGAGTGACAGACAGATGTGGACAGAGAGAATTAGTGCATGATTTTATTTCCTTTAGAAAGCAGCTAAAAACATTAGAGTCTACTTACGGAGCAAAAGTGGATCCTAGGAAGGAGCCTCTTACCTTCTGAGGAGCTTAGGATGAACTTTGAGTTTGTCAGTAATGTCTTCAGACCTTTAATCCAGTGCTTTAAAGATGTTTCCTCCTCCTTTCTCTCAACTTTTCTTGCAGAAGGGATGTTTTAACAATGGACTGCAGAAAAATATCTGTGGACAAATGGGTGACAGAAAGAAGGGAACACAGATGAACCCACTCATGTATTGCTCGTTTAGTGCAATAGTTTAATGAAGAATATGGTCCTTCAAATAGACAGTATTCCTGGGTCTTTGGCAGTATTGTCCAAGCCCAAAAAGGACTGAATAGTAAAAGAGGGGGTGGGAAATGAAGAAATACAGGGAAAATAAAAAGTAGATAGAGGTAGAATCAACCCTAAGTCAGGATGGAGAGTTGGAGGTGGGATTTGGCTCATAAATTAAGATACCTACATTTAGGGGTGTATGTATGAGTGTCTTCACGTGTGCTAGATGTTTGTATTCCCATCAGTGGAGATCTAGTCCATTAGCAGAGCCCAAAGAAGCATTTAGTTCATCCTAAATCTGTCACTCATCTTTGGCATAGGGAAGGGCTCTCCAAGGTCCACTGACTGTGTTGGTCAGTCCACATTTGTTTCCACAAGGACACAGTCACCCTGCAGGAGTGGTGAGACCTTAACATAGGTGTCTAAGGAGGAGAAACACACTCAGGAGACTGTTGTAAACAACAATTATCTTGGAAGAGAAAGGGTTTTTTCCATCTTTGGAGTGGGATTGTGTGAATGGGAAATGTAGTACTGGGTGGACAGGGAGATACACTGATCCTGCAGGTAAAGGGACCATTTATTACTGTGCCTTGAGGACAACAGATGAACTTCTGCAGCCTAGCCTCCTCACCTAAGCGAGTCCTCTGATGACTGATGAAGTGGGCATGTCCATTCGGAAGCTTTTCTGAGCCTCTGGACTCAGTCCAACTGCTTATCTTCATAAAAGGAAAAGCTGAATATCTCCGTGACCATTTGTCAAATTTGGTTGAAGCAGATTAAGATGCTGAAAGCTATTATGGGAAGGGATTGACTGGCAGTGCCCTCACACGGGGCTCATTTCTCTAATAAACCAGGCTGAAAACGAGTAACACAACCCAAAAGTGGCAGGAGGGACAGGGTCTGCAACTTAGTGGTCCCATTGCCACAGAGGTCCCGAAATTAAAACAAGGGTTTTGATTTCCAAGGAAAATTCACTCCTTTGTGGAGGGCCTGTATCACCACTGCTAGGATAGCTCCTGGTTTGTACTGGAGTCTTAAGGATCTGAACACTGACTGGGACTATGTCTGAGCATGACCCATCTAAGGGAGCAACACATTTGGGTTTTTTTCAGATGGACAGCAATTTTTAGAGAAAAAATGAAGCAGTTTGCTTCAAAATTAGGAAGATGATGGTGCTCCATTGGGAAGAACTAAAACATTGCATGAGAAGGAGGCTGTGGATGGGAACAAGAATGTGTCCAGCACATGCTAAAAACCTTTGAAATGTGTTGGGTTTTTTTCCTCCAAAAAGTCACAGCTCTGTCCAAAAGAAATGAAAGATGGTGTTATTTTTTTCCAGTAACTTGGGAATTCACCATCAGTTAATAAAGAGAAGCCATAGCTCACAATACCTGTTAAACCACATATTTCCTGCTCTGCTTGAGTTTGCATCTAAGACAGCTTTATCTTAAAGTATTCCTTTACGGGAATTAACAAAAGCCGTACTCACAGGCAATGGGTAAGGGGTGGTTGTAGGAAATCTTGTCTCTTCCCATTTCTGAGTCACCCAGATGATAGCTTGCCTGCAGGGAAGTTTGCTGGGAAGCACGTGTCCTGTGTTGAGCTGCAGAACATGAATTTTGATGTTTCTTTCTAAGTATTCTTTTCCACCCTAATTGCAAGAGTCAGGAACTGCTTTCAGGTAGCTTCAGAGCAGAGACGAAGCTGTAGAGACAAAAAAGCATCTATGTTTTTGGAAAAAGGGATCACAGTCACATCCAAGGACAGTTTTTCAGAGGGCACCCAACCATTGTCATACAAGTAGCAAGTTGTTTGGTGCCGAGGAGTCCCTGATTTTAATAGAGCAGATTTCATTTGAACATATCCTAACATGTCAATGGGTTTTAGACGAGGTTAAAAATGAGCTGTTGGGAATCAATTTCTTTGTAAACCTGACTGGATGGAGGCAAAAGCCCTTCCAAGTAGACTTTGCTGAGCAATGAGGGATTTCATTACTACTCCTGTTGATTTAATTCCTTAACTCCTTTCTTTTTTGATGTTCAGAAATGAGTTCAGACCCTGGATAGATGTCAAGCCCGTGAAAGCTATAAAAGCAAAGGCCCAGTACAAGCCGCCAGAGGAGAAAATGATCCACGAAACCAGTTACAGCGCTCAATTCAAGGGGGAAACCAGTAAGCCTACTCCAGCCGATAACAAATACCTGGAGCGCAGAAGGATACGCACTCTCTACAGCGAGCCCTACAAAGAACCGCCAAAGGTGAGAAAGCCAACAGAATGGACCCAGGGCCATCACTGCTCCTGGTGGGACATGTCCAACACAGTAAGGCTGAGCTGAACACTGCCTACTGTCATTCCCCTTATGTGGCATCTTCATTTCCAACCAGCGGGTGCATCAGGGGATCCACCTTGGAGATGGTGGTGGATAAAAACTGAATATGAGCTGTCAACGTGTGCTCGCAGCCCAAAAAACCAATGGTATGCTGGGCTGCATCAAAAGAAACATGGTCAGCAGGTCGAGGGAGGTGATTCTGCCCCTTTGCTCCACTCTGGTGTAGACCCCATCTGGAGTACTATGTTCAGTTCTGGGACTCCCAAAATAAGAAGGACATGGACCTGTTGGAGCAGATCCAGAGAAGGCCATAGAGATGCTGGGAGGGCTAGAGCCCCTCTGCTGTGAGGACAGGCTGAGAGCGTTGGAGTTGTTCAGGCTGGAGAAGAAAAGGCTCCAGGGAGACCTTAGAGCCCCTTCCAGTTCCTAAAGGGGCTCCAGGAAAGCTGGGGAGGGCCTTTTTAGAAGGGCATGTAGTGGTAGGACGAGGGGTAATGTCTTCAAGTTGAAAGAGGGGAGATTGAGATGAGATCTAGGGAAGAAATTCTTTGCTGTGAGGGTGGTGAGACCCTGGCCCAGGTTGCCCAGAGAAGCTGTAGCTGTCCCATCCCAGGAGGGGTTCAAGGCCAGGTTGGATGGGGCTTTGAGCAACCTGGTCTGGTGAGAGGTGTCCCGGCCCATGGCAAGGGGTTGGAATTAGATGATCTTTAAGGTCCTTTCCAACCCAAACCATTCTATGATTCTGTGGGCTCTGGTACAGGTTGAGGCACTTTGGAGACTATAGTGCCCTACGTCAAACTGTAGTGAGAAGTGAGGGTAGCTCCCAGATGAAGAGGTTTTGGAATTGTCATTTCCCAGGTGATTATCTAGAGATCTTTCTCTTTCCCTCCAAAGCTATAGGTGCCCTACATTACATTTTATCCCAGGAACAACATGGTAAGAGCCAGATCTTCATCTGCAATTAATTCAGAGTGCTCCACAGATTTTGACAGCAAACACTTTTTGCTTTGATCAGATAGAGGATGTGTCGAGAAGGGCCTGGGCTGAAATGTCTTCCAGCCTTGTTTTCTAGGAGCAGCCAAGGATCCACATATAAATGGAGTCAGTATGCACAGTTTTAAACCTAGGACCATTAGTCCTTCCCAGAGTTTATAAGTGCTTAGATATGTCAGGTCTCAGAGGGGTGGCAGGGCCAACATGGAGGAGCTGAAGGCTTCTGTTCCTCCTTAATTTTGAAGCCATCCTCCCTATTTTGGGGACTGTAGAAATAGGTAGTTGCAAGACACTGTTGTGGACTTTGCTCAGGTGCCAGTCGGTGTTCCTGTGCCCCAGCTATCCCCAAGTAATTTTACTCTGTCGTAGCAATCTGTTAGGGAAGAGCAAACCGAGGATTCATGCCCTGGGAGAAAAATGGGGATTTAAACCAGCCTTTTTGTCCTGAGCATCATTTCTCTGCTTCAAGTACAGAGAGAGAGAGATAATCTCCTGGGGGTCTTGCAAAGCCCCTCCTGAAGTCAGAGAAAGGTGGAAGAATTGATAAAATGATTCATAATATTCATTCTGCTCTTTACCCTACTGTGTCCTGATCTGGATACAACGGGCTCTGGTGGCTTCAGGGGCACGGTGGCTTCAGGGCATCAACACCATGAAAGGAGTTGGCCATTTGCAACTCAGCATGCACCCAGCTGCTCCCCTCCCTTGGTGACAGGACATAGCTGAGTAAATAAGTAACATTTGTGCTATTTCTGATCTAAATCCTGTTTTCCACCTGTCCTTGTGTCTCTCTTTCTCTCTCTCCATCTCTGTTGTCGTTTTGCATGTCGCCCTCCATGTAGGTGGAAAAGCCTAGCGTAAAGCCTTCCAAACCAAAAAAGACCACAACAAGCCATAAACCCCTGAAAAAGGCCAAAGACAAGCAGATTGCATCTGGCCGGGCTGCCAAGAAAAAGAGCGCCGAGACCTCCAACACTGCAAAGCCAGAGGACAAGGAGAAAAGTAAAGAGATGAACAATAAACTGGCTGAGGCAAAAGAGTAAATGTCACTGCACTTTCCTTTCTTTCTTGTTTTTTTCTTTTTCTTTTCTTTCCTTCTTTCTTTCCTTCCTTTTTTTTTTTTTTCCTTTGATTAAATAAAGGCCACAAAATTAATTAGAGGCTTCTAATCTGCTTTTTGTTCTGATTGTATTAGAAGCTTTTCTGTTTTATTTCCAAGGAGGATTAGGGAATCCTTGTTTCTGAGGTCAGGTTGTTCTGCTTTGCCTGCACAACACGGCTCTGCACAGAGTGAGGGACGTGGGAATGCACAAGCCGGCTCGTAGGAGATGAAGGTGATGGATTAACTGATGTTGTGTCCAACAGCCTGTCCCTTTCCTCAGGCTTGGTCCTTCAACGCTTTAACAGCGTGGAAGTGCCCGTTGAGCCATGGAGAGGCCATGCTGTCATCCTATGAGGCCCTTTTGGGGTTGGCCATTGTTTGGCCATCTCCCACTGGTGTCAGCAGGTGAAAGGTTTTGGAGGCAGAGAGGATCAGAGGTTCATTTGTGGTGCCATGGATCTGCCCTAAGTCCACTAGAATCAGTGGTGTGGCCGAGAGCAATTTCCCCTGGTGACACCGGTGGGACTTTTGCTCCAAGAAGCAACAGGGAAGGAGATCCTGTGCAAATAGAGGGCCAAATCTTCCCCCAGGGTAGCAGAGGGATAGTTCTAGCTGCATCAAGGCAGATTCACCCATCAACACCATTAAAAAGACTTGATTTAAAAAAAAAAAAGGAGTAAGGGAAGGCGCAGAGAGCAGCGAAGACCTCCCAAGCATGTGGCACGTTAGACTAGGTTATTGCCAGGCTGTTCTTCCCTATTGCTTCCCCAAGGTTATGGATCTTTTTAGTTATTCCTGGTTTATTTTGAATCTTGGTCTGCTTTCTTCCCTTCTGGGGTACCAGTAGACAGAGCTAGATTTCCGAAAGAGGTTTGGTTTGCAGACGTGACCTTCCAAGGGGTAGAGAGAAAAGAGTCACCAAGGTTGGCTCGAGCTGTCAACCCCCGTTGTTTTGACTTTACCAGCTGTTGGAGTTCATGTTGGCTCGTAAGCATCCTAAGAGGGCCATAAACCACTTGCTGGGATCCCCAGACCGCCTCCAGGCAAGATCTCAGGGTCTCAATCCCATTTACTGTGCTCTTACTCTAGGAAATCTCCGTGCCCAGCAAGACCAGTTTGGAAGCTGTAAACACAGCAGGACCATTTGTCAGCGAGTATGAACTGGCCCAACAGACTGGCATCGCATACCCCAAAATTTGGGTCGTGGAGTCAATGGCAGCTGGGAGAGGTGTGGTCCCAATCCAAATTTACATGCCTAACTCCTGGATTGGGTTCCAAAAGGATTAAGCTTGATCCCACCAAACTGAGCTGTTAAACTCTCCTGTAGCGGAGTAGCTGCAAGTCAAGATGCAGGGTTCTTCTTTATTTTTTTTGCAGCTCAGTATTTCTATCTTGCTTGAACCTTTCAGAGAACAGACAATTGGGAAGAATGAAGAGCGAGATGGGAGGTAGGGGTAGGTGTAGGGAGGTGGTGTAAGGAGAGACTATCAGAACTGTGTTGCTGTAGAGGTGTTTGAATGAGGAAAGTCTTGCTGCTAGGATATTGTAGAGATGTGAAGCTATCTCATAGAAAAAGGGATGGGCTGGGAGGGTGAGGACTCCCTTTTTTGGGGCCTCACCCCATTAGAATTGGGTCTTTTTGGAAACATAAATGAGTGGAGGGCTACAAGGCTGGGAGAACGTTTCCAAAGAGGAGGAAAGCTCTGTGGTATACAGGTAGTGACATTTGCTGGCCTTAGTAATGAATAAATGCCAAGTTCAGTGTATTTTGTGATGTGTCCTGTTTGGCTTGCGCTAACAGCCTAAAGCTTTGAGTATAAGTAAGTGTAGTGTTCTGAATTCAGTGGTGTATTTCCAAGCTTAGCTGTGTTAGAACTGTGTGCTATGAGCTAGTCAGGTTGTGTATGTGGAAAATATATATTCATATATAGAGATATATATATTTAAACCTCCGTCTTTTAGGAGGAAACCAGGGAAATCCTCCAGGAAGTAAAACTGTGGAAATCTTTGCGAATGTAGTGCATTTTTGATGTGCATGCTCCATGGAGACGCTGACCTGTCCATATTGACCATTGCTTTTCTGAGTGCTCAGAAGCCCCCTGCAAAGCTCAGCTCTGTCTCCAGAGCAGCTCGGCGAAAGGCTTGCGTTGAGCTGGTGGAGAGGAGTGCCGCTCACAGCTCTTCCCACCCCGTCGCGCAAGGGACAACTGGCCAGAGAAGCCTGAGCTTCCAAGACTTGGTGTGATTCCTTGGCATTTAGATGCTTCATCCATCTTCACACTCCTCAATAATGTCCTTTCCTATCCCAGGATATAAGAACAGCGTGAAGATGACGTGTCACAGCAGGCAGAACATGTCAGGAATGCATGTAGACAGGTACCAGTAACCCCCAACACACCGATCTCGCTGTATCATGCCACTTGATTCCTCCAATTATTTTTTGGCCCAAAGCTTCACATTCAAAGAGACAGCATGCTTGCCACCATTTCCCCTTGAATTCAATGGGAATTTAGTCCTTGACTTCAAGGGTAACCAAATTTTGCCCAAGGAACATCACTGAGATGCTCAGACCACCCAATCCAATCATCTCCATGATGAAGCATCAACCGCCCATCATCTAGGGCTTCAGGGTTGCTTCCTCTCAATGAAGAGCATCCGTCATGGTGTTTGAATGAAACATACACAGTGAATGGTCATAATTCGGCCATATGTTTCCTTAATACATGACATTTTTGGTGGCATCTAACTACAAAGCTAGGTATGAAGTGATAGCCAGCTATCTAAATTCCCTCTCTAGTGAAGGAACTTTCCAAGGGCCATTGAGCTACCTATTTTGGACACCTCTCTTTGCGTGGCATGAATGATCCTTGGAAAGTTTCAATCTTTGCAGAAAGAGCCTGGGAGACTGGTAGGACCTGGGCACCTCCCTCTCAGACAGCAACAAAACAGGGATATAAATCCTGGCCTTTGCTCCACATGCACCAGGTCCTCAGCATACATCCAAGCACGCAGCTTAACATTGCACTGAATGCCAGGAACTGCCAGGAACTCAGGGTGAAATCCTGCATTGCTCTACCTTCCACAGACTTTATACCCATCCGACCCACTCAGGTTTATCAGAAAGGAGACCAAATCTCTGCCGTTTCAAGTTCACTTTGGACTCTGAGCTTGTCGATCCCGCTGGGAAAGAGTGCTCTGCTGTTCTGTGTTTCCAGCTACCACAATGCTGATCCTGTCTCACCGCTAATTTGTAATATGTTTTGCTTTCTTTGTAAAAAGGGAAAAAAAAAAAAACAAAAACAAAAACCAACAAAATGTTTTGCTTTTTACCCTGTGAAAGTTCCTATGCTGTCTGTTGCTTGCTTCCTCATTTTCACTGTATTGTACTGTTTACTCCTTTCTGCAAAATGGTGCTAACTGCTGACTGAGCTCCTGTTTTCTGACTGCTTTGCACACCGATCACCTGCTTCTTCATTTGCAATGCGTCCGGTGTCAAAACGTGGCTCCCATGAATTCCACAAACTCTTGCCTCTTGGAGGCAGATAGGAAGTGTCTAATTAATATTTTGTGGCCTGGGTTTGGTTGCGTATCACGAATTGTCTCTTGTAATGTGTTAAGCACACCTCCTCGTGGTGCTTTTTCATTCTTGCTGTTCTGATGAGAATGACACACACACACACACACACACACAGACACACACACAGACACACACACACACACAAATTAATGTATAGCCAATTGATTGTGACGTGCTTGTGATCTTTGCTTGCTCAAAGGGTTTTTTTTTTCCAATGATAAATAAATGCTAAAGACGAATACCACCTCCTTGATCTTGTTTTCTCAATAAGAAGCACAGTTGAGTGAAAGAAACGCCCTTCCAGCCGCAATCAGGTTTGTGTTGCTTAGAGCCACCACCACTTCCATCCCTGGCATGGGGACAACTGCGCTGTCACAGCCTGGCTCCCTTTAGGTGGCTGCTAACCTCAGATTAGCCTGACGAGAGCTAAGCGTTTGTAAAGCTGTGAAGATGGACAGTGAAGCCATGTGGACGGAGCAGGTAGTTGGCTTTTCTTCTCTGTACATGTGGCGTGTCGAGCGGAGGGTTGGTGCCTCACATTGCTCCTGTCCACGTTATGCTGGGTCAAGGAGCAGAAGCCGAGCCCCACGGAGAGCTGGAGGGAGGGGAGATGCTCTGAATGAGGCCGCTTAATTACACACCTTTTTCCAACTACCCACAGCTTTTGCTTTGGACCAAAAAGCTCCTGAAAGGTCCATGAGAGCGGTCAAGGGGCTCGAAATCCTCATTGAGAGGAGGTGGCAAATTCTTGGGTTGAGCGCTTTCAGCATGTTGCAAGCCCAGCCACTGATGAACAGGATGAACAGGCATTTGGCAGCGTCTGTGGAAGTGCAAGGAGCTGATTTTATATTAATGAAAACATTTGCTCTCTGGAGAAAATGATGGCTGAGAAGAAAGCGGGGTTGAGGGGACAATTTTATTTTAAACAGTGAACCCTAATCTTAGTTCCATCTCTTTTTTCTTTTAATTAGCCTGTAGGCTCCTACCTGCAATTTTTATTTTTAATCATGTTTTCTCTTTTAATGAGTATTCCTATAACATCCCCACCGACCTGGGGAAGATCTTCTGTGTTGGAGTTGTATTTCAAAATTTCTCCTCCAACATAGTTTTGCTGACTTCCATGGAGCACTGACCCTTTTCTGTCTTACCATTTCTGGGTGCTATTTCTCATCCCTGCCTGGTTTAGAAATCACTTTCTGAGTTTATCCCATCTGTGAATACATGCTAATAACAGTGCTGTTTTCCAATGTCCTGCCATATCACCCTGCCTTCCCTCTCCCTTCCCCACCAGCTTCATCCATTCATCCATCACACACAACTATATGATCTTTAAAGTGTTTCAGCTGAGCTGTAGGTCCAGGGATTTATCATTTCACCCCTCCACAGCTGATATTGGAGAAGATGCTCATTGTCAAAAGACTGGTCATTGATGGGACTTATCTGTGACAATCCATGTTGGCCAACAAAATGTTTCTCCCGTGACACAAAGGTATGGGGTGTGTTCCATACTGCAGCGTGGATGGGTGATCCATCTGGGTCATCCATCCACCCAACTGCCCACACTCAGTGCTGGAAAACATGTTTTCCTGCTCTCCTATGGCTCTCTGAACTTGCTCAGCGTCGCAAAGCCTGGATGCCCAAAGGGGCAGGATGGATTTCTAAGATACAGTAGGACCTGCTGGGCTGATGACAGGCATGGGGACCTCGTCTCCCTGGTCTTTAACCATCGCTGTCTGAACCCACTGCTACTGACTCACTCCTCAATCTTTGCCAAGTCATTAGTGACTGGCACTGCCCATTTTTTTCCCAGGGCTGTTGTGAGAGCGACGTCTGTGCAAAGCGCTGGAGGTGGGTTACTAAAAATGAAATGCTTTGTCTTATAAGAGCATTTACTGTGGAGCACTGGCTGGGGTGAAAATATGCCTAATTGTCAGTGTTGGTGTCTGGTGAGGGGACAAGAAGGGAAGGGAAAATATTGGTATGTTGAATTTAAGGCTGCTTCTCACACTTTTAAAAACGGAGCGTCTGAGTGCGGCTTGGCAGAGGTGTCGCTTTGGTTGTACAGGGTGGGAGGAGCCCCATGAAGGTTGGCTGGCATGTTTCCGATTTTAATCAGTTGCTTTCGAATACATCATGTGCTGAGAGCTTCAGCACACCCTCCTGAAGACTTGTGCATGAAGTGGATGAAGAGATTCCTGCCCAATGCTCTCCATCCCTGCCTCCCGTTCCCTGCATCAGATGGGAGTTTAAGTGCCTTGCGCACAGGGCTGAGATTTACTGATTTTGCCACTTCCTGCTTCAGCAGGGGAGTTGGACTAGATGATCTCTATGGTCCCTTCCAACTCTAAAAATTCAGTGAAATTCAGTGAAATTCCCAGTCTCTGTGCTTCCTTTGAAAACCTCAGTTATCATTATTTCATCCCTGACTGGTAAAGCAAGGTCAAAGGATGAGTACGGATATTTCATCAGCTGACATGTCAGCCCTTATGTCGCAATATCCTTTGGATTTAGGGTTTATTTAGAGATGTGCAGGTGTAGGAGAGAAAGGGCCTTTTTCAGAAGATGTCTCTGTCATAGCTGGTACTTCCCAATATCCAAGGGACAAACACCATCCCCAACAGCAACAGCAACACCAAATAAAGAAGAGGAGCTGTACAGGAAGAAGAAATCCCCCGGTATGAACGTGATGACGTGGCAATGTTCGGCACTAAGAGCAGAATCTTTTGCACAGTTGGACAATATTGTGATGTTCAGACATGGGCTTCAGCTTTCCCCGTTTCCAGCAATGTCATGGTAAGTTTGATACAATTGGGGATTTGACAGCCCACTTCCATTTGCCCTTATTCATGTGGCCTTCTTGGGTTGGGAGCAATTCCACTAATGCCACTGGGTCTACTCACAAGCTGAAAGGTCTGCAATGAGGGGTAACACAGCTCTGAGAACTTCAGGACTGGTGGTTTACCGTGAGCTCTGGATTGCTTGTAAACAGTCTTAATTCCTGTTGCAGGGTGCCTTGGAAGCAGCTCTCTAATCATGACTGACATGTGGAGGAAATGTGAGCCCAAGGATGAAAGAAAAGCCTGCTAATGGATTGAAGGCATCTTTATGCTTTCTAAAACGCCAGCTTTCCCTACAGGAATTCTGCCCCACAGAAACCAATGGCAAGGACCAGCTTCCAGAAAAATGATGGATGAGGAGTAGTGACAGATCTTAGCGATATGTGGGAGCACCAAGGAATAATAACCGTTCAACGGTGTGAGAGATGGAAAGGGGCAAACATTTCTGAACCCCCCCTTTTTGTCATCTGCCCACCTCCCACCCCAACCTAGCCTGAGACATGAAGCAACCTCAAAGTCCCAAGCAAAGATGGGCCCTCCCATATTTTCTTGGGTAACCAGAGACCCATGTGCCCTGTCTGGCTCTGAGAGAGGTCTGGAGAGCTGGGTCATAGCAGAGGATGAGGAGCAACCTGCATGACACGTGGTGGAGAGGATCTCACCACACGATGGCTGTGGCAGATGGGTCTGTCCTCATCAGTTAAACAGCACCCAGGAGCACTTGATAGTGCCAGTGCCCAATGGTCAAGATAGAGAAATCCCGAGAGTCATTGGACCGACCTGGTCTAGTTGGAGGTGTCTCTGCCCATGGCAGGGCATTGGAACTAGATGATCTTTAAGATCCCTTCCAACTCAAACCATTCTATGACTCTATGACCTGCTCCTTGGCCGGGTTCAGGATTTAGTACCCGGCTGAAGACCAGTTCAGTTGTGGCCACTTTGTTTGGAGCCAAGAGATTTATCAGCAGGGACACAAATCAACAAGGTGCCTTTAATTTGATGAAATAAACAGTGCTTTGGGGTTTCAGGGCACTGGATGCCCTTGCCCCTGTTGCTTCTGTTCCCTCCCCTCTCCTCAGGTCTCATTGCTGGTCAGATGTCTCCGTCCCTGTTGGCTTCTTCTCATGCAGTCTTCAGTACCCTCACCACCCCATCTTCCCACCACACTGTTCTTCCTTCTTGCCTTCAAAATCATTTTCCCTCCATCTTCCCTGCCAGCCTTTCCATGTCTGTCCCTTACCTGCTTCTCCAAACCTGTGCTTTCTCCCACCTCTCCCCCTCCAGCATCTTCCCCCTCCACGTCATCTTAAATGCCCAGCTCTACCAGGGATGTTCTCCTTCCCATCCTCCCCAAGTTACTGTCTCGTGTCCTGTCTCTCTTGGACTGTAAACCTTTTTCTTTGCCTGTACTGTGCGATGACGCTCACTGCTTGGAATAAACGATACCTCACCTACCGACTGCCCTTTCTCTCTCTCGTTTCTTGGTGTGGCTTCAGTAGATGTGTCTGCAAGTGCACTCTGTGTCTGTCTTCGTGGCCAGTCCAGCGGTCGGTCTTGCTGCCGCAGCTCTATCCGTAGTCTTTTGGGGTGACTCTGCTTGTGTTTTTGTTCCTCTGTACCTTTTGGTTTTCGCAGCCACAGAGACAAACTTTGTTGTCTGTGTAGGAGCCTGACATATTCAGAGCTGCACGACCTTCTGTCCTTTGCAATTCTGGTGCATCTGATAAAGAGTTTGGCCTTTCTCCAGCTTCCTGCAGAGATGTCCTGGGCTGGCAGGTGGCTCAACAAACGCAGCAAATGGAGGAGAATGGAAGGAGAAATCTTGTAACCCAGAGCAGAAGCAGCTGATGTTAAAGGAACTGAATTTCCCAGCGCAATACAGGAAACCGTGGGCAGAAGTGTGTCAGTGGAAATCCAAGCAGGTGCACCTCTCAGGGGAAGAAGCAGAAGGACATGTTTCAGAGCTGGATGCCCAGGAGGCTTCTTGTTGTTCAGAAGGTGCCCTGAACATCTTCTTCCTCCACCCCAGGCTAGGACTAGACCTGCCTGTGATCCTTTTCACCTGTGAGTACAGCAGGGACCCAATTGTGACTAAGCCCCAGGTGGCTCCTTGGTCCCTCCTTGTCCTAATTTATTGCCTGAGTGTGCTATTTTGGTCTGTGCTGGCTGGAGCTATCTGTGCATATGGAGATGGTGCTTCTTCCAGCTGCTCCACGCGCCCATGGAAAGATGCAGGAGCAACTCAGTTCCTCTTCTCTTACTGTGACCCTCACTGCGACCCTCACTGCAGGTAGTGTGACACCACCCTGCCAGAAAGCAAAGGAGACTCCTTATCGTGCTGAGTGAGGAGCTGAGCTCACAGCGTGGCCATCAGTCTGGTTTCATGGGGCATCTGCAGGAGTTAGGTCCGAAGACCTTAACTCAGTGCCAAAATGAATCTGGTTTGTGGACATGGATGGGAGAAGGATCAAGTAGTGTTCAGTCCCCTGGGCTTCCTTCAGTGGCACTGCGCGAGACGAAATTTGTAGGGAGGTCCAGTTCTCCTCAGTGAAGAGCCTGGAGGTTTTATCTAGGACAAGTGAGACCTGCAGCTGCTTGACATCTCCAGGCTCTAAGCATTTCAGTGTAGATACTGATCCTTTGGTGTAAGTATGGCCCTGCATCCTTTCCCATATGCCACCATGACCTGCTCCCACCTGCCATGCTTTCACAGCGCTGCCGCCTCCTCCTCCACACTCTAGACTCCAAGAGTGAAAAAACTCTAGAACAACCCAAAAGGGCAGCCAAAAATCTCAGCTTCACAGTTTTAGGGATTGAATAGTATTTAGGACAATATTCCTGGATGCCACTGAGGTCCCTAGTTGACCTTTGAGGTACGTTAAGTCTTTTAACATCTGAATTGGTAGCAGAGCTTTGTAAATGCTTGTATTTCTGCTGCTTTGGAGGTGGGCAGTTGTTTAAACTCCGAAGTGCCGAGCTCCTTGTTGCTCACCTCACACCTACATCAGGTCAGACTTCACAACCAGACACTTTCTTCTCCATCAGCCCTTGCTGGCCCCAAACTGGTGTGCATTTCCAGTGCCCACCCAAGCTATGCAAGCCATAGAAAGCCCACTGCTTGCTGAAATTCTTCATTTCCCTGCTGTAACTTACAGTGTTGGCCTCACTATTCGATGCCGTTGCCTTTTTCAAGGCACGTAACTGAGACCAGTTACTAAGTACAATGTTAAGGCCGTTTCTGGCGACAAAAGAGAACTTGTATTTTTGTCGCTGTTATCCTGGATGGCAAACTTCAGTGCACAAAGGGCAATAAAGCATTCAGAAGAGAGAAGTGACTCACCAAATCCTACACCCTAAGTGTTAATTGCATTTGCCCAGGAACTGATGAGTTTGTACCTTCTGAGGAACATGAACCTGTCAATGTCCTCCTGGGTGAGGGCTCTAGCCAAAAGGTCAATTCCTCCACAGAGAAGAGCCATCTCCTCACCTGAATTCTCTGGGAAAGAAAGGACAAATTTCTCATGGGTCTTTTTTAAAAATGGCTCTTCAGCACCAAACTTCACACCTATATGTGCCTGGGGCTATTTTGGTGTTTCTGAGCCACTGGTGGAGGATTCCTGCTGCTTCTAGTTGCTCTTGAAGCCAGCTTTTCATTTTCTGTGTGCCTGGAGTTGGGTCTGTCTATATGGACTCATAGCAGCTCCCAAGTAGTTGAACAGCTTTGAATGAAGATAATTTTGCAGAAGAGGATAAATGTCATCAGCTCTTTTTGATATGAGGCCACCAAAACATCAAGACCTGAATCCACAGAGGAACAAGGATGAGCTGTGAGAAGGTCCTCCAAATCTGTGAAGAATGGGATAATGTTGCTGGAGCCCATAATCATCAGAGACAAGTTTAGGCCTCAAGTCACAAGATCGCAGCTCCCCTTTGTTACACCAGGACCAGGGAAGAGGAGACTGTGCTATGTGTGGTTATGGTGGTCATCCATTGGTTATTTCCAGACACCATGTGCTGCCTCTGGGAAACAACCCCTGTTGAATTTCATACTCTTTCTGCATCTCTTTCTCAGACGCAACCCGAGCAATGATCTATCACCTCCAGTTCATCTCCTCTGCATTTCTCACCTTGTCACATCGCATAACTAACCCAACAGTTTACCACCGGCAGTCCTCCTGAGGGCAAAGATCTCCAAACTCTTTCCTCGCTCAGCTAAGACAAAGATCATTTGTAAATGTTGCTGTTTGTGTGTTAGGACTTGTTATGTTTCAGGCTTTCCTTTCAACCCTCTGATTTGAACCCTCCCAGCTCATTCTTCGCAAGGTTGATACCCAGGACCAGACCTTGCTGTGCAGCCCTGCAGACAGCAGCCAGGGCTTTTCTTCTCCTGGTGAGAGGCTGTGCAATGCTGTGTTGTCCCTGGATACCAATTCCCAGGGAAAATAATGTCATTACCTCCCCCTCACACTCCTTCCAGTTTAAAACAGGTTTAGAACGAGCTTTGCTGGGAAGGACAATCAATCACTCAATTATCTGTATTTGATGCAAACAAAGAGGAAGTCAGGGGATGGGGGTGGGACACAGCCTCTGTCCTCCAGGAGGCTGGGTCTTGTTGAAGGATGCACACACTCATGAGAAAAGCTTTCTTGGCTGCCTCAACAGAGACGTACCACAGCAAGGCTTCTGAGAAGGGTGAATTCTCCTGGTGATTCTAGCAGGTGCTAAGGGAAGTGTTGATGGAGAGTGATTTCAATAAGTTTATGTTGCTCCAGGGAGAGATGATTTTTGGCTTTCATGCCCTGTTCAGAAATGCAGGGCAGCAGCAAGAGCAGGCCTGGACACCAAGGAAGAGGTGGGAATAGTCTGACATTGACCCACCTACAACCTGCATCATCACAGATGCACTGGCCCAGGAAGACCTGAGCTCAGGCCCCATAATTACCACATCCTCCCTTCCTAGATCAGATGTCAAGACATACTTACAGGGGATGGTTTGGCATCTGAAGTAGCTGCTGGCACCTTCAACCTGCCCAGCTTGCACGTGCAAGTGTCCTTGGGCATGCTCTCCACTGGCATGGTTGTGCATGCATCTCCAGATTTCTCCAGAGATCAGGCAATGGGTCCTGTCCCAGCAGATGTCTGTGCATCAGCAGTATGGCTCTGGTCTGTCCTGACAGCGGGGCATCTTTCCAAAGAGGAGCCACCCTGCATTTTCCCCTAATCCCTTGATTTACAATGCCACAGGATTTACAATGCCTACAGGAAGGCTGGGGAGAGCCTGTTTACAAAAGCCTGTAGTGACAGGACGAGGGGCAATGGGTTTAAACTGAAGAAAAGCAGATTTAGATTGGATAT
>JAOXNO010000001.1:203480623-203491402 GCA_028565335.1 Limnodromus scolopaceus | reverse complement strand
TTTGAACACCTCCAGGGATGGTGCCTCAACCACTTCCCTGGGCAGCCTATTCCAATGCCCGATAACCCTCTCCGTGAGTTAGGATAGGTTTTTTATTTTAAAAGACTGTGTTTATAGGTTTTAGGATGGAAATTGGAAGTCCACATCCCCTCATGACAGGCTATTCTTGAAATGTACCTTTGAGAGTGTTTTCTTTCCGTTTTCTCTGAAATAACAGATGTCAATCATTAAGGGTGTTAGCGGACAGTAGGGGCAATACTTTCTCTTCCAGCATAAAAAATCCTGTTCTTTACTGCTGGATTTCTAACTGCCTGAAATCTCTCATAGCCTTTACTTAAAAACCAAAAGAAAAATAGAATGCTAGATTTCCAGTGGGGGGAAATAACCAACCCCCTTCTTGTTTATATGCATGAATTTCCTTATACTGGGTGCATCTGCATTTCAGATTGAAAGGGTGAGGGAAGAAGATCCTTGTCCATACTCCCCTGAGTTTCAGCAAAGCCCTGCTCATCTACAATATTTGAGCATCCCACTTGCACACTTCAGATGTTGAAGTCACTTCATGTTAGGCATGGTAGAAGGAGCCTCCCCAGCTTTCTCCTGCGGTGAGATAATTTCAGGTATACATGCAAAGTGAGCAGCATCATTGGAGAAAAATCTACCTCCTTATAACATCTCTGCATTGGTGCAAACATCCAACCTTGAGCATTCAT
Source organism: Limnodromus scolopaceus (assembly GCA_028565335.1). Taxonomy (NCBI): domain Eukaryota; kingdom Metazoa; phylum Chordata; class Aves; order Charadriiformes; family Scolopacidae; genus Limnodromus; species Limnodromus scolopaceus. The sequence goes on along the minus strand of JAOXNO010000001.1, from coordinate 203,490,689 downwards.
CAGTCATTCCTGTGAGAGGGTGCTTGTTACTGGCCTGGCCACTGTTTACTTGCCAATAGCTATGGTTGACTTGGTGTCTCCATTGGAACCCTGAGGTTCTGACCTTCTCCAGCTCACTAAAATTGCTCTGCCTGGAAACTTGATTCCCAGCTGTGCTGATTCTGAGGTTTAAATACACTAAAACATACCATTCTCTTTCTGTCTCCACCATGTCCCACAGCTCTGTCACCTTCTGATCAGGTTTCTGCTGCAGGACATGCTGGCTGGAGGAAAATGGACATACATTCTTTCTTAAGGACAGGCTGAACCTGCCCATAGGAGAATACAAAATTAGGAAGGGTTCAACATGGTTATTCTCTAATTAGACTCCAGATCTTCTGTGAGCCTATGTTGTCCCTGTAATTCTTTCAGTATTTTTGCTGCTGCTCCTCTGATCCCTCTAGAGCTGGCCCCATTAGCACTGGGAAACTAGAGAGATGACCAGTTTGGTCCAATGCAGCAACTCAGTGTCTTCCACTGTCCCTAATCAGACATTATGGCAGTGGCACTCCATTGCTCAAAATGGCAGCCCCTTGACGTAGGTGCAATGGCCACAATGGCAAAGGAATTTTCTACCAAGAGATCGCCTGTCCAAACAGTCTTGGAGCATTTCTTACCTGTGTGGTCATCCAGAAGACCCCAATCCTGCAAGCCCTTATGCCCAGCTGGGGTCTTTGTGGTCCATTCTTCCAAGCTAAACAAGTGCCACCATCTAGTTGATGGGACTGCATGCGACAGTTGTGTCCCAGACCAATCATTAAACAGAGAGTGAAATAAAGGTCTTAGTTCCTTCATCAAAGCTGAATTAACATCCGTTTAATTCCTCAACTTTCTGAGCTAGTAGCAGCAAACCTCCTCCATCCTGGCCAATATGTAGTACGAGGTGTATCTGGCAGGAGAAGATGAGCCTTCCTTTGCTTCTTGGAACAGTTGCATAAGGAGGAAACATGATGTGTGGGCGACTGTGCTTGTGGTTCGGCTTTCCAGTCATCTAGAAGTAAAAATAGGTTAGTGGGTTTGCAGGAATAGGAAGATTCTGCAATCACAACCACAGTGATGCATGGTCCCTCTCTGGGCAGGATCTATGGCCAAGGCTTTTCCACCCTTCCCAGTTATCTTCTGAACAGAGCTCAGAGTTAACCCTTCTTGTCCAGGAGGGCATCTCATCTTGATCTGATGCACCAAGAGATGGGGAAACCAACACTTGCCTCACTAAGCTCTTCTCCCTTGACACTTAAATGTCTGATAGTGCACAGCCCCACTGAATCTCTAGCAGCTTCTCTCGATGGCAAAGCTTTCCAATTTCAAATGTGGACCCTTTTTCCTCAGAAGATCACATTGATTGCCTGCTCCTAGTGACCACAGAAACCTATTCAGAGCCCTTCTTCCCAAGAAATGATGTGCAGGCCACATTTTCCAAGGTTCTGACTTAGCTTTTGGCTTTATTAACATGCATTGTGGCTGTACGGCCCCAAGCGATGCAGGCTGCTCTCTGTGACTCATCTTATTTTTTCGTCTTGGCTGTCTATGTGCTGTCTGTGAGTTATGCCAGTGCTAATTTTATATTTATTTCCAGATCATTGAGGAAAATGTTGAAGAGCGTCGAGCCTTGTAGCAGCCTCTGGGGACCTCTGCCCAAAAGCTTCACGGGCAACCACAGATTTCAAACCAGCCAGGTCATCCAGCTGGTATCTGCTGATTGAAACCTGCCGATTGCTCGTATCATTGATTAACATTCCCTGTTGTTGCTGATGACACAGAAATATTTGGTCATTGTCATGCTGAGGAAATACTGCACCCAACATGTATTTCCAAGAGTTTGACTATCTCTATTTAGTGACAGCTCCAACCCGTTGTTAGGATTCTCCCATTACCATTGCAGTATCTCTTTGCTGTCTTTCCTCCAGTCATCAGGTGTTTTTCCTTTCAGTCTTCAGCTTCTCTTATTCATTTTCTCTCCTTCTTTGTCACTATACATAGCAGGAGATACATGCTTTCCTTTTTGCCATTGTTTTTCAGTGTTTCTATTTGAAGACACTGAACAGAGAAGGTTTTGACTCTGGACAGTCCTTTTCTATGTTACACATCAAAATATCTAGATATCTTACAGGTTCTTGCTGAAAAGCTCCTAGATGTCATCCGCGTTTTCTCAGGTTGAATTTTCCCTCTTGGTTCATCTCATCTCCCTTGTTTCTCTGTGCAGATGGAGGAGACATCTCAAACAATTAATTGGTAAGCCAAGAAGGAAAAAAAAAAGACAAATTATCTGAAATCAGGCAGATGAATATAGTGTTATTAATGTGCTTAAAAACATATGAGTTGCAGTTTATAGCTCTGAGTTCTTCAATGAACCGGCAAGATGTGGTTTGGATTTCATTTTAGTGCTAATGTGAAGCAAGACAGGACTTTGTTTTTGGCAGAGCTGATCACCTCCTGAGCTGTTTTCAGTAGATAGATCTGGGCAGTGCATGGCGATGAGGGCATGGGGATCAGGCAACGGATGTTTTGAACATCAGGAATGAAGGCTGGTCTCTTTGGAAAAGACATCCTGCCAGATTGAATCATGACAAGCAAACACAGAACAAGGAGGAACCAGCTGGTGCCGTCTCCAGTGCTTTCAAGGAGCTCTGTAAATATGCACTTGGAAATGCACCTTTGCCTTGGGCAGCATTTTAAATAGGCAACAGCCCTCCTTGTGCCACAAATGATGTTTCCATTTGGAAACACAAAACTGTTGTAATACTGCTCTAAATCACAAGAAATGTTCCCTAGTAGGGTGTCCCTGCCTCCTCCTTCCCTATGGAGAAAGGTAATTTTGCAGCAAAGATTTCTTTTCTGCAGAGGTATGGATTAGGAACAGAGAGGAGGGGAAGGCTGGTAAAAAAATAAAATGAAACCAGAGAAGGACTTGAGGGTGTTGGTGGATGAGAAGCTCAACATGAGCTGGCAACGTGCGCTGGCAGCCCAGAAAAACCCCCGCATCCTGGGCTGTATTCCCAGCAGCGTGGCCAGCAGGGCGAGGGGGGGGATTCTGACCCTCTGCTCCGCTCTGGGGAGACACCCCCCTCCCAGTGCTGCCTCCAGCTCTGGGGCCTCAGCACAGGAGAGACATGGACCTGTTGGAGCAAGGCCAGAGGAGGCCATGGAGATGCTGGGAGGGCTGGAGCCCCTCTGCTGGGAGAACAGGCTGAGAGAGTTGGGGGGTTCATCCTGGAGAAGAGAAGGCTTTGGGGAGACCTTGGATCCCCTTCCAGTCCCTCAAGAGGCTCCAGGAAAGCTGGGGAGGGACTCTTGATGAGGGAGGGGAGCGATAAGATGAAGGGGAATGGTTTTAGCCTGAAAGAGGGGAGATTTAGACTAGATCTCAGGAAGAAATCTTTTATGTTGAGGGTGGTGAGACCCTGGCCCAGGTTGCCCTGAGAGGTGGCAGATGCCCCATTCCTGGAAACATTCCAGGTCAGGTTGGATGGGGCTTTGAACAACCTGATCTAGTTGAAGATGTCCCTCCTTGTTGCAGGGGGGTTGGACTAGATGACCTTTAAAGGTCCATTCCCACCCAAACCATTCTATGGTTCTCTCCCATCTAGGTTTCTGACAGGGATCCTGGGCCAGGGGCATGGAATGGGCTGACATCAGAATCGTTGCCAAGGAACAGTATTCACCATGTCCCCAGTGGGTCCTTGCCAGGACACAAGGGACAGAGACAGTGTTCAGCTCGTGACGGCTTGTGGATCCCCTCTGCCATCCAGCTTGGCCAGGTCAGCTGAGACATCCCCATGTCCCTATTCTGTCCATCCTTTCCTCCTTGTGCTGGGCTCGCTGCCCTCCTCAAAACTTTCTCAGTGACTAAAACTTCACACCCTTGTACCCTCAACTCAAGAAGCTGTCTTTAAAAACTAGTGTTTTGGAGGTATTTTTGCTCATAAAAGTGTCGGTTGCTGACATGAGTGTTCAGGGACCTTCCGTGTAATACTTAAGATTGTCTTGAAAAACAAAAGTGCCCAGGGTGAGATGATGAGAAATGGGAGCTGGGGGTCTACATGTCTCCAGGACCTGGGGATTTAAAAAAATACCATATTTGCCTATATCTGGCAACAGAGTCTTTCTCCCTCCAATCGGCACCTCCTTATCAATCCTCTCTGTTTTATCTCCTCTAAAAGAGATTTGTCTCCATTAAGGAAGACAAAATTGTGGTTTTGACATTTTTTGGCTAAAATGTCAGCTGTCTCACTTGATAGCAATTTGGGTTCTTTTCCAAAATCTTCCCTGATCCCAGCCCCTGAGGTGGCAGCAGATTTCTGGAAATGCTGGCACAGCCTGAGCCCACCTGTGATTTTTCCAGCACTTCCAGCCTCAAATCAAACCAGAAATGCAGAAGATGAGCCCTTCCTCTGGCTTCTCTGCGTTTCCCCCTTCCTTCCCAGAATAACATTTATTCTTGCGGTTGTTTCTCCCATATTAATGTAATTTTTTTCTGATTCTTAAACACCAATGCCATAAGTATGATGTAAAGCATGGCCTGGAAGCCAGAAACCCCTTTACTCTGTTCCTCACTCTGCCATTCATTTTGTGCCTTGTCTTGGATGTGTTATTTGATCTTTTTGCTTCAATGGTGATGTATGTACAGCTGAGATAATTCCTTTTTTTTTTTTTTTTCTCTCTATTGTGAGATGTTGTTATGAGGATTAGTCAATGTTTAAGACTGACAATTAGTCTGAGTTATTCATGAGAAAACCACGGCATCAGGCTAAGTGAGTCTGTGACAAGATTTCATTTTAAATGGTGACAAAAAATATTGCACGCAGCTGCAGTAATTAGCCAGCAGAACCAGCCCCCATCAGGCTGCTGTCAAACAGCCCTGTTCTCCCTCTTTTCCCCTCCATTGACCATAGAATTGTAGAATATCTCAAGTTGGAAGGGACCTATAAGCATCGTCGAGTCTAACTCCCAGGTATGTATCCTATACCCTCTCCCAAAGAGAGACAGGTTCCCACAGGAGAAACAAAGTTTGGATTTAGTTTAAGACTTGGTCCCACAGCACAAAGTCTTTGGTGGCAATATTGGCCCCGTCCCTCAGCTCTGCCAGCCCACAGTCCAGTCCCTGTCAGCTTAAACAAAGGGATGGCCTCCACAGTCGTCTTCTTAGCCGGGAGAGGAAGGAGGGATGACCTTAAGCCAATATTGCTGCTGGAAACTGGGCCTTGTAAAACCACAGCCATGGGAGAGTCAAATTTACCCTTGGAGGAGCCTGTATCTATCTCTATAGCCCTTACGAAGTGTAGGCTGTTGCACGCACGAGTCTGAGACGCCTGAAAACCAGGAGAACTATTCCTCATCCAACACATCTGGCCAATTTTTTTAAGCACCTGATTGTAAAAGAGGTCACTTTTCAGAAAATCACAGAATCATCAAATTGCTGAGGTGGGCAGGGACCCTTGGAGATGACCTAGCCCAAACCCCCCACTCAAAGCCGAGTTAGCTGGAGAAGGCTGATCAGGTCTTTGTCCAGTTGGACAAAGAGACTCCAGAGCCCCTCTGAGCAAACTGTTCCAGTGCTTGATGCACGGACAAAGTTATTTCTTACATTTAAATGGAAATTTTGAGTATTTCAGTTGGTGCCCGTTGTCTCTTTTGGTGGCACCGCCACTAAAAGACATGACTAGACAAAGATATGTCCACCCTGGCCTAGATTTGGGGCTTATTCTGCTCCGAGCAGGTGCTGTGCTGAAGTTGTTCAGAGATCGCTTGTCCCATGAACCTTTTGTAGAGTTTGGCTGCTCCCATCCAGCCCCTTTTTAGGAAACAAGCTCTCCAAATGACATCTCGGTAAGGAGGCACGAAGGAGATGGAGACGGACTGTGCAATTACTGATCAAAATTAAAGCATGGAGCAAGCACAAGAGGCAACCCAGCCTGTCTGTGGAGCAGAACGAACCTCTCAGCCTTTTGGCTGTTGCTGCTGGAGCCAGACAGACACAGGCTTTTCTGGCTGTGATGGATGGAGATGAGAAGGTTTCGCTGATTCACAGCAGGCAGGTGATTTACTGCAGCAAGTGCCTGGCTGTTAACTCTTCCCTCCCTGTCTAGAAGCAAGAGGCAGCCTGTGGCTCTTCCCGTGATAGGCAAAGGGTTGTAAGGCTGGACCATAGCTGGTGGGCATGTCCTCTAAAGGTGTTTCTAGGGGGCAGCTTTGCCCACCTAGAGCCTGCTTTGTCCCTTTTGCACCATGCCCACGAGCTGCAAATGGGAGACGTACACAAAGATGAGGAGTTGTATCTGTTTGTGGCAGATGGAACAATTTGACACGGTTATGATTCAGTGGCAATTCAAGATTTATTAATGATTTGAGGCAGACAAGAGGTTGAATTTTAGCAGCATTTAATCATTAACCAATTTAAGAATTTACAAGATGATTGAACAAAATAATTGAATAGCGATTTAATTACACATTTGAAAATTACAAGACTCACACTAACTTACTAAAAGGTATCCCAAATCAATATTTATGCATGTAAGCACAAACATAGACCACTCAAGGGGTCACACACACTCCAACACCCGAGTTTTTAACTGCTAGGACCAAAGGTCCCTTTGCACTGGGTGACTCCAATGAGTCAACGGGTGGCCCTTTCCCTTTTACACACACACAGACAAATGGACAGAAAATGTTTGGATCCAGTAAAGTATAAGAACACCCACACTCATAAGAGCTAATGTGTATAACAGAGACATATGGACAGAGAGCTGGGTGCAAGAGAAAGGCTAGTCTATAGCTAAAATTTCCCTCTTCTCAAGTTTGGAGTAAATAATACTCACGCTGCACCAGCATTCTTCACTGGGCGATAGCTGAGGCTCAAGAGGGTTGACTCACCCTGGTATTTTAGTCCTCAAAGTGTCTGCCTGAGTGGTGTTCCAGCTCAGGGGAGATGCTGGTCACGGCCCTCTGCCATCCAGGAGAACTCAAAGGATCTCGCTAGAATCACTACTTATAGGGTCTGAGATAATTGGCTTTCATCAAGTACATTTCCACTCTGGCCCAACTCGGGCAATGGGATATTCTGGTACTTATCACAAGCTGTGCAAGCCCAGAAATTGTTAGATCTTGAAGATCTGGTATCACCCCCCTCTTTGGACCACAATCCATATATTATCAGGAGTGATCATAGAATCATAGACTCATAGAATGGTCTAGGTTGGAAGGGACCTTTCAGATCTTCTAGTCCAACCATCAACCTAACACTGACAAAACCACCACTAACCCATGTCCCTCAGCACCACGTCTGTCCGGCTTTTAAATCCCTCCAGGGATGGGGACTCCACCACTGCCCTGGGTAGCCTCTTCCAAGGCTTGACAACCCTTTCCAGAAAGAAATTTCTCCTAATATCCATCCTAAACCTCCCCTGGTGCAACTTGAGGCTGTTTCCTCTTGTCTAAATCAATTACCTCTATTGTTTCCAAGCAATAGGAGTCACTGGAGCCAGATGCACTAAGGGATTGCCGTAATGTTCTGGTCTATCACTCTTCACTTCCTTTCTTTCTTTTATGTTGGACCATTATGCATCCCAGAAGTTAATGGGTTGACATAATGTTCTGGTCCCTTGTTACATCACCCAGGTGTGGCCAGGGAAATCGTGCCAAGCACCAAGCGGCCTAAAAGGGAGCGGAGGCAGGAGTTACACCACCACACTGGTCCATGAGGTCATGGTGACGTCACACCAAGAAAAGCTTAAAGTGCAATGGAATGAACGTCACATCATATGGGAGATGAGACAGGACTGGGTGGGTTGAAAATGGCACCATTGCACCTTCTGTGGCAACAGTTAAGACCAGCTTTGGGGTCACAGCAACCCTCAGCATTCAGGAAAGGGAGCCACCCCCACATCTGAATTCTCAACTTTTCTACCCAAAACAGACTTCAAAGAAAGGCCCACAAAATCCTCTCCAAAGCCAAAGGACCTTTGTGGAGTCCAGGAGTGTGTGCCCAGGGCCACACAACCTTGAAGCCTCTCAGAACCGTACTGATGGGTGCAATCAGTTCCCAATTAAGGTTACAGAGTCCAACAGAAATGTAAACCCAGAATTTTGGGTATGCTCCCTGTCTAGTAAAAAGTAGCCATTCATGGGGAGAAAAAAATACAGGACGAGCTGATCTTCTCTTTCTCCTCTCTTTTTCCCTCAATGAAAAAATTCAATAGGTTTCAATTTCATTTTGCATAAGAATTTTTTCCGTTTGTTGTTTATTATTCAAAGCCATTAAATATCCTCTAAAATCACAGTACTTACAAAATGAAAAAGGAGCTATTAGATCATCCAGTCAATTCATTTACAGGATTTATTAACCTCCGGTAGAGGCATCTACCACTCATCCCTTTAGGACAAATCTTGAGCTTGACTTCCCAAATGAGTGCATTCATCTTTCTGGCCCTAATTTGCATGAACCTTTGGTGCAGACGCATTTGCAAACCTCCTCTGTGCTCAAAGCATAGATGTTTGCAAGTAGGGTTGATGGCAATTGGCTGTGCACAGTTACTGGTGAAAACTGGGGGCTTCTGGAGGTGGGGGATTGGAGTAGACGTGTCCACGCAGTAGCTAAAGGATGTCTACATCTGAAAAGCCCCTCTACCCACCCATCCCTCCCAGCCACTCAGGTGACCCTGAAGAACAGCTGAACTCCCTAAAGGAGATGCCTCACGTGCGGAGAGGTCTGCCATCTGCCAGCCCTGGTGCCTCTCTCCTTCCAGGTCGGTGGACGATGGTGGTTTAATTACTGCAGAGCTACTCTTGTCTTTCAGAGCTCAGTACTGGAGAGGAGATGCAAGATTTCGATAGGCTGGGAGGGAAGAGACTTAAGGATCCCAAGGAGATGAAGAAGTGTGTGGCGAGGTTTATTTTGGGTTTATTACAATCGATCATCCATCCCTCCATCCATCCATCCATCCATCCGTCCATCCATCCATCCATCCATCCATCCATCCCTCTCACATTCTCAATGACCTCTCTGATCAGGGCTTGTCTAGCAAGTGTAGTGCCCCATAAAGGACATTTCCAACGTAAGAGCTTCTCCTTCCCAAAAAGCAATACCTCAGACATGCAATAACCGTGCAGGCTTTTTGGATGAAGGAGACACAGGACGTGCATATCTGGAGAAGTCCTCTAGCAGATGCATTGACTCAGCTCCTCCAGGCCACAGGGCAGATGCTTTTGCCCATGCCATGGGCAGAAAGGCGAGTGAGAAGCACCCAAAGCTTGCAGCCATGGGGGCCAGCTCTTTAGCAGAAGCGAGCATAGAGTCACTTTCACAGGTAGGCACCCTGACTGCAAACTAATGAGGCAAATCCTCGTTACACCTCATTCTGAAGTAGGACAACACTCTTACCCCAGCTCCATTGCATAATATACTAGACCAACATCTCCCTGCTATGCCTGAATGCCATCAAGAGTATTTCTACTGCGCCAGATTGCACTTGTGTGCTGATGCGGTAGGCTGATATGATTGAAAAATAAAGGATTAAGTTCTTCTCAACCTTTCTAGAGCAGGAGATGACCTAGCTGTCCCACAGCTATCGAGCCTGCACCTTCTTCTGGCTCTGGGGACGTCTCTCACCTGTGACATTTAGAGACAGTGTTAGAGCATCTTGCTGCTCACTAGATTTTGAAGGAGGATGTTTGGGTGCCTCCTAAGACAGACTGTCCACCAGCTTGTGGTCCAGGGCATGCTCCCTTGCTTCACAGTTTACCCCACATTTCCACAGCAGCAAGGATTTGAGTTAAATTTGACCTGCTATGGGCTGAAAGACAGGTATGAGCTGTAGGAAGGCATAGATACACGAAGCAGTGAGTTAATACCGAACAATCCTCGGTATCAATACAGACCGGGCGACGAGGTATTGGAAAGCAGCCCTGAGGAAAGGGACGTGGGGGTGCTGATGAACGAGAAACTGGACATGAGGAGACAGTGTGCACTTGCAGCCCAGAAGGCCAATCGCATCCTGGGCTGCATCAAAAGAAGTGTTGCCAGCAGGTCCAG
>JAOXNO010000001.1:203443504-203454173 GCA_028565335.1 Limnodromus scolopaceus | reverse complement strand
CAACCTGGTCTGGTGGGAGGTGTCCCTGCCCATGGCAGGGGGGTTGGAACTCGATGATCTTTAAGATCCCTTCCAACTCTAATGATTCCATGATTCTATGATTCTATTTTTCTTCCATGAACTTTGTCTATTTGCTTTCCTGAGCCCATGTGAATTTTTGACATCCACAATGTCTTGTGACAATGACTTCACGGCTTAATGACATGAAGGGAAATGTTCGTGGCTCAGCACGTTCGTGGCTTCCCACCTCGTAATTTAATTAAACACCCTCTAGTTTGTGCATTATGAAAATGACCAAATAGTCTTTCTTTTCTGTCTTTAAACCACTTCTGGCATCTGTCGTATTTCTCTGTTTAAGGCTAAAATGTCTCTGCCTGTCTAGGTCTTTCCCTGCTCCCCCAGCCAGCCTGTGGTTTTGCATTGGAGTCATGCAAAGCCCATTTCAATTCTCTTTGGCCAAGGCATTGCAGACGACGCGAGGGATGGTAACTAGGCAAGCTGGTGTTTGCATGCAAGCAGCAGCCCACAGGAGCTGAAAGAGTCGAGACTGCAAAATCCCTGGCACAGACCATGGGAGATGTACATCGAAATCCATGTCCTACCACCGACTTGCTGGGCAACCCCCAGCAAACAGAGCAGAACAGCAGACCCTTGGGGCACCCGCATCCCATCAGGTTCAGTGGGAGGCAGATATTTCCTACTTTGGAGGTATTACACTGCCCTCGTTGTGTGGAAGTTGAGCAAACTCCTTTAAAAGAGGGGCAATGAGAGGTTAAAGGCATTACAAATGTGGGGCGGTGGGTGCCTGTTTTAGCATGTTAAAAGATTGATTAGCCTAGTGCAGAGGGGTGAAGGCATCCCCAAGGGCTCACCATACTGTCCCCATCACCTACTTTTGTGTGGCCTGAAAATGCGTATATTCACGGGCATAAAGACAGCTTTTATTTTATTTTTTTTTTCCCCTTGAGTGATTATGAAAATAAAAGTTGATTCAGAGCCATTCTGCAGTTTTAGACACAGGTTTCTTGACGAGAGCTTGTACGTGCCTTTCACGTCAGGGGCTAAAAGAGGGTTTGGCCCTGAGGCTGCTGTAGTCAGTAAAAGGCTATTTATTAATTTTCCTATATGTTCTGCATCAGGATTCAAGAGTTAAAAAATTAAGGGCTTTGAGTTAGTCACTACGGAGAGCTTCGATACCTTTGCTAACACCTCCTGCAATAACTCCTGGAATGCCCTAATGAGAGGAAAAGAGAAGGAAAGAGCGTGGTGTCTCCCAAAAGCATAAATCTCCTCTACTGTTTGTAATTTCTTCTCGAGATTGGGGCTCTGGGAACGCACAGCTTGGAGTGCTGGGGGAAAAAAATCTTAACCCTGAGAATATATGCTTTGTTGTGCTTATTTTTCTGTTTTGTTAACAGGTTCTTGGTTCAATAGAAGCTTCTTAGTTGTTAGAAGAGTCTTAGTCTTTCTAAATAGCAATAAAGGGGGTGAAATAGTCTAGGGAAGACGTGGACTTGCTGGGAGAAATTTCTCTAGGTTGATTTTTTTTTTTTAAACTAGATCTGAAGATGATTGCAGCCTGGTCTGCTTGGACCCAAGCCATACACTTGACAGTATTCCCAGCTCATGTATTGCAAATTTCTGTTCTTCCAGGGCCAAAGGGATGGGCCCAAAGTGTATGGCACTCAATTTTCATAGCAGCTTTAATCCATGTGAGTTATTTTGCACTAAAAATAATGCTAATAAAAAGAATCGGTTACTAGGAGCAGGACAAGTGGTCAAATGCAGTAACACTGAACATCAGATTTGGAATAATTGGTGTGATCAAAATTTCACTTTTTTTTCTTCTTCCCTGGCTCTTCCTCTAACATTTTCCAAAGTTTCACCTCTCCAGACCCCACTCCCTTTCTCCACCGCTAGCACAGACATCCCCAGCAAATGTCATTTCAGTATCTGACCTCTTTCAATGAAACATTGTGAAATCAAATATGGGACCTCAGAGACTTGGTCACCTACTTCAGCATGAGAAACGATGAGCTGAAAGAAGAAGTCAAAGACGAGCAATTTCGGAACCATGGTTTGCAAGCCAAGATAGACTGTTACAAGGTGCTAGTTGAAAAGCCTTTGGGCCAGGGCAGGGAGGTTGGAACTTGATGATCTTTAAGGTCCCTCCCGACTCTAACCATTCTATGATTTCATGATTCTATAACAGTTGCAGAAGAAAAGGAAGAACATCAAAGACACAGCGAAGAAGGGCTCTGACTACTGGAATATAAAACCAAAACCTTGAAGGGTGCCAGTAAACAGCTCATCTTGCAAATCAATGGTTTGGCTGACCAGCTGGCTGCATGTCAAGGCTATCAAACTGTAACAGACATGCTAGGAAACAGAAGTGAAGCTCAAAAAATCAAAAATGGTGCTCAATGCTTCAAGGACATGTTGGAAGGTGTCTGGCAGCAGTATGAGAAAGAAAAGCAACAGACTTCCCAGTCAGAGGAGGCATTGAGACAGCTCACCCAGATATGTGAGAGTTGGAAAAACGACATTACACAGCTGAAAGGGGAGCTGGAAGCAGCGGAGAAGCAACCAGCTCTCCAGAGACACAACCATGGGTGCTGGCTCTCCATTGCTGTAGGATGGAGACAGGATCTAGATGGTGAAAAGCTCCTCAGAGCCAGCTGTGGTGAGAAAACTGCACTGGCTCAAGAATCTCAAGAAGATTTTTATCCCCTTTCATAGTTTGTGCTGCACTTTTGTGTTGTGCACTGTTTTGTCAAGGATTATTTCACTGCTGACATTTTTCTGCTCATATTTCATGAACACAACACCTACATGGGTTATGGAGCTCCTATCTCAGTATCTTATCCTTTATCTGCAAAGGTAATGGCTCTTGCCAAATTAGATTGGCTGGAGTCCCCTGTTTGGCTAATCCTACTGAGCTTTGTAGTTTAAGAGTTCAGCTTAGTTCTATGTCACACTTTTGTTATATACATACTTATTTAAAATACATATAATTTAGACAAAGCAATCAAAATAGATTGTTAAATAGTTGTCCTTTCAGCTACTCGTTCACTGAACTGCTCAAAGAATTTTTGTAGAGATCAAAGAGATGATTCTTCATTTTCACAGGGCTTTTTTACTTTATTTTTCTGAACTTCACCATCTATTCCCAAATGAAGGGTGTTGGGCTGTGCTTCTTCAGATCTCATAACACAATGAAAAATTCAGTTTGATCCAACTGCAGCTTTTTCTTCAGGGACTGGTGCTATGGAGTGGAGAAAGAAGATATGTTGGACTCACTGATGAGGGAATAGAAACATTTGGTAGATAAATGACTTGGTTGAGATCACACAGGGAAGAGCTGAAAAAGACAAATACTGAGTCAACCTAGAGACTTCACACAGAGTCACTCTCCTCTCCAGAAAGAAGACAGATATGGAATAAAATAAGCTAATACCTATCTCCAGGATTTAATTAATCTTCAGGTGAAGGCGGATGATAGATGTAATATCCTATTAAAGCTTCTAACAGCACGTGTATCTGGGGGGAGTGGCCCAAGCAGAACCAAAGTACTACTTTTATTCCATGAGGATGGACCCCATCCCAGTGGGATCTTCCCAGGCTTCCTCAAAGCAAGGAGGGGAAGATGAGCTGTGCCATGTGGACAAAGCCTCAGCTATTTCATTTTTTCCTAAAGATGTTTTTTTTTTACATCCCAGAGCTCTTCAGATACTGGTTAGCTCTGCTGCCCAGTTTGCTCTGGTTTGGCTGGCTGGGCCAATGTAGGAGCAGGTTTTGTACCACATGCTGTTGAGGTGTTGAGCCATGCTTTGGACATGAGAAAGAGCCAAGGTGCATCAAAATATATAGCTCATCATTTCCAAAGCAAAATGGCCCTAAGCCACCTAAATTGAGTTCAGCTGTTAGGGGGACAAACATAACTATTTTAAAAACAATTAAGAGATTTGAGAAATATTGGCTAAAAAAATATATAAATCTTTTTTTTTCTATTGTCATTAAGGATAAAGGAAAATGGAAAACATAATTTTTGCTGTTGCTTTTGGTTACACTTGACTCTAAAGTTACATTTTAAATGGATAAATAAGGTACCAGGAAGAGGTTAGGCATTACATGCAACTTCAGACATGGCTAAATGTGCATGAAGAGAAGGGATTTTTAAAATACTCCACCAAAGTTCAAGACTAAAGGTAGTTATGTACTTATACCAGCCCAGGATCAGGCTCTAGTGAGTATCCCCAAGCTGTAGGTAGTCAACTGATGAATCTAAATTATTATCTTATCTGATAGTCACATTTTTACAGTCAATGAAGAGAGAAGAGTGCTACCAGAAGGTGATCCAGATCTCTTTATTGACCATAGGGTTTTAATACTGGTAAATCTATAAATTAAAGTCAGATGGGGACAATCTTGCCCCCACTCCTGCTTCCTACCTGAGTCCTTGGACAAGTCATAGTATCTTGCCATACTGACAGAAGAAATACTTCAGGACATCAAGGCCAGGTTGGACAGGGCTTTGAGCAACCTGGTCTAGTGGGAGGTGTCCCTGCCCATGGCAGGGGGTTGGAACTCGGTGGTCTTTAAGGTCCCCTCCAACTCTAACCATTCTATGATCCAATAGCTTTACAGAGATTGGTCTTCATGTATCTCTTGTGCTTCTGATGCCCCCTCTGGCTGGGATATTTCCCCACCTCACGGGAGTATCAAAAGGACCAAAGCATATTTCAACAGTGGAAGGTACATGTTGTGAGGTAGGCAGACCTACGTAACTCCTGAAGCAACCACAGTTTAGCTCTAATATACCTTTATTGTACTTTATCACAAAGAATCACCTCCATTTTGCTCCACATCCTGGAACTTCCTCTCCTCTTCAGCCTTTGCATCCAGCTCTTGCCTCTCCTTTGAGCATCCCTGCCCCGCACGGAGGACCGAGCAGCTTACGTGGGTAGAATAACCTCCTTGAGTGCCTGTAGCCCCTCCATGCAGAACAGCCCCTGTTTTCTGCTGCCGGTGGGGCTTGTTGCACACAGAGGCTTTCAGTCTCCTTTCGGTGTCTCGGCGGTTCATTGAAAACAGGCTCTGTCACCAAAGCGGCGAGCACAAAGGCTGCTGGCCACAGCCCAGGCACGTCTCTGAATCCCCTTTCTGCAGAGATTAATGGGAACCGAAAAGGGAGACCCCGCACAGACTGTCAATGACAAGTGTTTTGCCAAGCCCAGGCTGGATGGGGACCCAGCCAACCTTCCCGTGCAGAGCGGTAGGCTACGCTTGGCCAGCTCTGTGGGACAAGAACCTTTCTCAGAGATGTTACGTGTGGTAGCAAGATGGGGCCAGTCTTTTCTCAGTGGTGCCTAGTAAGAGCTAAAGGCACAAACATGAACATAGGAAGTTCCATCTAAACACGAGGAGGAACTTCTTCACTTTGAGGGTGGCAGAGCCCTGGAAGAGGCTGTCCAGAGAGGTGGTGGAGTCTCCTTCTCTAGAGACATTCCAAATCCACCTGGACACGTTCCTGTGCAACCTGCTGTGGGTGGACCTGCTTTGGCAGGGGGTTGGACTAGATGATCTCCAGAGGTCCCTTCCAACCCCATATCATTCTGTGGTTCTGTAACCTCTGCCCACCTATGCAGTGCAGTCCTTAAGGACAACACCAACTCCAACTACCCCTTCTGCAGCTAAGGGTGTTTTGGGGTAAATTACTCACGTCAAGGTTGCTCAGGTGCTGATTTCCAATGCTCTGGAACTGGGTGAGTGTTGGTGTCTCTGTCTGGTGTCATCACAACTGGCTCATGCACAATGAACTCTACATACTTTATGTCTCTGCAAAGGTGTGGGGGGGCAATGCTTGCTCCAAGCCAGTACTTGCTTGAGCAAGGTGTCTCCTTCATGGTGTCTTCTATCACCTATGCTCATGTGGATTCATTTTTGGGTGACCTTCTGGCAATACTTGTGCTTTGTGCATCGACCGATTGCTCTAATAAAGCATAAAGTCCCTCACCATCCCTTCAGGGGAAGCTCCCCTCTTTTCTCTTTCATTTTTCAGGCAAAGTCTTAAGATTTTGTTCACTTCCTAGAGCACTGAGATTGTAAAGATGAGTATTTTTCATTCCTGTTAGTCCAAGACACATGTAAGTCAGCAAAGAGACTACCTAGAGATCATCAAAGCCCAGACCGTTTAGGCTCTCAGTGTAACTCTCTGCCTTTCAAGTAAATAAGTATTTAGTTCAACTTGAAATGTTTAGGACTTTCAGGTCACTCAGTTTTGTCTGCTGTTTGCATGCCTAGGAATATCTTTTTTTCCCCTCTGCTTTGCAATAGTTCTCAGTCTACCCTCTGGTATCGTATGGCCACAGGGTGAAAACCAGTATATAGACCATAAAGTATCAGCTGCTGCTCGGTATTGGGTCCCAGGACTTGGGAATCCTCTCCTTGCATTCAGGCACAAGCTCTCTTGGGGGCCATCCTATCATACATGAGATGAAGCAGTAGGGAACCAACACCTGAAGCCCAACACCTGGACAACCCCTGTTGTGTCCATACGTACAACCCAGCGCTTGCACCCAGGAAGACCTGCAACGTGTGCATGGGTCCTCAAACCAGGATTCAATCCTCATCACTACAAAGTGGCAAACATTTTACTCCTCATGAAGAGGGAATCTGAAGGCAGATACTGGATCTGAATGGCCCCGCTGGTCCTATTATTTGCATTTAATGGGAAATAAATCAGGTCACATCAACCTTGCAATAAATCTGACACAGTTCCCCCTTTGTCCTTTTTTCTTATGGGAATATTTCAAGCTAGAGAGACAGCCACTGAAACTGCTATTATCTCTGCCCGCCAGTTCCCAGCTGCCTATTGTGATTCTTAATCTTAGTTAATCAGCACTAGCTCATCTTTTCAGATGGGACTTGCATCTCTGCGCACTGCTCTCCTGCCCCACGATGCTATCATCTCCTGCCAGCTGGATGGCTAATTGCAAAGACAGCTTCAGCATCTCCAGGGGCTGGAGTGTAGTGATGCCCTGCTATAGTCATGCCGGGGAGGTGTTTTTTCTGCTCCATGCATTGAAAACAACAATTACCATATAAACAAATAAGCTCGATTCATTAGAGACAGCACGTGCATCAGGCCTGAAGTGTTCAGGAAAGAAAGAACAGGAACAGGCAAAACAGCCCAGGTCAGGGGGATGACACAGGGCAAGTATATATCTCTGGAGGCCAAGGCTTTGTGTGAAAAGACAAAACTAGAGAAGGAAGGTTTGGGCTTGAGAGAGGTGAAAGGGCAGCATGGGGAGCAAGAGGATGAAATGGTTTCCACAATAATGAAACATCATAGATGTGCCACAACAGTGATAGCGTCCCATGTAGATGACAAGTCAATGTCAGTCTTGAAGGTGGTCTCTGTCTGGGTCTGTGGAAGTCAGTGGTGGCCTTAGCCCAACCCCAATCCATGGCAAAACAGTGGGGAGCTGTTGTCACTCCCATGAGTAAACCTTGAGTAAGCCTCCCGTGAGAAAGCTTCACCTGAATACAGTTGTCTTTTGCAGAGGGCATTGAGCGGTGACAAGTGTTCCCCAAGGTGCCCACTGTGAAGCATTGGTGGCTCTCACCTCCTGCCAATGCACACACTAGTGGTCTCTCCACCATGCCACAGTAGACCAGAGCTGGAGGCAGATGGTTTAGCTCCATGCAACAGCAGGCTCAAACATTCTTTGAGATAAGTGCTATAATAATTACTCCTTCATTTATCACAGTTCCTGAGAGCGTGATAATTTGGGTAGAACTAAACCATATCTTTCAAAAATGCATCTAGTCTTGATGTAAAGGACTTCCTGGGTAGCAGAGAAACCTCCTTCTAAAGGAAGCCTTTTCCACCCAGGGGTTAGGTAGCTACTTCAAAATAGTCATCAAGGTCTCTCTCAAGTCCGCAGAGACTGAGAGGCAGCTCCAGCAGCCACTCATCCTGCTCCAAGAGACACATTGAAGGCAAGAGGCTTGACTCACTCTTTAAAGGGGTCCCTTTTCCCTAGTGACTTTGGAGGAGGATCCAGCTTCTGACTTTGAGTAGTATAACTGACTTTCTGATGGGTGGAGCTTTCAGCTCAGCTATATAAACCCCCATTTAGATTTCCGTGACTTGATCTTCCCACAATTGGGTTTTGCTTGCTGGGAAAATGAAGGACCCAGCAGTCTCTGTGAAGGTACCTATCTGATACTCAGGTTGTCAGGACTTGGTGTTAAAAGTGCCTTCTTTCTGCTAAATATCACACACCGAGCACCCTGTAATCCTGATCCCACTTCTGAATAATTTTGATGGCTCTACTCTGCTCCCTGGGATTTTCACATGCTCCACCAAGTGGATCTGTTCCCACAGTCCCTTCTCCACTTAGCTGCTTCTCCACCACCAAATCCCTCTCTGCTGCTCCACAGGATCCTTCTCTACCTCTGGGTGGCATTTCTTTCTTGCCTAGTCGCATCACACCTCATTTGCCTTCACGAAAAAGGCTTTTTCTTTTTGACTAGGTATCAAAGGTTACCAAGCAGCCCAGCTTGCTCTCCACAGCAGCCCCATCTTCCAGGTTATTTATAATTCTTTTAGTCTATGTGTCATGGGCAAATGTTATCAGTCCCTGAAGACTTTGCTGTCTCCACCATCCACGTGATCTGTTCACAAAAAGCTTTTTTCTTCCCCCTGGCTCCCACCCAAAATACAAACATCCCCAAAATAACACAACTGCTGAGACAGGCAGCAGGAAAAACCAAAAGGATGGAGAGGGGAAGGGATGGTGTCGGTACTACTTGGAAGTGACTGACAGTCGCTGTTTCAGAGTGCAAAAAAAAGTCATTTATTTTGTTTTTAAAAGCTTAAATACATAGAGCTGAAACTAACGCACATGCTTTGCAGGTGATCACTACTTTCTTCTACATCTTTTGCTATACAGAGCTGCCACAGCAAATCTGTGTATTACTGTATAAAGACAGCAAGGAGGTGGCTTTACCTGTGGTCTGAGAAAAGTCTTCTCAGAAGCTGAAGCAGAGTGGCAGAGAGTTTCATGCTTTGTGTTCTTCTGCCACACCAAGGAAGAGCAAGAATCAACCAAGACAAATAATTTTTTCATTTTTTTCTGGAAATCCTCTTTCCATCATGCCAAAATAGGAGTAAAAGTTTCTCCATCCTTCAGCTCAGTGTGAATGATCCAGGTGCCTTCTCTACACTAACCTGGCCATGACCCCACATAATAGTTAAAGATAATATTCCCTGCAGACAAAAACCAATACCTTGAACTTCCTAATTGCTTAGACTAAAAATTTGGATATCCCAGGCAAAGGCTGTGACACCCCAAAGATGATGCTCCCAAAGCTCCTCTGATGCTCCATGGACAACATATTTTTGGAATGCCATGAAGCAATGGGCACAAATGAAATTCCCGCAGCAAAAGCACTTAGGAGTCAAGGTGAATATTTACTTCTAAAAAAAAAATCCCAAGTTAAATTCCTTCCCTAACCCTCCCCTTCATGCCCTTACAAAATACAAACACATTTCAGTGGTACTACGAATATCAGCACCAAGAACGAGGCAAACATTTCAGTATCTACGCCACAATTTCCACCACCATGTCACACCTATTGCAACACACCACCAGGCGTGTCAAAAGCACGTGGGAAAGCTGGTAAGAACACCCTCTACCCCTTCGAGCGTTCTTATTTCTACGGGAATAAGGTGGGAAATACAGCAAGAGACTCCCAGGAAGGATTAGGAAAAAGCAGGAAAGACTGTGGGAAGAGAAGTTTTAAGTGCAACTGGGAAACTTCCTTTTTCCTATCAAGGCTGTTGCTACGTCCAAATACGTGACTATGTTCTTTTTAAGACGAAGAGCACAAAGATCTGCCTGCAACCAAGCAAGGCACGCCTGTGCCCTGTTCTATATACATTAGGCATGGCAGGAATTTGGCATGAGCACCTCCCCTTTTGTAAGGCCTGATTCCTCATGCTGCTCACCACCCTCAGCTGAGCAGACTTTGTTCCGTGCACGCCCTGGGTGCGCTCATTCTCTTGAAACCCCAGTTGTTTTCCAAAGCGCAGGCCAAGAGGAGGGACATAACTGACAGGACAGTCTGTGGAGAAATAAGAATCTCCTTGGCCGTCTGAATCGTGAGGTGAGATGGAGATACTGGGTCCTCAAACCCCACGCTTTGACGGGGCACCCATACCAAAGCGGTGAATTGCTTAAGGCACGGGGGAGCAGTAAGAGGAGCAAAATTGGGAAGGAGAGATGGACTCTGATTTGAGGTCCTCTGGAAATCAGGATACTGGATGATAAAGGTCTCTCTGGCCCTAAAGTCTGTCACGGCATGGGTTGATGTGCTCATGCTTTCTTTTGTGCCATTTTAACCCACAGAAGGAAAGGTGACAGTTTCTCCTGAAATCTCCATCCCCATCAGAGACCCAACTGTGGATGCAATTTGATTGCAAATAAAATTGCCTTTTACCACCATAAGTTTCCTTTTCTCTCTTCATGGCAATAGCCTACACCATCTCCTTTATATTGCTTAAAGGGCACAGTGTGCTGCTTTCAATGCCTATAAATACTTAAAGGGTGGGTGTCAGGAGGATGGGGCCAGTCTTTTTTCAGTGGTGCCCAGGGACAGG
>JAOXNO010000001.1:203427733-203439693 GCA_028565335.1 Limnodromus scolopaceus | reverse complement strand
TGCCCGTTGCCCCTCGTCCTCTCACTGGGAAACACTGAAAAGAGTCTGGCTCCCTCCTCCTTCAACCCACCCTTTATATACTTATAGGCATTGATAAGGTCTCCCCTCAGCCTTCTCTTCTCCAGGCTTGTAGAGGTCTCTTCCAGGCAGTTACTATGATTGTTACTTGTCTGAAGTGAATGCCTACAGGGTTGGAGATGTGTTCCTGTGGCACCTCAGGGCTGACCAGGCTTCAGAACAAAACAGGTTCTACTGAAACCATGCCTCATACCAACTCCTGACACCTTCCCTTTCTGGTCTGTAAGTCTCATTGGCTTCCATTTAAATGTATGACTTCTCATCTTATTATACGGGAGACTTATTGGACTTCCAAACAAAGGCACCCTTGTAGCTTAAGGACAACCTCATTTCTCTCCATGCTCTCTGGTAAACCTTCTTTTTTAGATCTCTGTCAATTTTTGATGCCCCAGCAATACCTTGTCGGTGTTAGCAGTGTCATCCACAGCACCACCCATCACGTAGAGCTTGTTCAGGCAGGAGACCACGGCCGCTGAGCTCACAGCTTGAGGCAGCGGGGCCAAGGTTGACCAGCTGTTGGAGAAGGTGTCATAGCACTCCACGCTAGAGAGGCGGTAAAAACCATCAAAACCTCCCACAGCGTAGATCTGCCACAAAAGGAGCAAAGCAAGCCGATTAGAAACTCCTGGACCCACCTAATGCACTACAGTGTCACGACGTACAGGAGGGGATGTCAGGACTTTACTAGAAAGACAGACACCAAGCCACAGTAAAACCTTGGGGTTGGATTAGATGACCTTTAAAAGTCCCTTCCAACTCAAACCATTCTATAATTCTATGAAACATCCCACACTGTATGGTTTTCACCCAAAGACTTGACACAGCTATCTGCAGAAGTCTTACATCATCCCATGGTAGATCTTATTGCTAGAACTTCATTTGTGGCTACTTCAGGTGACAACACACACCCGACTGAAACAATGACATCTTGGTTAGGTCCGAGTTGTTCTCCCATCAAAACTGTCTCTAAATGACCCAGAAGACAAACACACACTGACAGTTTCTCATCGTAATGGGCAGCAGAAGTGCGGGACAGTGCTCCGCATGGCTTCTTCCAAAGTTCAGGCCATTGCTTACCTTTCCCTGAAGTGTTGCCATTTTGTGCCTCCATCGGCCTTTCTGCAGACAAGCAACCTTGATCCAGACATTCAGCTGGGAGCTCAGCACCCAAACATCATTGCTGCTGATGTGTCCTCCTGAAAAACAGAGGGATGGAGGGCTGATGCAACCCCAAGGACAGCTGCTTCACCTCACTACACTACAATATTGCATAGTTCCTCCATACAATGGAAAAACTGGGGGTTGCTTTCTTCTCCCAAGTAACAAGTGATAGGACAAGAAGAAATGGCCTCAAGTTGCTCCAGGAAAGGTTTAGGATGGATATTAGGAAAAAAGTCTTCACTGAAAAGGTTGTCAAGCCTTGGAACAGGCTGCCCAGGGAAGTGGTGGAATCATCATCCCTGGAGGTATTTAAAACCTGGGCAGATGTGGTGCTGAGTGACATGGGTTAGTCGTGGTTTTTGTTAGTGTTGGGTTGATGGTTGGACTCAATCTGAAAGGT
This sequence comes from Limnodromus scolopaceus, assembly GCA_028565335.1. Lineage (NCBI taxonomy): Eukaryota > Metazoa > Chordata > Aves > Charadriiformes > Scolopacidae > Limnodromus > Limnodromus scolopaceus. The sequence goes on along the minus strand of JAOXNO010000001.1, from coordinate 203,438,054 downwards.
GACTTCCAACCTAGAAAATTCTACAATTCTAACTTAGGCCAGAATACAGTTATTGGGTTATGGCCATGTTAACTCACCTTCCCAAGGGAGATACCCTCTGGACGTCATGGCACTTGTTACATTGCTCTATCCCTCATATGGCATTGTATTTTAAGTGAAGGACAGGCAGAAGACTCAGATCTCTTAGGAAACCCTGCCTGACAGCATACACCAAAACCATCTCATTCCAAAGATGAGTGCTTTTGCCAGATGCCCAACAGAAGGGAAAGTTTTTTTTAATGCTGCCATCTTCCCCCTCAAAGGTGAAGTTTTTCCTTGAGACAGCAAAATACAAACCACCTAAGGATAAACTTTGCCAAGAAATGACTTTGCTCCAAACCTGGGATCATAGAATCATAGAATGATTAGAGTTGGAAGGGACCTTAAAGATCATCCAGTTCCAACCCCCCTGACCTGGGCAGGGACACCTCCCATCACACCAGGTTTCTCAAAGCCCCATCCAGCCTGGCCTTGAACACCTCCAAGGATGAGGCAGCCACGGCTTCTCTGGGCAACCTGGGCCAGTGTCTCACCACCCTCACAATCAAGAATTTCTTTCTAGTATCTAATCTAAACCTCTCTTCTTTCATTTTAAAACCATTACTCCTTGTCCTATCACTACAATGCAGGTGAATGAGTCCTAGTGAACAGAACTAAAGGGTAGATGCCCAAGCAGAGGTCGTGCTGTTCTTTGCAACCAGGAAGGGACCATTTGGGTCCGGGGTATCTCACCTGATATGTACACGTCGTTCTTCAGTGTGCAGGCAGCAAACTCTGACTTGGTGTAGCCAGGCACGCTGGAGAGGGCTGTCCACTGCCTGCTCTTGGGGTGGTAGAGGTCCGTGAAGGGCAGCTTCAGAAGGCCTTTCTTATCACAGCCCCCAATGACGATGATGACTTCTGCCAGCTCCATGAACCTAGACCATGAAGGGCATGGGTAATTCCCTGAGCCAAGGCTAATACTTTCCATCACCCCTCCCATCCTATTTAGGACACTGGCAGCACAGTCCAATGGATAGAGACAAGGGGTCTCTCCTGCATCAGCTGTTTCCTGGGCAAATCATTTCACCCCTGCACCTTCCCTTTTCTCCCCACCTTCAAATCAAAGGCACTTCCCAGATTGGGTGGGAAAAGGGTCCAAACCGTGTAGGGAAAGAAAATGGGAACGACCTTTAAAAGTCCTTCGTGAGATTGCCCCCTGCCACTCACCATCCTCCCCCCCACCTCCAGCACAAATCAAGCCTAATCCTCAAGGCACAGCCACGAGCGTGGAAAGCTGTTCCTGGCAGCCCGCCCGCGACAAGCTCTCTGCCTGGAGAGAGGAGTGTTTCCAGGAAATCTCTCTCTCTCCAGCCCTAATAGCAGCGAGCAGACGAGACAGACAGCAGGGGAAGGAAAAATCCTGCCAGCGAGTAGGTGGCAAAAGAGGGATAGCTCTGCAGGAGGGGAGGGGAGAGGAGGGAGGAGGATGAAAGAGGATTTGGAACGCTTGGTACAATCCTCAGAGCCTGTTGTGATATTCAGCACAGAGAAGATGTGTCAAATCATCCCTTCCACCTGACAGAAACATGCCAGGCTGTGACCTCTGAGATGCACCGGGGCAACCTCCATCTTTCTGCCCAGGATGTTCCACCACTGAGTGGCAAACAAACCCACCACTCCTTGGTCTGAAGAGCAGGAGAGGACAAGAACCTGACCCTGCACCCCTGTGGTCATGCGTGTCCTCTGGAAGAAGATGGGGAGCCTTGAAAACCAACCCAGTTTGATACGGCCACCCACCCCAGAGCAAAGGTGTCCATCAGCACTCTTACCAAGCCCACCCTAGAGGACCTGTGGGACCATGAAGAAGCAGGGGAGATTTAAAATGTGGTTGATCAAATCCAAACTTCAAAGTCACAAAAAGGTGCAGATTTACACCCCCCCCTAGAAATCTGTTTTTTTAAATACCTCCTCCATTTTACGCTGGCAGCTGCCTGGGGCAACATCTCTGTATCTTCTTGCTGCTCATAAATAAATCACCAAGGAAAATAAAATTAAATAAATAAATAAATAAAACAGCAATTTGAGGATATCCAGGTAGCCACCTGGATAATAACTGCTTTTTTTCCCCTGGATATTAGTTTCTGACCCTACAGCAGCAATGCCTTTGAGATAGACACCACGCTGATGGCCAGGAGAACCGAGACTGCTCCAAGCATTCCTGCTAATAGCTTGGAGATGGTGGAAGAGAGACCAAAAGAGGTGAAATGAGAACAGACCAGTGGCAGAGCCAAGAATGGAAAACAGGTCTCAACCCAGCGCTCTACCCATTGGTGAAAGCAGATTGGAATAAAGAGCTACAAGCACCCATCCTTGCTCATAGTCTGGCCACGTATCTGGGTGACATCATTGTGCACCCAAAGCAGTGTGACTAGAGCACTTCTTGCTAATGAAAAAAAAAGTGTCACATGCATTACTATAAACTTCACAGGAATCCTTTCAAACCAGACAAACATCTTCAAGACCTTCATTTTGGAACCAGGGAGGCCAAAACAGAAGCAATCAGAGAAAAAAGAAAAAAAAACCACAAGGGGAAAAAAAAAAAGAAAAAACAACCTAAGAACTCTCCTCAAACTTTAAATCCATCAACTTAGACCTTGCCAGTCTAGGGAAGAAGACGCTGTGTTTTACCTTCTGGGCCTTGATCGCAAAGAGCTGACCTCATTCCCAAGGATGTAGTACTTGCGGGCCTCATGCAGCAGAGGAATGCACTCCTTTGAGTCCTGGATGAGTCCATCCATTTCCACCTTCTCCAGGAAGTAAGTGGGGTCAAGCAGGGGCAGACGCACATGCTCAAGGAGGTCCTTCAAGGCTCCCTTCCTGGCAGGTACATCATGTCTTACCCAGCGCATGACTGCTTCAAAGACCACTTCTTCCTTGGGGACCACCAGCTGCTCATCGGACAGATATTCAACCAGCTCCTTCACACCCATCTCCAAGAACTCTTCGTGACATGACACCTCCACAAAACACTCCAGCATGAACCTCTTGCTCTTTTCTGTCAGAGACGCAATGGAGAATGAATCTGCAAACTTCATGATGCCCAGACAATTGCATGGGTGAAGCTGGCCTTCAAGGAAGGTGACACAAGCATCTCTGAGCTTGGAGATCTGCAGCAAGTCAGACAGTTCCAAGATGCCTTCAACATTGTCCTCCTGAATGATGATGTTCCCCCCATACATATAATCAAGAAGAAGAGACATCGTGGAAGCAGAAATCTTCTGGATATTGATGATATCCTGGTGGCCTTCCTTGAGATTGCCACCAAACATGGCCCGGAAATAGGTGCTGTTGGCCGACAAAGTGGCACGGTGACAGGGGAATTCTTGTCCATCAATTAATAGCACCACGTCTGTGAAGATGCCGCTCTGCCGGTAGGAGTTCAACGTCTGGAGGATCTGCTCGGCGTGGCAGGACCCGCTGCAGAGCTTCATGTGCAGCTTTTCTTTGCTCGGGTCCCGTGTCGCATTTTCCAGGCTGCTTGTCCTGAAACTCGATTCTTCTTTCATCATTCGATGCATCCTCATTGGGAAGCAGGGAAGGAGACGAGAGAACGGTATGTTATTAAAATATCTGACTGCAATGCCCAACACCATCATGGTTTCTGCATCTTCCTTGGTGCCATAAAGAAGTACAGATTCCAGCTAAAATGGGTATTTCCAACCCAACCCCATGCCAGTAGACCAACTTCTGCTTTTAGGAGGTGTTTCTTCTAAGTCAGTTGCCTTGCCCAACCTGTGCTGTACTAACACCTTGACACCCTTTCCTTTCTTTCTGACATTTGGAGCTCTTATTAAACAATTTCCCCATCCTCACAAATGCAAATACTCCATGGTACAGCCCAGCTGGAAGCAATGCAATATTTTGGCTTCTTCTATCCACCACATTTGCCCAGATATCTTATTCCAGGCAAAAATCCAGAGGTAAGGACATGACACAGACAGCTATGATATGACCTGCCCAAAATGCAGGGGAGATGTCTACATCTCACCTACCTTTCTGCTAGATCAGTTCTCCGGATTGTTTTAAATCTTTCCTGAAGGATTTCATAAAGCAATTGCAATGAAGCAGAGCAGAATTCTCTCATTGGATCTCTAACGGTTCCCCCATCATACTGACTGCCTGAGCAGAAGGACCCATCCCTGTAGGACGGGGAAAGTTGGGTGCTCAGCCTGGAGGGTGCAAATAGCTGCACATCCAAGTGGGTGATCTCTGCTCAAGTCAGGAGGAGGCACCTTTACAGTTCATCACCTGTAAAGAGCAATCTAGGGAGAAGGACCTCTGCCTGCAGAGGGGGAGGTCCAAAAAGCAGGGCATTGAAATAGTGATGAGAATCAACTATCTGACAACAGTGAGAGGATCAGAGACCCCAAACCCTCAACCTCTGCATCCACCATCCTAGACCCACTAACGGGTTGGTGCTGCCCTATTTCCTCCACTTCTCCCCAGAAGCTCAGCCTGAACCATCACTGTTGCACAGACCCAGATGCTGGGGGGCAAGAGCGAGGAGGGGATTGAATCTGGGTCTCCTGGTGTTTGCCCGACTGCTCTCACCAGCTGGATGTTCAGTAAAAGGGGCACAGCAATGCCACAACCTGTGTTTTTAAAACACAGCAGAGTCAGCACCACTCCTTGTGTGAGGGTGCCAGTGAGGGCCACCAGCATAACACTCCTGATCGAAGCTTCAACCATGGTCATGAAGGTTTTAGATTGCTTTTCTGAGGATCTGTAACAGCAAAGAGACTATTTCGGGGAGCTCGGGCTCTGCTCTTATGGGTCCCCTAAGTCAGGAACTGCCAGGAGCACAAGTCCCCACTGGGGTGACAAGTCACCAGACATCAGTGGCTTTGTGGTGTCCACACTCCTGAAAGAAGGCAGGTTGCACGTCCCTCAGGGAGGATTACCTTGAATTTCTCATATGTCAAAATCCCTGTTTTAGCTCTAGTCCTTCATCTCTTTTTATGGAATCATAGAATCATTCAGGTTGGAAAAGACCCTTGGGATCATTGAGTCCAACCATCCACCCTACTCTACAAAGTTCTCCCCTACACCATATCCCCCAACACCACATCTAAACGACTCTTAAACACGTTCAGAGATGGTGACTCGACCGCCTCCCTGGGCAGCCTATTCCAGCCTTTTCCTACACCTGCACCTCCCAGACAGCCATCATGTCAGAGCACAGACCCCAGAGGTGCTTGGATTCTCCCGTGCCCCGGAGGACACCTCCTGGCTGCACCTACACACCAGCGTACCTGTGTGTAGGACAACCAAATTTAGCCCTGAGGATCTTCACCCCACCACCTGAGAAAGCGTCACCATGTCCTTTCGTGCCTCCAGAATCCCTCAGCAGTGGGGAAAACACCTCTGCCCGTGCCACGGGGGAGCTGCAGAGATGTAAAGAGCAGTGAAGCAGCGTGACAAGCCCTAACTAAACATCTAAGAAACCCTCTGGTGAAGGCTCTAAACACCCCAAACGCCGCTGACGGGTGCTCGGGGCTGCGTACAGAAGGGAAACGCTGTCAGTCAGTTCAAAGTGGTTTTGAGAAGTTCCAACAAAGGCAGTTGTCAGAGACACCTTTGCAAAGAGCAAGTCACACTCCACGTTTCGCTGACACTCGTGGCTCCAGCCAAGACAAACACACCTCTATCCCCACACGGTTCCCAGCCATCGGGATCATGCACAGCTCTGCACGGCTCAGCGCTGGGGAAGAAACAGCCTCGGGCTGCCCTCCTTACAAAGAGACACCCCCCCCTCCCTCCCCAATTAATCCAAAAGCCCTTCCCCAGCTCACATCTCTCCTGTCTACCCAGGAAATAAACAATGCCAACACCAAAGATTGATTGTGCTTGCCCCCTTGCCTTCACCCATGCACCCTCCTCTCTGGGTCACCCTCTCCATCCAAGTACCCCACGGCAGCAAACGCTGAATTATTATTATTATTTTGCAAGCCTGCCCAGCTGCTAGAACAAGAAGTCCAACCTTACCTGGCCCACAGGTTGTGTTCTCCAGGTGAGACCTAGCGAAGACTCAACTTCCCTCTCGGAAAGCTCCCATCCACACGGAGACAGGTCCTCTCCGCAAAGCCCGCTCAGCGCTTCTGCAGCAAGGCTTGGGGAAGCACAAAAGCATCCCCCTTTATCCTCCTTGCTGGAGAGGTGGGGGAGAAGTCTGCTTTTGTTTCTCCTGAATGACATGCCAGAGAGCTACAGGGCATTAGCCATGCAGCTGTCAATAACAGCCAGCCAGGGAGGAGCCAGGACCCAGGGAAAACCCGTCGCAGCTCAGGGAAAAATATATCACACCAGGGCAGCTTAAGAGGGCCGAGCCATCTGGAGAGCAAATTGAGGTCCAGGTGGAACGATTCATGTGGCAGAGAGACTCCGTCTCGCTGGAAACCGCACTAAAGCCAATAAATAAAATACGGCTCCGTGAGTAAAAAGACGCCCGGAGCAGGAATGGACTGGTTCAGGGAAGAGCTGCAGTCCCTCTCATTAACGTGTGATAATTAGGTAATTAGGTCCTTGAGGATGATGAGGACAGACGGGGAGGTTTGCCCCCGGTGGCTTTCTGCACCCTCCCCTCCAACTTGATCCCAGTTCACTGAATTCACTGAATTTTTTTAGAGTTGGAAGGGACCATAGAGATCATCTAGTCCAACTCCTCTGCTGAAGCAGGATTGCCTAGAGCATGTTAGAGCATGTTACTCAGGACTGCATCCAGGTGGGTCTTGAAAATCTCCAAAGAAGGGGACTCCACACCCTCCCTGGGCAGCCTGAATTTTTAAATCAGATCAAAGTGGCCCCAGGAAAGCTCCTCGGAGTAACCCTTGTGCTGGAGACTGTCAAAGCCCCTAACGTGATGCAGCCTTCCCTCCCTTGCCCAGCATCATTTCAAACGACTTGAAGTATTTCACGCTAGACAGAAGGGAAATATTAATAATAACCAGCCCCTGCGTGTTGTCATCCCAGGGAAATCGCCCCTCCGTGGGACACGACGGCCGCATTTGCTGGCTGGCTCCTTTCTGCTCCTCTCCCATGGCTGGGATGCAGGGCACAAGCTGGCATCCTGCTTGCTCCCAACATTTGCATATGAATCACTGGCAACCTGGAAGGGACTGTGGTTTCCCAGCCTGCTCACTGGGCTGGGAAGGTTGGGGGGATTTGCTTTTAAGACCTTCCACCCTGATGGAGTTGGCACTGCCAGGCTGCACCGACCAGGGATGTCACCATGTCTGCCACATAGATGGAGCTAGAGATGACCAGGAGCAGGTCATCAGGACAAACGGCAGCACAGAACTGACCCTGTCCTCAGCAGAAAGGTCTCTGGAGTGTTGGAAACTCCTCAGCAAGGCTGCAAAGCTGTCATCTCCTTGCAACCACAAAGCATGGGGCCACCAACCCGTTCAAAACCCAACCCCAGCTTCAAGCCATGCATGGGTGTGGGAGGGACCAGCTACTAAGGGTTGTCAACACACAAAGTGACCACAATGAAGTGGCTTTGCAGGGTGCAGCTGTCCCCGTGCCAATACCAAACCACCTATCGAGCAGATTTCTACAGCCAGACTGCACTTGGCCTTGGGTCTCCCTGTGTGATGCCACCGTGCTCCAAAGCGGTTGTCACTGTGCAAAGGCTGTGCTACAACCCATGCGTGTGGCATTTTTGCATGAAAAAGAGGGCATTAAATACACCATAGAGCTGTGAAAGGATGGGGAGGTGTTCGACAGGGGTGTCTGCTAGGCAGCACTGGAGGAAGGACACCTGATGCAGGGGTAGGAGCTCAACTTCTCCTTTGCTCCCAGTGCCTTGATCTTACAGCTGATTTGGACTCTAAAAACCCTTCTTCAGATTAAAAATGCTCAGCCCCTGGCACGCAAAGCCATTAGGCACAAAGCCACAAGCATTAAATAAAGATGCAAAAGGGAAATACAAGGATGAAGGACCAAGAACTCCAGGCGTCTGTTGGGGAAAGTTCTCAGTGAATGTAGGACCAAAGCTGCCTGAAGGAGCAGCAGAGTATGGATCTCAGGAGGAGAAAAGACTTAGAGGGAGAAGGGATGCAGCTAAACCGAAGAGAAAACAAGGGGAAAAGAGTGAAAAGGACAAGAGGAAAGGGAGAAGAGAGGTTTGGATAACTCAGGTAATGGAGGCCATAGTAAGACATCTTACAGAAGACGGTCACTAGGACTTGATCACGCTGTGGTCTGTACCTCCCCACCACATGCCCAAGAGAGGGAAATGCGTCCTGTCCAAGACAGCTGTCTGTGCACTCCTGGCACCTCCATCTATGGCTCCACCTTGCCATGGAGAGAGTCAGAACACCCTCTTTCCACCCTCAGCCAGTTCACAGAAGGGAAGTCACCAACCTCCAGGAGAAGAGACTGAAGCAGATAAGCCAAGTAGACGAATAGGGCAGTGAAGTAACTAGAACAGAAGCAAGGTCCAGAAGGAAGAGAGGAAGAAAAGTAAAAAAGAAGAAAATAAACCCCAACTTGGTTGCTATTTCATACATGGCCAATACTCACATTGAGCTTGAAACCTGGTCAGAAGCTTCAGCCAAGAAGAGGTTGCTTGCACCAACGAGCCCAGGAGAAGGGGAACCAGCCTTCAGCCTCACGCTGCTGCTGCTCACAGCGTGGCTAGATTTTTCACACCGAGTTTGAACTTTGCAAGCTCTGAGCCACTACAGCTTATTAAGGCTTCAGGGGAGATACAAGAGATCCTTCTCATGGCAGATAACTGGGCAGGCCTAGGGCATGGTCACATCAGCATCACCTCCCAGACCCCAGGAGTACAACTCTACTGACAAATTTGAAGGGCTGGAAAGGATCCCAGATACCCTGAGAACTCTCCCAGCTGTACCATTAAGCTCTTTTAAATAAGAGGAGTCTTAGAAAGGAAGAAAAAGAGTTAAATAGCACAATGTTGGCTGTCCCAAGCCATTTGGGCTTCGAGCCAGCAACCAATCCCCAGCTCTTTTATTTGAATAGCAGACACAGCCTACATGACTCTTATTTCTCTCCTTTCAACTTTTCAATATCTTTCCATTGGGTACAGCAAGGACAGCCCTGGTTAGGGATTATTCAGTATCGTAGGTATCAGGAGCTCTACCCCTTCCCCCAGGGCAATTTTGTATTTAACACTCAAATTGTATTCCCAGCGCCAGTCAAAGTCATGACATGGTGCCGAGTACCCATCACCGACCAGTGAGATAGTTGAAAAGGATTAAAATAAACACAACGCTATCAGTTCAACGCAGCCATTCAGGGGCTGGAGAAAACAGCTGCTTAACAAAGACCAACCCCATGCTGACCCAGACCATATCCCCTTCTCACCCAAAGTACCCTCTGTCTGCAGCTGAGAGCAGATCCTGGGGTAAAGAATAAAAAGAAATAGAGCAAGCACCGAGCAAGACTTCCCCTTAATGTACATATTTAGTGAAGAACTGCTGAGGGACTTCCCAAACTGGAACTTGCATCCAGATTGCTGTGTTTAATAAGTGCTAATGGACTTATGAGCCATTTATTGCTCTTTGAACCTGCTTATGGTTTTTCCGCTTTCACAGCACCCTGGGGCAATGACTTGCATAATGTGCGTTAAAAATAAATTGCTTCCAGTTTAAAACTGCTGCCTGATCGGTTCTACGGGCGCACCATTGTCCCCACGTGGCCACAAGCACCAAACAATTATTCTACAGTTACCGTTCAAGGTGCAGGTCTGCACAGTCACCTCCTCCTCACACGACTATTTTTCAGCTGCTGTCTTATAAAAGCCAGATGGGAGAGAACTATAGAATGGTTTGGGTGGGAAGGGACCTTTAAAGGCCATCTAGTCCCATCTCCCTGCCATAAGGACAGATACCTTCAACTAGATCAGCTTGCTCAGAGCCCCATCCAACCTGACCTGGAGTGTTTCCAGGGATGGGACGTATTACCACCACTCTGGACAACCTGGGCCAGGGTCTCACCACCCTCAGCATAAAACATTTCTTCCTTATACCTAGACCAAATCTTCCCTCTTTCAGGTTAAAACTGCTTCCCCTCATCTTATGGCTCCCCTCCCTCATCAAGAGTCCTTCCCTATCTCTTCTGGAGTCCCCTGAGGGACTGGAAGGGACTCCAAGTTCTTCCCAGAGCCTTTTTTTCTCCAGGCTTAACCCCCCTAGCTCTCTCAGCCTGTCCTCACAGCAGAGGGGCTCCAGCCCTCCCAGCATCTCCATGGCCTCCTCTGGCCCCGCTCCAA
>JAOXNO010000001.1:203413349-203427633 GCA_028565335.1 Limnodromus scolopaceus | reverse complement strand
GCCCTGCTGGCCACGCTGCTGGGGATGCAGCCCAGGGTGCGGGGGGCTTTCTGAGCTGCCAGTGCACATTGTTGGTTCATGTTGAGCTTCTCATCCATCGGGATTTTCAAGTCCTTCTCAGCAGGGCTGCTCTCCATCCTTTCATCCCCCAGACTGTGCTGATACCAGGGGTTGCCCTGACCCAGCTGCAGAAACATCATGAGGTTCACACTGACCCACTGTCCAGGTCCCTCTGGATGGCATCCCATCCCTCAGGCATGTCAACCACACCACTCAGCTCAGTGTCATCAAGAAGAGATGCAACACAACTGTATTGATCTCAAGTAGGACAGATCTTGGAGGACCTTGCACCAGGGGAGGTTCAGATTGGATACAAGGAAAAATTTTTACACTGAAAGGGTTATTAAGGAATGGAATGGGCTGCCCGGGGAAGTGGTTGAGGCACCATCCCTGGGGGTATTCAAAAGACTGGTTGACATAGTGCTTAGTGGCGTGGTTTAGTGAATGGTTTTGTTTTGGTTTGTTAGTCGGTTAGGTTGGTGGTTGGACTAGATGATCTTAAAGGTCCCTTCCAACCCAGACAATTCTATGATTCTATGGTCTCCAAACCTCCCTCTGGTCAGACCTTTAGCTTCCTCATAAAGCATGAAAAAGGAAGAAGAACAAGGCATCATCATTATGCAAACAATCCCAGAACACATGACAACACCACAGACTGGCAGGGGAATACTGACAGTTTATTTCACAGAGCATTGCAGAGTTTATTTTGGTCTAGGTCTATTTTCATCAAAAAAGTATCATCCTTTAAAAAAAAAAAAGGTAGCAAATATTCAGGACGATAATGGTAACAGTCAGTGCATTACGCATAAAATTTGGGTCTCATCATAAAAAAAAAAAGAAAGAAAAAAGTGAATTGTGAAAACAACTCTTTGTTGGATTGCTTTTAACACTTCCAAGCTTTTAAGCACTTGACCTTTCAATAAAGTAATCTCCAAGGGTAAAAACAGAACATGCAGGTGATTATCAACAGATGCTGAGATTGAACAACATCTCTCACTTGGCAACGACAATCCACCGGGAATGTTTCGATACAGCACCACAGTAAAGGGAGAAGCAACTTTGTTCTCAAAAGCCTTCAAATCTTGCAATTCTGCAAGAAAAACCACATCTTATTTCACAGACTTGGGAGAGTACCACATAGAAGGACAGTACTTGGGGAAGGTAAGAGGGAGCATGGACCAGGGTCTTATTCCACTTACATTCATAAAAACCCAGGGTAGATGCACATGAACTAAAGTCTTGTGTTGCACTGCTTCGGAGGTGCTTATTAAATCATCACAATTCACGTTTTCATTATTAATAGGGGTATTTTTCTCTTACATTGATAAGTTGGTCACTTCTGCCCCCAATTCTTACACGCTAAGCCCAGCACTTCAGAGTTTCAAAACTCTACCAGAATACAGCTTAAAAAAAATATAATAATAAAATCAAGCGATTTAGTGCTGCCAAAACAAGAACAAACTGCTTGAAGCAGTTTTGATCGTAGCTTGTTTCTGGCCTCTCCAAGCCTGCTTTGTGTATTGAATGCTATGCACGTCAGCATCCCCCAGGCCACCTTCTCCTCTGCAAGGTGACTTCTCCCTCCAGTCTCTCCCAGACTTCTATGCAGCCCAGCTTGGCCAGCACCCAAAAAACTAAACCTCAGCTCCCGTTCTCTCCACAGTAAACGTCTTTGATGCACCCATCGCTTTCAAGGCAGCGCACACCAAGCTTCAAAGGAAGCTCACGCTCAATGGCAATTCTCTCGTTGAGCATTGTGTGGACCAAGATCCAGCAAGGAAGGGAGCAACCCAACAGCAGAAGGCCACGGGGACCGAGCCAAGACCCATTCACAGCTCCGGCAGCCTTCCGGCTGGTTTCAGCTGCCTTGGGAACCAGCTTCGTGCGAACAGCAGAGTGACCCAAAACCAGGCTTCTCTCCACAAGGGCTTGAAGGTCAAGAGCAGAGAGCTGAGACAGCCCTTGGGCTGGCCATGATCCACCTCAGGGAGGGAATAAAAGACAACTGTCATCTACTCGGTTTCTGAATTTTGTTTTATTTGGGTGTTTGGTTGTTTGGTTTTTTTCCTTTTAACTCCTGGTCTACGATTTTGGTTTAAAGCCTTTTGCATTGGAAACACGCTGATGAGAGCTCTTGCCTTCATGAGCCTGTCAGCATCTGCTGCGAGACCATCACTCCTTTGGAGGACGTGAACATGCAGCTTTTAAAGACCCCCACTTATAAAGCAAGGAGGAAAGGTCTCCTTGCAGGAATAAATTACACTCCTGGGCTGCTTCACCTTCCAAACTATTTACAACTCCTTCACCCCCGGGGCATCTCCTTGGCCCAGAGAGGGGAACGCCACTGGAAGTGGCAGGCACTTTAGCCAGATCTGAGCGGTGATGGTGCCCATGGCGTTGCTTTTCGCAAGCCATCTGGGCTCCCGACAGAGCCCAACTCAGGGAGAAGAGATGGAAAGAAAGGAAAAAAGCTGGGGGGAGATAAAAAAGCATGAAAGCCTTGCTGCCAGCTGAGGCCAATCTACAGCCAACGCTCAGGATTTGCCTTCAAGACTGTGGCAGAACATTTCTAGAAGGCCATTCCCCTCCGCGAGCAGCCAGGCTTTGGGGAAGGAGGACAGGACAGGGAGAAGGTGCCCAAGTGACTGAGCCAGTGCAACCTCTTCCCTGGCTCTGAACTTCAGTGGGGATGAGCAGTGCTATCTCCTCTCCTAAGGAAAGCTTCTCTCCTCCAAACAAGCCCCCTGCTGCTTTAGAGCTAAAACTTCATTGCCCAGGAAAGGGGGAAAAAAGGGGGGAACAAAAAAAAAACTCCAAAACCAAAACCCAACATAACAAAAACGACACTTCACGAGAACATCACAACATTCAGCTACACAGTCGCCGCACCAAGGGAAGGAGGGGAGCAGGGCAGGGGGGGAGAAAGGGAAGACACGTCCAATGTGTTTTTCCCAGAACCCCCCCCACCAGGGATCACGTCAGGCTTCACGTCAAGATTCAAATAACTTCAGCCATAAGGTCGAGGATTTAATGAACGTGGTATTTCCACTCATGCCCTGGAAAAAAAATGACACTCAAAAAAAAAAAATCCAAAAGAGACAAAAAAAAAATATTCAGATTTTCTACATATTTACAAAAATAAGCTCCTCCGGCCTCACAACCAGGGAGGTGGAGCAGCCAGCGATGGGGTATGGGAAGGGGTCTCTGCCCGACCAGCAGTTCCTCACAGGTTCCCATCCCGCAGCGAGCAGGAGAGCACGGCTCTCACTGCCGGAGTGAAGGCGGGGGATGCCCCGCGCTGGGATCGGACCGGAGCCCCTCAGTTCATCCTCAACTTGGTGTCCCGATGACCCATGGGGGTGACTATCTCGTTGGCATAGCCGTTCTCAGAGCAGAGAGACAGCTCGTCCGTGGTCTCCACGCCGTTGTTGATCTCTGGGGAGGGAAGAGAAGGGAGGAAGGGGGGGGACACATCGTCACAGGGGTGCAAGTCCCAGGAGCCACCCACCCACCACAGATGGGGAAACTGAGGCACTGAGCAGCCTTGTAATTCCAGCACGTGGGATCCAGCTGATTTCACCCCAGGTTTAGTAACACCACACCCATTTGAAACCCGTTCCGAACAGGATCTGCCTCCAAATAGAAGCTCACCTCTAAATTTCAGACCTTGACAACTCTGCCACCATCAGAAGCAAAAATGGACACCACCCCACCCCCCCCAAACATATGGATGCCATGTCACAGGCTGAATTAGTCACCCTGGAAAAGGGTCCAAAATACCTGAACTTATCTACCCAAATGGCCATTCTGGAAACAGGTAGAGTCCTATAGTCACTGGTTTCACTGGAGAAGGTGTGCAACCACCAACATTTTAATTGCGAACACCCACCCTACGCAAGAACATGTGTTTCAGATGCACAAAACTTTAATATGTATCCCCTACCTCTAAGTATGTAAAATGTCCTAGACATATAATATCTCAAACAATGTTGGGGAGGGTTAATTCTGCTGTCACCAACAGCTTTGCCTCTCTGAATTCCCTGGATTTACACCTGATTTTCACCACCTCTGGAGGGCAGAATCAGGTCCGCATTTCACACAATGAGCTCTTTGAAGCAAGAGTTGTCCGCTTTGCTGTGTATTTGCCCAGTACAACAAACCCTGATCCCTGCTGGAGATCCCTAGCTCCTAAATACAAAAAAAAGCAAAGAAAGCCCATAACAAAGCTCAAGGGGAGATCGTATTCATATTCCTTCAAATGTGAGTTTTCCAGCTTCATGGACCAACTTTAATCTTTTAAAGCTTCCCTCTTTGTACACATTTCTGAGATCTTTCTCAGACGTGCGGTGAGATGTTCCAACACATACAAACGCTGAGAGGAACACAAGGATTTTAGGAACACCTCAGTCCACAGGGCTGTTGAATTCTAGGTCTACCCCAAAACTCATCACCACTATTTGTGGGGACCTATAACGTTATTTTAATGGGCTTTACAGCTTTGGACACACTGTTGACAACTCAGAGCAGAGATGACGTGGGACACCATGAGAGCTGCATGGCACAACTTGGGAAGTTAGACACGGCATTTCTTGGCAAAATCAGTGCTCAGACAAGCACCACTTTGGGCTGGATGAGCCACAACTAGATCCCACAAGTGGTTCAGTGCAGCAGGGTCAGTCCAACCAGCCTGTCTCACCAGCAGATGATGACGCCCATACCAAGACCACCCCCCTCCACCAGCAGAGAGCAGGGGGATGACCGAGGGGTCAAGCAAAGGGCTCTGACCAACTAGCCGCCACCCGTACCTGAGAAGATCAGCTTCTCCTTCATGATCTTGACATCCCGGCTAGAGCGGCGGACAGCAGCGCTGAGCATGATCTGCTCCGGGTTGTAGGTCCTGATGCTTCCTAGGCGCCACCTGCAAGACAGGAAGGTGATATCAGGGGCTGGTCTCCCCAACCATGGGAGCATCCTCAAGGCAAGCGGCCACCAACAACGTGGAGACCAGCAAGTCCCAGAGACCCTCACGCCTTTGCTCCCTCGCACCTACGCAACCCCGCATGGTAGGAGGATGTTCAGAGATGAGCATGTTATCTCAGAGGGGTACAGACATACAAGCAGGTCATCTTTAACCACCTTGGGCATCCTAATTCTGCTAATTTCACCAAGGACTGCAGATACCTCTTTCTATCACATCAGCTACCCCACTGCCCTAAGGAGTTAGGGCTATTTTGACTCTTGGGGTTGGAAAGAGGGAACAAAACAAGAGACCACCCTCGTGGGAAAAGAGTTCTCAATGACAAATTAAAGTCTCAAACCTAAGACGCAGCAAAGACACTGTCCCCACACAGGTAGCTGTGACATACCGTTCCCCTGAACATGATTTCTCCCAGAGCACTTCCCTCCCCAAATGCCAGCTCTTTGCTTACATGCTTCTACCCAAAACCTACACTTTTTAAGCCTTGATGAGACTTGGTGTCCACCAAAAGTTTCCACCACATAAACAACATGAGGGTGATGGGAACTTGGCTCAACTCAAAATGAGCCAGACTTTTATTCTCATTACTGAATGCATGTAAAGGAATTTACTGATGTTAGTGACAAGCAATGGCAGCAAGTTCAAGGGGGATTTTGCTTTTAAAGCTGTTTTTCAGCCTGAGAGCACCCCTCTAGCAGACCTTCAACTGCAGAGCTGCTGGCACCAGGAGTGAAAGGCAGGCTGCTGTTGGAAAACAGGGCTTGGTGGGCTCAGACAAAGCAGCCGTACCCAATATCCCGTTGCAAAGGGATGTTGTTTAGACCAGGCTTTCATAGCCCATGCCCCACTGATTTGTCCTACCTCCTGACCACAGAGGAAGGCTTTCAAGCAAGTTCCATTCTCCCTGCCAGAGCCAGGGATGCTATAAGGCTATTTGATGAAGAAACAGCAGGGATTTAGGGTGGTTTATGGGGTTTCTGATCTGCTGGCACCATCTAGTGGCTCATCCACATAAGAAAAGGTGATTTTTTTTTTTTTTTTTTTTTTTTAAATGACAACCACCTTCTCTTAAATTTCTAACCCCCAACCAGCCCCAGGAAGAGAGGGTTTGAGGAGCCCCCACACTTCCCCAACCTGGGTTCACTGCATCACCCTGATAAAAGAAGATCCACAAAAGACATTCTGTATCTTTTCCTGGAAAACCTAGCTGGTATCGATTTCATGGGGTTTCCATCCCTTTCCCAAATGCCAGTGGGTGACACCACACCATCAGGCTTTGACCGAGGTACAGATGAAGGCGGATGCTCTGCTACAAAGAGAAGAAGGGATGGGAGAGCAACACGACACAACTCACAGACCCATGGACAGAAGCAATACCGAGGAAGCACAAGGAGGCAAAGATACCAAAGTATAAAAAAAAATTAAAATAAAAAAAAAATATTTTTTTCCTGTCATCATCATCTAAGCTGAGATACTTTGACCTGGGAAAAGACCATTTTTGCCCTTAATGTCACATACAGGCAGATCCCACTAAGGTTAATGTGGTTGGAAGTACATAGGATCTCACTGGATAAGACCCTGCATAAACTATAATAAGGATCAAAATATTTTGCTACAACAAGAAGCCCTTTCTTGGCCCACATCATCAGCATTTTTAGCATGAGGCTGGGTTGCGTAGCCAAAAGGCACGATGATCTCTTGCCCACAGATCCTAGATGTCCCATGGAGAAAATGGGCTCTTTTGAGGTACAGACAGTCCAACCCCAAAGGGGTGTGGGGACCAAGGGGTTTTCTCCTCCTCCTTCCAAGACCACTTGGAATGACCACTGCTCTCTGCTCCCCATCTCACGTGGTGGCTGTGGCCAGATCCAGGGTGGTTAATTATGCTCAAGGGGCTGATGACTCCTCTGTCATGGGTGCATTGCTCTGATTGAACAAGTTAGGAGATGGTGACCCCATTTTTTTGGCGCACTTTGAAGTACCCTCTTAGAAGAGCCACCAGTCCATTTAATCACAATGCAAATCCAACACCATACGAAATACTTTAAACTGAAAGAGGGAAGATTTAGATGCTATCTTGGGAAGAAATTCTTTACTGTGAGGGTGGTGACACCCTTTCCCAGAGAAGCTCTGGCTGCCCCATCCTTGGAGGGGTTCAAGGTCAGGTTGGACGGGGCTTTGAGCAACCTGGTCTGGTGGGAGGTGTCCCTGCCCATGGCAGGGGGGTTGGAACTAGATTATCTTTAAGGTCCCTTCCAACCCAAATCATTCTATGATTCTCTGACGCTCTCTGCTGTGCTTGGTAGCCTTTCGGTCTCCAGAAAGCTTGTTTAATAGAAAAGAGCTCCTCTCCTACCCCCTTGGACTCTGTTGTGATCGGCCAACGTTTAGGACAGCAGCACACAAAAAGGCCAGACAGACAGCAGGTAGGTCTTGCTCTGGGAGGTTGGCATCAAAGCGGACCAGACGGACACGGGGTGGGAACAGACTAAAAAATACTGGGACAACAACACAGAGACAGCAGACACCATGTTAGGGCCACGACCGGACCCTTGGTTTGAAGGGGAGATGCTAAATGGCAGGGAAAGGGGATGGGAGAGGGGCAGGTTGGGGAGAAAACCGGGTTGATTGGTACCGAGGTGATAAGATGGAGCAAGCAAAGAGCCAAGCCAGCCACAACCAGAGTCCCCATCCTGTGACTACTCTTGCCTAAAGCCTGCCCAGCTCCTCCATGTCTGTCTTCTCCTTATCTACAAGCAAAGGGGAGGCAAGAAGGGGACAACACCCGACCACCCTGCACCCATAGAAGGGCTCAGCCCAGCCCCATAGCCAGGTCCTCTTTTGGCACCACAAGGACACAACACTGCAAGTCCATGGTACCTCACGGAGCAGGCAATGCTTGAAGGTGGCCAACCCCGACCCCCGAGATGGTGGGGTGGGCAGAGGGAGAGGAGCAGGTAAGCACAGGTATAGGGAAGTAGCCAAGTCCTCAGAGATACAACCCCATGGCACACAGCGGGAGGGATGGAGAAGGTAACACGTGAAGAGTTTGGTCAGAATACAGAGGCGGTGAAGGCTTTACTGCAGAAAAGTGACAGCGCTTCCCTCCAAGGGGATGAGAACAACTGGTTGAGAAAACAGCCCCAGTACAAGGAGGAATTTGGGTTTCCAATTGATGGCATTTTCAAATCCAGCATCTCAGGCTTATTCTCTTCATGGGTTGTATTTATTTTCACACCCCATTTCCAGTTTCACAGTGGTGTAACTGGGAAGAGACTTCTGAAAGATGCCAGGCTCCAAGTGCAGCAGCTGATGAGCCAAACTTTCCAGCTATTAGTCTTATTAATTCATTCCCAGGGCTAGAAAAGTGCCACTTTATGCAATTGAGCAAGTTATATTATTTTCTTTAGAACTGGCCAATTTAGAAGAGGTCGGTCTCAAAAACCTCTGGTAATTGCACAAAAGGAATGCATGGGATTATTTCCACGGAGAAAGCATTACATCCACTGGGAATTTCCCAATTACAACACACTGCAGGACCTCAGGATAGGGCTGTTTTAAAAGGCAGTGACTTGGGTCATCGTAACAGAAGGTCAGATTGCCTTCAAAACATCCACCGGCTTCAGCATCAGGCTCCCATGGTGCTCATGGCTATGGACTATGCAATGTTCTGACCCTTATGGTGTCCCCCCCTCCGCCCCCCGTGAAGCCAGATGTTTGAAAGCATCATGAAAAACTGTGTCCTGCCCTGTCCATCTGCAGTGAAGCCACAGGCAGAGAGGGAGAAAGAGAGAGAGAGAAAGGAAGGTTGAATGAAAAAAAAGAGAAAGAGGAGGAAAGCACCAGAATTACCTGATCATGTGATAGCTGTGAGATGCCAGAATGCAGCAGAGAGAGAAAGAGGAGGAACATGCACAACAGTCAGAGCAGTAAGAAAATAAACAAGGCAAAGAGGCAAAAAAAAAAAAAATATATAAAAAGATCGGTTAGAAGTCATCCATCACAGTTGGTATTTCCCTTCCGGAGAGTCAGCCACGATCCTGTCACCGGGGCTGAAGCAGAAGAGCAGGAGCAATCCCTACCCACGGCTACGGAGGAGAGACAAGCCATGCATAGGAGAGAGGACGAGCACATCGAAGCGGTGGCTCTGTTCCCACCCGCCCCCTCATCCTTGCATGAAGGAAGCAGCTCTGTTTTGCCCCAAAAAGGACTTAGGGAAAAAAAAAAAAAAGAAAAACAAACCAAACCACAAAACAAAAAAACGACCAACCACGACACTGAAGGCCAAATGCCAAGCCCCATTTCCCGGAGCTGAATCACATCAGCAGGTAGTAGTAGGGCAATTCTGCTGTGATTTGGTTTTGTTAGATCCTCAACGCTGCTACCAATCCTTTCATGTGGTGGAGAAACTGGAAGGGCAGGGAAACGGGTCTCTCCTGCACAAAGCTCTTGGAAGAGCGAGCCCTTTGCTGCAGAAAGTCCAACTTCTGGTGCTAGAGTTTCTCATTCCTTCTACTGACTCAGAGTTGAGTTGTCCCAAGGGAGAGATCCAAAAGAAGACATTTGACCCTGCTACAATGGACTCCACATGGCCAGAGGTCTCTGAGAAACTGCCTTTCTATGCCAGAGGTTGGGCAGGGAGCTCAGTGCTCCAGGTTGATGGACACTCGGGAAAGCTGGTGGCACTTTCCAGCTCTTCTCACCTGTATCACACACGGTAGGTGGAAGAGAAATCCTGCAATAACGCTTTCTTTCCTCGCCCTACTCCATCAAACCTCTTTCAATTTCCAGAAGAAATTTAATCTGTGCAGAGAGGAAGAGTCCAGCTATTGCAAAGTCCATGGAGCTGCGACTTCTCCCTCTCTCCAAGCATGCACCATCTCATTCTGCTCTGGGACACAGCAATTTGAATCAGTTTAATTTCTTCAGCTGGGGTCTCCTGGGTCTGATTCAGGGAAGCTTTCTAAAACTGACTTTGGGAGACGACACAAAAAGACTGCAAATATCTCATCAACTTGGCCTTCAAATTCTGCTCTTCAGAGAGGTCAGTCGCTGCCTCCAGACTCGTCCATGCATTTCTGTATCTGACAGAGAAATACAGTGTCTAAAGAGCAGGGACATCTCTTATTAAACCAACTGACGCATTTGAGGGAGTGGAGGCAGCTTCCAGACAGCGCCGCCAGAGTGCCCTTCTGGAGGAAGGGTTTAATCGGCCACAATTCACATCATAAGACTTCTTAGAAAAATTTTGATCCCGTCTCGGTCAGTGGTTTCATTAACTGTTGGGAAATCTAATCCGAGAGGAGAGTTTTGAATTTGCTGCTCCATGCTGGAACTGGGGACCTGCTGGGCACGGGTCTGCCAGCCTGGGACTGTGAGATTCATGAATTTAGACATAATCATAAACAGACCCAACATGTGGCCTGAAGTCAAATCCATCGCAGCTGCTGGCAGGAGCCACAGCCTACTGTAACATGGCAAAAAATACCCAGGGGGAAAGAAAGAGATGGCTGGAAGGAGATGATCTGGGACAACGCAACAGCAAAATCATTGGCTCTTGAGGTTGAAGCGAATGAAATTGCTGCTCCTAACACAAAGGCATTTCGGCTATCAAGGAAGGAAGGAAAGTCTAAGTCCCTTGATGTCTCCAGGACGGTCGTTTGCGCATGCCAAAGCAGATGAGATTATAGAGACAGGGGAAGAAGGGATGCAATTTCAGAAGGAGAGATTTTCCCAGGAGAAGGGTGCTGCTCCTCGCTGGAGGGAGCGCATCTCTCCCCGAGCTCACGCTTTTTCCCCAGAGAGGGCGATTACACTGTCACCACTGACAGCTAAAATGCCTCCTAGGAGAAAAGGCACACCTCCAGGAGGACACCGTGGCTTACTCACGTATAATCAAGGGGAGGGTGGCTTGGCTAACTCTGCCATTAGGAAGTTGATTTACCTCCTCCTGATTTATCCATGTCTTAAGTTACTCTGCTCCGAGGTTTATGAACCACATCTGTTTTCAGGGACCATGGCTAACAGGGAGGTTTCTGCCATGATCTGATCAAATTCTTGATCTCCCTTTTCTTTGGAAAACGGAGAGCCTTTCTCTATGCATCAAACTAAGCAACTGATTTGATTTGCTAAATCATAATATGTGGCTAAATGCAAGGTCCTGCACCTGGGTCGAGACAATCCCAAACCCAATCCAGGCTGGGCAGAGAAGGAATTGAGAACATCCCAGAGAAGGGCTTGGGTGTGTTGGTGGATGAGAAGCTCAACATGAGCCGGCAACATGCGCTGGCAGCCCAGAAAGCCCCCCACGTCCTGGGCTGCATCCCCAGCAGCATGGCCAGCAGGGTGAGGGGGGGGGATTCTGCCCCACTGCTCCGCTCTGGGGAGACACCCCCTCTCCCAGTGCTGCCTCCAGCTCTGGGGCCTCAGCACAGGAGGGACATGGACCTGTTGGAGCAGGGCCAGAGGAGGCCACAGAGGTGCTGGGAGGGCTGGAGCCCCTCTGCTGGGAGGACAGGCTGAGAGAGTTGGGGTTGTTCAGCCTGGAGAAGAGAAGGCTCTGGGGAGACCTTCCAGCCCCTTCCAGTCCCTCAAGGGACTCCAGAAGAGATGGGGAGGGACTCTTGATGAGGGAGGGGAGCCATAGGATGAGGAGGAGCCGTTTTAAACTCAAAGAGGGAAGACTGAGATGAGATGAGGTCTCAGGAAGAAATTCTTCGGTGTGAGGGTGGTGAGAGCCTGGCCCAGGTTGCCCAGAGAAGCTGTGGCTGCCCCATCCCTGGAGGGGTTCGAGGCCAGGTTGGATGGGGCTTGTAGCAACCTGGTCTGGTGGGAAGTGTCCCTGCCCATGGCAGAGGGGTGGAACTAGATGATCATTAAGATCTCTTCCAACTCTAACTATTCTATGATTCTGTCAATATTTCTATTTCTTCAACCAAACACGAACAAACTGATTTGAGAAAACTATGACATGTTCTTTTTGAAGACTGTAATGGTGGAATCTCAAAACATCTCCTCTTCTTCCTTTAAAGCATTTTAATCTCTTTCTCAACATCCATTTCCCTAAAGCATTTACAGTTTCTCTCCCACACACATTTATGAGCGAAACACAGCATCTATCTGCTATTTTGAGATCTCGGATTCTTCTTAAAGAGTAGTGACTTCATCCAATTCAATGTCACGTCTCAGAAGTGGAATTATTGTTTGCAGTCTTTGTAGGGATTTTTAACAAAAAGTTTCCCTGCTATTGCAATCCAAGCGCCTGAGGAGCACGGTGCTCCTCTGTCCCATCTCCACCCCACGCTCTGAACAAAAATAAAAACCCACGCCACAAATACACGAGAGTCGAGCTGTATCAATGCTACTTACTTCTGGAATATAAAAACTCCTACAATTACGATAAATGAAATGAGATCAGATGTGATCCAGATTAGGTGGTACTCGTCTGGAGGCTGGAAGACAAAAAGCAGAAGCAGACCTTAAACCTTCTGGTTTGTACGATCACAGCGAGACCACACACTGCTAAAGCCACCACCAGGGCAGAAAGAATAGCACGGAGCTGCAGGAGTCGCATATAAATCACAACGTTTATGACATGTCTAATGCTGGCCTGTCACCCAAAATGACGTTATCAGGAAAAGCCACAAATGGGAACAATTTTAAACTCTCCTTCCTTTCACGCGCTGATGGTTTCTCGGAGCTTTGTGGGCTGAAAGTTTCCTATCTCAGTGGTACGGTATATGAATATTTCTGTTTGGTTCAGAGACCCAAAGTCCTAGGGGAGTTTTCAGAGAGTTTACTGGCTACATGATGGGCAAGGGGGCTACCTTTGGTCTCTGGTTATTCCTTGTCCGGCAATAGGGTAGCCAGTAGTAAAACTTGTCCTCATTCGGTATTAAAAACAGGGGAAAAAATAGTTTTGCAGCCTGGCAGAAACGCAGAAGCCAGGTTTGCTGGTTCACCTGTGCGTCTACTTCTCCAGCTGCTCAGCAGTTCTGGGAAGGTGTTTTTCCATTGGAGAAAAATGGGAAAAATCATATGGGTTAAGTGGGGCACGCAACACAGTGTCCAAGGCTCCCAAACCCTGTATGGGGAGAGTCGGGACCATCTGAAGGAAGGGACTGTGCAAGAGGAGCATCGATCCGTTACCATCTCAGACACACAGAGAGGGAAAACTCCCAAGCCCAACAGCATGTTGAACCCAACCAAACCTCCCTGGAGAAAACCACTAGCCCTATGGTTCCAGCGGTCAACGGCCACCTTTACACGCACCCAGGTGCATCCCCTCCTTCCAGTGGTCCACAGCACCTTCCCAGGCGTCCTGCTTACCATTAGCCAGATGGGAAAAGGCACCTTGCGAAGGACGTGGGAGCTGTCGGAGGTGACCGACTGGACGCCAGCGCACCACAGGATGGAGTACAGCCAGGGCTCGTTCACAGTGTAGAGATTCACGCTGAGGTTCGCCATGGCGTAGTCCCTGCCAGGAGACAGACAGGGTGAGATGCGAATCCTCCTCATCTCCAAGAGGAGAGCTCTGGCCATCAGCCACCGCTGTAATCACAGCTAGATTTATTGGGTCTGAATTGCATGAAATAGGTGGGTTTTTTAACAGGGCATGAGCAACCCAAGGGTGTTGCAATCAAATGGTTTGAACTTGAAAGCTCTCCTCACCTCTTGGATGCTACCTGACCCAGGCCATGAACTATCTCAGATACTTCCTCATGAATGATGGACACAGTATGTTTTTGTAACAACCGCCTCATCATGTTGATGCAAAATTAACATCTGGCTCAGACGCCTGTAACACTTCATCGGCAATTTACTTAATTAAAACCTGACAGAGTGTATTTCCAACATGCATGCCCTTGTTTTGGGGACAGTTGCAGACTTACAGCTTCCAGTCTACTGAGGTTGTTCTCCAAGAAGCTGAAACTGCAAGCTGGGGTACAAGAGCAGTCAGCAGCCAACCAAGCACTGACAGTGGACTCCCCGTACCCATACCATTTACATAAATTGCTCTGTTTACTTATCCACAAAGCAGACAC
This sequence comes from Limnodromus scolopaceus, assembly GCA_028565335.1. Lineage (NCBI taxonomy): Eukaryota > Metazoa > Chordata > Aves > Charadriiformes > Scolopacidae > Limnodromus > Limnodromus scolopaceus. The sequence continues at coordinate 203,413,551 of JAOXNO010000001.1, read as the reverse complement.
ATTGCTAATGTCCAGCGCAGAGCTTAATCCTTGCAATCATAGAATCACAGAATGGTTTGGGTTGGAAGGGACATTAAAGATCATCGAGTTCCAACCCCCCTGCCATGGGCAGGGACACCTCCCACGGGCAGGGACACCTCCCACCACACCAGGTTGCTCAAAGCCCCAGCCAGCCTGGCCTTGAACCCCTCCAGGGATGGGG
>JAOXNO010000001.1:203367441-203386966 GCA_028565335.1 Limnodromus scolopaceus | reverse complement strand
CCACCGAGCTTGGTGTCATCAGCAAACTTGCTGAGGGTGCACTCTATCCCACTGTCCATGTCACTGACAAAGATGTTGAACAGTACTGATCCCAGTACCGACCCCTGAGGAACGTGGGAAACGGAAATTACGCACAAAAAAGACCCAAAATGAAATACACGCATGAAAGACAAGCAAAGTACATACTGTCCAATTTGAAGTTGGATGGTCTGTCCTGGAGACCACCCAAGCCAAGAAAGCAGGACAGATGAAGCCTCCCACTTTCTACAACATGACAACACCAACAATTTAGGTGCAAGCCTTCCTCCTTCACCCACCCCTGCTCTTAGTGACCACTCCAGCCTGGTTTGGTCTCCTGGAAGAGCAGGTTTCTCACACACCACCATTTGCTACTCAAGGCTTCCAGGGCTGCTTTGAGTCCAATGTTTTCTATCTGACCTCAGAAGCAAGCTTTGAAAACAAGCTACTACCTTTTAAAACACTCTAGCTAAGAAACTGCTGTTCTCCAGCTTTGGAAAAAGTAGCACAGGGGGAACTTTAAAAAAAAATAAGAGGTACAAATTTGCTCAGTGAAAAAGCCAGTTGCTGAAGAATGTCATATGCCTCAAAAAAGACATGAACAGATTGTTGCACCGATGACTGCAGCTGCACCAGTCATCTCCAAAAGATTATTATTAGTGAGTGAAATCTTATTTTCCCATTTAGAAGCAACCATAGGATTCTCACAGAGATTTCAGTTTGTCTCTTCCATTTTTAACACTACCGTGTCAAATATTTCTGTACCAAAAAGTCTGTAAACTCCTTTAGGTAAAACACCTTTCACAAGTAAAATGACCCTGAAATAACTTTAAGATCCAATGGTACAGAAGAGATGAATTGTTTTTACGGAAAAACAAACAAACAAACAACCCCAACCCAGGAGCAGGAAAAAAAAAAAAAAAAAGAGAAGAAAAACAGCTTCCTGCTTTATTAAAAACAAACAAAAAAGCCATTTTCAGGGAACTCAGCTGCAAAAGAAAAAGTATGAGGAATTCAGAAGCAGCACATGCAGTCTCTGCTCTGGGCGTAACCACAAATCCTCCCTCAACTGGCAGCCTAATTACATGCTAGGACATATTTAAGAACCACCAGGTACAGCTTTATTGGCATATTTACAAATTAAAGCCGAGCAATTCTTTCTTTGAAAGGTCTCTCTGGGTATCAAAATCTTTCCATCTTCAGACACCGTTTCCTCATTCTTAACTCCTACTTCTTGGAAGTCTTTCGCAAGTGCTGCCAAATCCTCCAGGGCTTGTATTTTGCTGCAGGTTAAATACCAATTAAAATAATTTTCCTGGAGCTGGCACAAAAGTCTGAGAACATCCATGGACGCCCTGAAGAAAAACACTTCCGAGGGCACAGAAGGATCAAATTATCTCCCAGGAAAACCTGGAGGAACAGCTCAGGCTTGGGAGAGCCCTTGGCAACAAGGCGGGACAGGGAAGATGCACAAAAGAGATTATTTCAGTGGTCAGGACCATCAACAAGAGCTGGGTTCAGTGTGTCCTTCACCACCATGGTTCCCTTAGATCTTTGACCACGTCTCAATGTGCATTTAAGGAAGCACCTAACCACAAGGGGACCAGATCCCTACTGAGCCTTCTGGGTGCTACTGCATCTCAGTCAACAAGTCCATGAAGGTTTTCAAAAGCTGGATCCACCTAGAAATGCGGGTGAACAAGAGCCGAGGAGATGGGGGAAGGGAGAAGTGCTTATAAGATCCAGAGAAGAACCCTTCACGTTAAGCTGCAGAGGGAAAGCCGATTAATGGAAATCTGGATGCTTTTAGTCATTGCATTACTGAAAGCAGCCTTTTCACCTCCAACCCTGGTGCATTTCTGCCCACAGCTGTGGGATCTGGATGCATCCCCAGACCAGATTCACCCACTCCAGTTTCAGCCAGGTTACTCTAGGAGAGCATCCACCTCCCCAGCATGGCTGAGCTGGAGGTTGCTGAGCCCAGGGAAGGAACCAGCACTGCCTCCTGCCAGCGGGCTCCCAACAGGAGGACCCAATGCCCCAACAGCCACCCACCAGCCCCTGACCACCCCACAAAGACACAAGGGGTACTCACTGGCTTTCTCTGTTCGTGCAAACTGCCCCGCTATCAACCACGACAGGGCCGTGACCGCTGCAAGAGCTCCTATGTGCAAGAAAGGGGCTGTGGCCTGCAGGACATGAGAACAGGAGAGAAAACAATGAGGACAAACACCCCAGCACCTTGCAAATTCACTGATCTTACAGGCTCCATAGTGCATCAGACCACTCTGTTCCCAGTTGGATTTCACACCATTCCTACATGAGGCTCCTGCATCTGTTGTGGCCACCTCTTCTTCCGAAGCTGATTGTTACCTTTGGCACTATGAAGGCAAAGCAGGAAAGCTCTAAACCCCTTCTTGGGGAAGAATCCACAGATATTTGGAAAAAGTCTCTTTAGACACCATGCAAATTCAAGTAAGGCTCTTGGTGCCACTAAGTTTTAAATTTCTTGTAGTCCAGTTGGCTACAAGACATTGAGTCAATAGTTCAAAGTCTGGATGGAGATCAGTGATGAACAGTGTCACTCAGGGGTCTCCATTTGGACCAGTACTATTTAATATCTTCATCAATGGCGTAGACAGAGGAATTGAGGGCATCCTCAGCAAGTTTGTAGATGATACCAAGCTGAGTGGTGCAGCCAACACGCCTGAGGGAAGGGGTGCCATCAAGAGGGACCTGGATTAGTCCCTCCGCTCTGGGGAGACTCCCCCCCAGTGCTGCCTCCAGCTCTGGGGCCTCAGCACAGGAGAGATGTGGACCTGTTGGAGTGGGGCCAGAGGAGGCCACGGAGATGCTGGGAGGGCTGGAGCCCCTCTGCTGGGAGGACAGGCTGAGAGACCTGGGGGGGTTCAGCCTGGAGAAGGCTCCAAGGGGACCTTATTGCAGCTTTTCAGTACTTACAGGTGGGCCTACAGGAAAAATGGGGAGGGAGTTTTTAGCAGGGCCTGTTGCAATAGGAGAAGGGGTAATGGTTTTAAATTAAAATAAGGTAGATTCAGACTTGATAAAAGGAAGAAATGTTTTGCAATAAGGGTGGTGAGACACTGGCCCAGGTTGCCAAGAGAGGCAGTAGATGCCCCATCCCTGGAAACATCCCAGGTCTGGTTGGATGGGGCTCTGAGCAACTTGATCTAGGTGAAGATGTCCCTGGTCATGGCAGGAGGTTGGAATAGATGGTCTTTAAAGGTCCCTTCCAACCCAAACTATTCTATGAACATCCTGGACTGGGGTGGACCATGGTGTATCATCACAAGAGAAAGATTGAGGTGGATCCTGAGTCATGCTTTTGTTCTACAATTGCTTGCCTAAATCTTTTTTTTAGAAAAAAAGAAAAAAAAAAAACAAAACAAGAAAAGGTAAGAACTTCTGAGAAATGTTAGTCACTCGTGTGAATGCTATTTTTTCCCCTCCTGTATTTGTGTACTCCCAAATATACAGCTATGATCACCAGTAAAACCCTCAAACCTTTCAGGGGCAAAATATTTTGGGGCCCCTTTTTGAGGAAGAGGGAAAAAGGAAGAGAGCAGGTCTATCAAGAAATTAATAGTTTGTAACTATTTTTCTCTAAAACTTATTTAGCCCTGCAGCATACAACCAGTTTTTCTTAAAACAGGACTAGAGCACAGAAGTGGCATTCTTTTCAGATATATATAAATTTATGTGTAATGTAAAAACAAACCCAGAGTACTCCTCCCATAGGACTGGGAAGAGCATGATGCTCCAGGCCTGGACACCAATGTTCAGAGCATTGCTAGCCAAACCAAGCGGAAGAATTGCCTTCTCTCCTCCAGCAACTCTGAGTCACACCCAGCCTCAGTATTTTCCACCTCTAACTCTGCTGCCAAGCCCTGGTTTGAGTTTAAAGGCAAGAGCCCAGGAGATGGAGACAAAGTGATATGGTGGCCTTGAGGACTCCGTGGGAGTTTTGCTGCAAGTTTTCTCATTGCCAAGGTTCCCATTTTAGGAGTAGAAAGACAAAGTCCATGGCATGTAGATGCACTGGCCCCTTTGCCCACTCGGAGAAGTATCCTTGAAGACAACTTACTTGCAGTGAAATAAATACCATGTCCCATTCATCATCCCAAAGCTGTGCTATCGATGACATGGTCACCACGGTAGTTATCAAGGTTGTCACCAGGCCAATCTGCAACAAATATGAGAGTATTTACATACCGTATCCAATCATCATAGAACTTCTACAGACTGGGAAATGGAGAGAGAGAAGTTTTGTATGTAATAAATGGCCTAAAACAACTAGCCTTAGGACCCGCAAGGAAAGAGGTTGGGCTTGTGTGCTGTGCCAGCATAACCTCCCCTTTCCACCACTGAAGATGCAACACTGGGCTAAATAGTGCCAGGAGCACACATCTCATGGATCGTCTCTCACTTCCTTCACACGCTGGCCAATGGTATGGAAAGATCAGGTGATTTGCTCTGCCAACACACTGGATCAGAAACAGCTTAAATTGGGTTCTGCCAGGCTGTGGAGATGATACCAGATTCTTGGAACAAGTTGCCCAGGGAAGCTGTTGAGGTCCCATCTCTGGAAGTGTTCAAGACCAGGCTGGATGGGGTTTTGAGCAACCTGGTTTAGTGGGAGGTGTCCCTGCCCATGGGAGGGGCGCTGGAACTGGATGATCTTTAAGGTTCCTTCAAACCCAAACCATTCTATGATTCTCCTGGCCCTGCTGCAACAGCTTGTGATGGACCAGTGCTATGGGAAGTTGGTGGACTTTGCTCAACTTGACTCTCCAACGCTTCTGCTCAGGGATAAAAGACTTGAACACACCCAGACAATGAACGCTGCATTTCTCAGTAAAGGCTGAACATGTGCTCAAGCAAGGCTGTCATTCCCATCACTAAGCAATCACCTCTGAGATGGTTCAGCACAGCGTTGTGCATGAATGTGACCTCACCCGGGACTGAAATGGTAACAATTGTGCAGTCAGCATCCAAGTCACGTTGACACAGCAGTTATAAAAGATATTGCCCCTTGAGAAGAGGCTTTGGATGACAGTGGTTGAACTGAGATGGCAGAACAAGACCCAGTCCGTCAGCCACTTCCCCCAGCCTCCCTCTACCGCCACGTGGAAGCACTTGGGAGTCTGAGCAGAGCAGTCAAAAAGAAAATGTCATCTCCATTTTGAAGGTAAAAAGTTCAAACTGTCAAAAACTGTCCTAGAAATAACTCCAGCTGTAAACACCTAAAATCTGGGCTGTCTGTCAAAAATAGTTCACCATCCTCCGCCTCTCCATCTGGTGTCTCAGTCTCTGCTGTACCACACGCCTGCTGGATTAAAAGGATGCTGCTGCTCTGTGTCTCAATCTCATGTTCTGTCTAGATCCAAAATCTGTGTGGGAGGCTTGGGCAGAAAAGGCCAACAAATACGTAACAGTGAACTAATCATCTAGGATGCACAGGACATCTCTAGATCTCAGATCTACTTAATACTTTTGACAAGCAAATAGAAAACTCCACTTTCCCAACATTTACAGAAATCACTACTGTACACAAGGACGTGATTTCTCATTCTAGTTAAAGTTTAGCCCTCGGTTCCCACCTGCTGTTCCTCTCCTAGATGCCCACAGACAGATCTACCAACAGCACAAGAGGCATCCACAGGACAGCAGTGGCTTACCCTGAGCCTCTAACTTTTGGGAAACATGAACAAAGCACATGGGGCAGCAGAAAGGGCCAAGAGATCCACTTGACCCAGGTTGAAGATGATTCCTGAGCCAAGAGGCTGCATCCAAATCAATTTCCAACCCCTACGAGCCCATTTCTGCACATTCAAGGAAGGACAGGATTTACTTGCTTATTTAAAGACACTCCCCCAGTGACCTATAGTGGTAAACCACACTATTTCAGGATATTTCCTCATTAAGGACTCTGAATTAATGACTCTGAGTCATTAAGGACTCCAGAGCAATGCATGTGGACAACTGCACTTCGCCACGGGGCCTCGCACACAGAAGTCGTTCTGCTTAGACCTCCGCGGGTCAGACCTCTGGGCCACCAGCCAGAGCATAACACCAGCACACAACCAGGATTGAAACTACTTCTCATCCATTTTACATCCCCCAAAAGCTGAACTTAAAATTCAGCAGTGACAGAAGACTCTGCCAACTAGATTTCTCCAGGACAGCCCTAATCCCCTTGATGTCCCTGCCCCGTGCGGCACAGAGGTGTCAAATGTATCTCCATTTCATCATTTCCTCCTCCGATCAGCTCTGATTTATGGCTTCTTACCCTCCCCCATCCATCTCCAACTTGGCTTACGATCCTCAGGTGTTTTTTGCAGGACTACAGGAGAAAATTGGAAGGAATCATGCTATTTGCACATACCAGCCTTTTCTAAGTAATATATATTTGACAGTAATTCAGCAGAGAATATTAACTTCATCCAGTCTCTTATCTAAACCTCCTTAGAAAGCTGAGGGAGGTGTGGGGAAGGGAAGGGAGAGACAGAGCAACACATCTGAGCTGCGATGAAAGGTGGAATTTTTTGGAAGAAGGGAAGGAAGGGTGGGTTTCTGTAGGCAAGAACTAACTGATCTTCACCAACACATTCCGCTTCTGGACTTACTCATCCAAACCCACCAGCCACCTGGAGCATGTCTGAAAAATACCATTTCCCCCGATGAAGAAACATATGTTAGACTCGAAAAATCAACAATTTATTTTCCAGCAGCAGTCAGACGGTCCCCACCCCCTCTTTGCATTGCATCCCTTCCTCCCGGGGAAGCATAATTTCTATAGTTTCTAAGGAAAAAGAAAAAAAAAGAGAGGGTGGAGAGATCTGTGCTCTCCCTGTCCTAGGGGACAGTACATCTGTTCAGGCTCTGATCCTGCAAGATCTTTTCAAGACCATCAGAACCATCAATTTCAGGAGAAGCTGTGTATTGGCAGATTCAGGACTGGTCCTTTAATTACCTATTAGCAGAATGCCAATTACAATTGAATCCTGGCAAGCCACTTTCCCTGGCACTGTCTCTCCCCACAGCTTGTTGCATACCCTTCCTCTCCCCTTCTGTGCTCCAAACTCCAGACTACCATCTTCTCTTACATTTCATAGCATTATTTTTTTTTTTTCCAAATTGCTTCACATACAAATTAGGACCTCCTTGGGTTCCACCAAACCACAAGCTGCACATTGCACACCCCAACTTTTAACACCTATATCTTCTCCCAAGGCTTTTCTTTTCCTCCAAGGACATCCTGAAAAGCTTCACATCTGCTCAGCCACTCCTCCAGGGCTGAGTTCATCACAGAAGGGAGCACCAGAGAGGTTCATAATGGTTCGCTGAGAGAAGACCAAAGTCAAGCTGCTCTAATGACATGGTGTTTCTCAGTCTCCAGAAGTGCCGCCCCTCACTACCAGGTACCCCAAAGAATTTCACCAACCATGGAGCAATGTTATTGTCCCCAGGCTTGGATTGTCCCTACGATGGAATTTGCTTGGTCCTCTGAGATGAGGACACATACACCACATTACATCTAAAGTTTATGCTCTTCCCAAAACCACCATGAAGACAGGTACCACATGCACCACCCTCTCCTTAGCCTCCTGTTTTATTGAGATCCTGCTCCTTTCCAAGCTGAGAAGAGCCATTTACCTTGTGAAGCCAGTGCAGGTTCATTTGCTGTCCCACAGCTATGTGACATAGTGCTAGTATCTGGGAAGGAAGAAATCAAGGGTCAGACAATGACACATCACAACCATCAAATGTTTGCCCGTACAGGAGCACAACATCACCACAAAAGTTAACCCAACAGGCCAACGCAGTAATCAGGGCTGGAGATGGGTCCAGCAGACAACACCTGGCCCATTTGTACAGACAGATCCTCTCCAAAGCCAAGGACGTGGAAGAAAAGACTATCCTCCAAGAAGCAGAGAGCTGGAGAACCTGGTCTGTGGGTGCACAGCTCCTGGGACCTCAGGAAGCAAAGACTACACGGGGCCAGATACTGGCATGCTACCTCAATGGACACCACCTTGAAGGTCCCAGCACCCTGGGATGTGGGGAAACAACTTGTACGTATGACTGGCAGATACACCAAAGTGGGGTTGGGGCCACACTCAGGGAAACAAAAGCAGTATTTCTTCTCACGCCATCTGCACCACCAGTATCAGGGTCTGTCTTTGCTCTTGATCAACTGAGATCAAAGACCATGCGTTTTTCCACTTTCCATCTATTTTAGCCACTTAAAGCTAAGAGAAAGGGAGAGAGAAATCACTTCCAAAAGGAAAATTGCTCAAGTGACAGATGGACTGAGAAGTTCATACCCTTTTTAAAACAAAGGCACAAACCTGTAGGAAATGGCATTTTATTCCACTCACCAGTAACACTGTGATGTAGGTAAAGCCAGCAGCAGTTGTTACAAGTATTGGAATGGACCAGTCACTCCAATATCCCATTCGGTTATATAAAAACCTGAAAGATAAGCATGAAGGACGGATTAAGAAGAGATTCCATCCCATAGTAACTTTGTTGTCTAGGATTAGATGAAACTTTAGAAAATGGACTTTTCCGTTTCCACCGTACAGACGAGAGAGAGGCAGCAAAAAGATACAAGTCACACGGAAACAAAATCCAGCGTTTGTGCTTTGATCCCTCATGGGAAATTATTTCTGCAAAGATGAATCAGACAATTATGTCAAACAGAAACAAAGCCACTTTGGAAAAAAAATTTTAAAAAATCATACATGACCAGAACTTGAGTTTTCAGAAACATATCCCATATAAACAAGGGGAAAGTGTCCCCACATGTGGTGGTGGTTGCCTGAACAATAGATCCAATGCTGTCCCATCTGCACGTAGACTAATAAATACAATATAGAGATAGTATCAAGGACAGGGGATGAAAATCAACATTGCTGTGCTATATACTTGAGGCGGAAACTCTTTGCAGAGGGATGAGCTGATGGAAGAAGTTGCTTTCCTGTACCTATCAGAGTCTGTCTCTTATTCCAATGGACTGTAGAGAAGGTCCAATCTTAAGTGGAGACTGTCAGGAGTTGTGCTCAGAACTTCCCAAAAATGGGTTGGCTAGAGGAACCACATCTTTCTGACCTTATCATCTTCAACTGACTGAAGGGTTCGTCTGCCCAGCCTGAAGGATGCCTGAGGGGTGTTTTGACTCAGTGGGTTCCCTCGTCCTGGTCCTTCTGTTTACTTTAAAGCTCTAAGAAAGAGATAGGCCATTCAATGGCTCTGCAATCCAACCTTGGCAAGAGGCAGCAGCAATATCTTGATGCATCAGATGATCAGAGCAGGGAGTGAAGCAAGGTTAGAGGAGGAGTGAGGTACAGATGACACCTTACAGGTATATCTCCAAAGCATGTACCTCCAACCCAGCTTCTTTGGTTCCTTCTAGGCCATTGCTCACCAGTGAACTCTCCAGTTGATCTGCACACATGCAGAACAGTTGTCACCTCATCAAGGCTTAGCAGCACAAAAAGCATAGAAGTCAAATGTTCTTCCTACAGCCTAGTGGTCACAAAACTGCTCTAGGAACAGATAAACCCACGTTCATTCCCTGCCTTAGCTTTTGGGATTGCAGTGTTCTTCCCCTATCACCTCTCCAACCAACAGGCAAAGAGGTAGGCTCCATCCTCCTGCTGAAGCTCTTTTTCTTCACTCCTCTCCCCTATTTATCCAGGTATCCTCCCCACTCACAGTTATCAGGTTTTCCAAACCCGTATTCCAGAGGGCAGATTCAGCTCAGCATCCTGCCTTTTCTCATCACTTTCATAAAGCCAGTGGGCAACAAAAGCTTTAGGAACAGGAGCACCAGGCAAAGCAGACCATGATGCACAGCAGCACAATAAAAGACACTGTCCCTTCTGCCTGGCAGTGGGTCTCAAATGTCAAATTTGCATTTAAATAGCAATATGTTTCCCAGTAAAACCATTCTGGAGTTGAATTCCGGAGTCATTAAAGCACATTGCAGCAAAGCCACAGCAAGACACAAGATAGACTCAGTCCACTACCTTCCCTGGCCAGAAATTCAGAAGGGCACCCAGGCCCCACCAGCTTCAGGAAAGAGACAGCCAAATCCCAAAACCCTTCTTTCAACTTCTGACACTTCAAGCCTGACCTTGATTAAAACTTTTTCCAGGGGATTTTTAGAAAAAAAAAAAACATCATTAGGTTGACTTGGCTTGGGGCTAACGTCATCTCCACGCAAATCCTCTGGTACAGAAGGGACAAGATGGTTATGGGGTGAATGATCATCAGCCACAAACTCTGGTCTGGCAACTGCCCCATCTATTTCGTCTAGGAGTAAAGCTCCAACGTAGGATCTGGAGAGCAAATTCTTAGGCTCAACAAACATGACCCATGTCCAGGTTCTGCTTAGAAAATATTCAAAGAGCCATAACAAAGGGGAACTGGAGGGATTCGGACATGCTGTTAGTTAAAAAAAAAAAAAGAAGAAAGAAGAGAGAGCTCCTCTGAAGCCTTTGCTAATGCCATCACCAAGAGCTTTCTTAGCTCAGCTTCAGTACATTTAAGTTTTTGCTCTGATGTCCCTTCAAGTGGCCCTCTGATAGTGTCGGGTCTTCACTTGATGTGCAAATGACTGTTTTAAAATGCTGTTTCCATGGTAGTTATGAACCAGACGAGCCTTTCTCCACAACCAAGCAAGAAAAAGAATTTGCTACACAGACTTGCATTGATAGTCCTGCTCCAGAGGGAACGCAGCCAGGTTCACAAATTACAGTATCTCCCACATCCTTCATTAACCAACATTGAGCTTTCTGTTGCAGTCCATAGCTTGCACACTGGGGATCTATGGTATAACGCAATTAAGTGTAGACACCACAAAGAAATGCCTAAAGCAATAGATTTTGAAAAATATTTCCTTAAATTTAAGAGGCACAAAGCCCTTTCACTGACAGGGACCTCATTGCATATTCAGCCTCCCAGAAAAAGGTAAAAAGCCTGCAGCAATACATGCCAAGCTATAATTTTGCCTTGTCTTTCTAAAACTCATTTCAATCCCAGAATAGTCCCTTAAGCCTTTACAAGTTTAAAGGCGAAATCAGCCACATTTACGTAGGTAAACCCTATCGCCGTCACAATTTAATTAGGTCAGTTTGGTTTTACATAGATATGTGCATGGAATCATTGAATAGTCAAGGTTGGAAGGGACCTTTCAGATTGAGTCCAACCATCAAGCCAACACTGACAAAACCATCACTAAACCATGTTCCAAAACCATCACTAAACCATCCATTGCTGGAGCCTGAAGAAGCTGCCTGAACCACAGGCAGGATTTACTATGCTCATCTGACCTTTTAAGTCACCTCTGGCAGACGTTCAGCAGCATTTAGCAGAGCTCTACACATCTGGGTTAAGAAATGAAGAATATTCCTAATGAATTCCTGCTCCAAGTGCCATTTTAGCCAAACGAACACAGAAGACAGAGACTGCAACACATTGTAGTTTCCACTTGGAATAACAAGGCTTTTCATTACCACGCTAATAACCTCGCCAAGAAAGACCTGGGGTTATGGAGGACATGAAATTGAATGAGCCAATGGGGTATCTCCACTGTGAGTAAGTCAAACTACTGGGTAGCATGAAGAGAAGTATCCCCAGCAGACCAAGAGAAGTTGCTTTCCCTTCTGCTCAGCACTGGTGAGGTGGCACCAGCACCACAGTGCCCTGGTTTGAGCTTCCCAGAACAAGGAGGATGTGTAGGGGGTCCAAGGCAGAACTACCAAACCAAGATGGTGAGGAGGCATCTAGAGAACATAACTTACTTGGAAAGCTTGAGGAAACTAGGGTTGTTTAGTCTCACAGAGAAGAGGCTATGAGATGATCTAATTGCCGCCCACACTGTCTGACAGACAGTTATGAAGATGATGAAATCAAACTCTTCAAGAGTGACAGGCACTGTCACAAGGGGAAAGGGCCCTCAGAGGTTTGGGTTGAAAAACCTTCTCCTCATAGAGGGCAGTGCAGTGCTGGAACAAGTCCCAGAAAGGAGGGTTGTCTTCATCTTTGGGGTTTCAAGACTTCAGTCAACCTAGTCTACTGCTGGCAATAGTCTTCCTTTGAGGGGCTGGCTGGACAGATGCCTCCAGTCTTTCTTCTCCTGCTGTGGTGGGATAGGCCAAAGATGTTCAGTGTAGTTGCCTGCACGTGACTTGAGGAAGGAGAGCTCACAAGGATGAGCTTCAGAGGGCAGGGGCGAGCACACCAGCTCATCACCCCGATGTGACAACAATTCTTTGTCCTAGTTCCTCCAGGGAGCCCCTGCCAGTAGCTTGGTGTGTTAAGTCCTGTGCAGAGATTGTGTTTGCCCCAAAGAGCTCTCCTTCTAGTCTGAAAGAGGTCATGGCTTGCAAATAAATCAGTGGGATGGAGAGGAAGGCAACAGGAACAAGCATCAAAGAAAGTTTGTCCACAAACAATGTCAAGAATTGACAGCCACCGAAGAAACCCCATCTTTGTGGTTTTAAGAGCAAGGACCCCACTGCACCTCATCAGCAACAGGCTCACAGCCCTGTTGGGACCAAAATGATGCTCTCGTCTCCTTTAGACCCCGTCTGGCTGAAAACTGTTCTGTTTTAATGGGGCCCACACATCTGTGCTGGGAGGGAAGAGGGCCAGGCTCAGGCTGAACAGACCCAGTGGAAATTGTTTCCTCTCCGCCTGGAATCAGCGTGGCTGTAATTAAAACCTCGCCCCATGTTATCATCCTCCCTCCCAGCCTTTCCACAGCATTTCAGGCTTTTTTTTCCAGAAACTCCACTGTTCTCCTCAACCTCTGGTGCCAGCGTGTGGAGCAGGGATATAATTGGGGTTACGGCACATACGAAGCACTGACCCATTTTCAGCGTTGAACAGCAAGACTTGAAGAGATGTAGCCCTGCTACCTGGCATCCAGAGAGCTTCTGCCATGACTCTTGTCCACCAGAAGGCTTGCTTTTCCAGTGCCATCAGTCCAAAAGTGCTTCTAGAACCCTGTAAACACCAGATTCCACGGCAGGGGAAGGTGCTTTGGTCTGCAGGTGACATCTGTGGGCATTCTAAAGCCCTAATACCTCTTGTATCCAGAGCAGACTTCCAAAATCTCTTCCCATTCCTGCATGAACATTTGGAAACCCAAAACTTTGCAGTGCCGTGGCTGCAATGCCCATTCACAACGTCCAAGGGGCTTCGCTTCATCTCTGCATGAGGTGGTTTGGTTTTTTTTCAGCCCTTTCTCAACTTTGAGCTAAGCCAGATTTGGCTTTGCAGCGGAGCAAACAAGAAATGTTCACATCCTTTACTGAAGGTATGAGTTGAAAGAAAGAGGAGTTCCAAAATACCCTTTTTTAAAAAAAGGCGATTTTTTCATGCTAGTATTATAAATAATAAAGAATGATGGTTTCAGTTCTCAGACTGTGGATCTGAACAAAGAGAAATATCACACTCCTGGGAGGAGACAGCTCACGCCATGAAGTTAGTAAACACTCTCCCTCACACAACTTCAACATCTAAAGCAGATGATTTATTCAAGGGATCAACTACCCCCTGGGTTTTAAAAATGCAGTTTACATATTATCTTTGACAACAAGATGATGCAAAGCAGTTTGGTTAGAAGAGATCCCAAGGTACTGTCGAAACGTTTTAAGATGCTGCTGAGATAGTAAAAGGGAGAATAATTTCCAGCACTGGGGGGAGCTGGCAACACCCTAAACTCCCCAGCACATCCCACTGGAAAGCTTGTTTTCAGCTCCTTCCAACTTTGCAACATTTTCCACACCCATGTCTGCTTCAAGACGAATTTTTTGTCATTTATATTTTGTGGAAAGTTGCAGCCAAGTTGCTCAGTCACTTCCAGAAACAGCCAACCATAGAAACAAACAAACAAACAAGAACCCAAAAGCTTCTACGGGATTTCAGCACCATCTTTGGTTTCACATGCTGTTCACCGGGGAGCACACCTACCCCAAACTCCGTTATGGCCACACCATGGAGACATGTGGACACATTACATCTATCAGTGAAGACAGGCAGAAGAAGCTCTCCTTCAATCTCACTTCCCACCTCCCTTTCCCTTTATTGTCATTAACAAGTCCATCTGAAGGACCACAATGCATCCAACCCGAGGTCAAACAGTTCTCAGAGGTATATGACGGCAGCCAAATTTGTTAAAGGTTTAACCTCTTGTAACAGGAAAAACTCTACTCACCAGTTGATTTCATTGTAGTCATTGTGAACTTCCCACCAGAAGTAAAACCAGACCAGGGTCAGGAAGAAGGACGAGGTGAGGATGAGGAACCACAGGCGCTCCCACTGCAGACAGAAAGACAAGTCAGCGTTAACACTACCCTGTTTCAGGGTGAGTGCCCCATCCTGTCCTACATCTCTCCTAGAACCTGGTAAGATCAGATGGAGGACATTTAGTGCCCCTGCCCATGGCAGGGAGTTTGGAACTAAATGATCTTTAATGTCCCTTCCAACCCAAACCATGATTTCCGAGGGCAGATTTCAGACCTTTCTCCCCTGGGGGAGGTGGGAGATGCAACCCTGGTCCCCAGCTCTGAGCAGAGGGGTCACTGATATAGAACCATCTTGTATAGGGCTGGAATAGCATTCCTCCAGCTCCCAGGGTGTATGGAACGAGGTAGCATTTCTGGATAGCTGGGGTTTGGGGTTTTTTTGGCTTGCATTTTTTTTGGCAGCAATTTTTTAATCAACTTTTCAATTCATATGTGAGAGATGCAACTTGACATCTCATCCTCTCGTGGGTTCAGCCTAAATGACTGAGTAGTTACCCCACGGCAAAGGCTACACAGCAGTTTAAGGGATGCTTCTACTACGCAGACACATGAAGTCCTTCCCCCCAGGCACTCAGATCCCACAGAGCCAAACCACCCATCCACAACATTTATTCCCACCACCACCACATATGTAAGCGTTTTGCAAATGATACGGCAGAAGGAGAGACCACACCAGCATTGGATGAAAGACATTTGCACCAACGTTAGGTTTTGGTTAATGTTTCAATTAATATTCCACACCCCCAAAGAATTAAAAAAAAATAATAATAAAAATCCCTAAAACATCTGTTCAGTGCCCCACTCCAATACCGTGGGTAAAATCCTAAACCACGAGGACATCCATGATGAGAACAGTGTTGCAGGAAAACTGTCCCTAACCAGCACCATTCCCATGTGCTCCTTTGTTGCTTTTACTCTGCAGGCATTAAATAGTCCACATATGTTTCCATTTCAACCAGCATCCAGTCTGTTCGGAACAAAACACTCAAATAAATTTGCTATGGAAAAATATGCAAATGAATCCTCTCCTCCCAGAATAAGCAAGAAGGGTTGAAAAATGAAAAAGTGTCTGAGCAACTCTACTGCTGTAATTTCTTTCTAGACCCTGAGCACGCCATTAATCTCTTTTGAAAATGCCCTTTCCTCTAGTGAACTGTCTCATGGCTTTTCAATTATGCAAAGCAATGTAACCGATATAAACACTGTTTTGATGATATAAGAAACACCACTGTTCTTCGCCTTCCCTTTCCATCTTAAGGGCTGAAGCTATTTACTTCACCGCGCGTTGACTATGTTTCATCAGGCATCACCCTGGATACCAATCTTGTGATACAGCTCTCCCTTGTATGCTCCATCTCATAAAAAGTGCCAAAAGAAAGAGAAAGCAATAAAAAGGGCTGGAATTATTCAATTTTCACCTGCGCCAAAAATGATGTCTTCTGCTAGAAATTCCCAATTCTTGGCCACGGGTTGTGGTAAAAGCTTTTCTTCAACTCGCTCAAGTTTGTTATCCAACTTCGATCAAACCTCGGTAGCACCAGGTGCCTAATTCCCACATGGGGCTTTCTTTTCCAGATAAATGGGGCAAAAGGAACCAGAAGGTTTTAAAAAGGGACTTCTGCAGTGCACCTACCACGTACATTCAAAGCCACACAGCCGAACTGCTCTGCCATGACCTTAGAGACTATCAACTCCCCATCTCATGCACAGATCTGCACCTATACACACAGGTGACCTCCTGAAGGGAAAGCACTGAGGGTGAAATGGGATTTTTTCCCCCCAAACACACCACCTTTGGTAGCAGGATGCCAGCCGTAGCATCTGCATCAGCTCCACAGCCAACACCAGCCTTCCCCAGTCCAAAAAGCAGCAGCAAGGCTGCAGCTTTCTTCTCTCAGCCTTGAGAAGGCTCTGGGGAGACCTTATAGCAGCCTTCAAGAGGGGGCCAACAAGAAAGCTGGAGAGGGACTGTTTGCAAGGGCATGTAGTGATAGGACAAGGGGCAATGGTTTTAAACTAGAGCAGGGTAGGTTTAGATTAGACATTCAGAAGAAGTTCTTTACATTGAGGGTGGTGAGACACTGGAACAGGTTGCCCAGAGAGGTGGTGGAGGCCCCATCCCTGGAGACATCCAGAGTCAGACTTGATGAGGCTCTGAGAAATCTGATCTGGTTAAAAGATGTCCCTGCTTACTGCAGGGGGTTTGGACTAGATGCCCTTTAAATGTCCCTTCCAACCCAACATATTCTATGATTCTAGGAACATCTCTGCATTAGGAACCTCCACTGCTGCACAGCCAAGCCAACCCTTTCCAACCATGAAACTTCAGATTAATATCCATCCATGCAACACCTGGATTATATAAACACCCAAACCAAAACCCACTCAACACCTTCACTCCATCCCACCAAAACTTCCCAGGAGAAAGCGACTGCGAACCCTTTCAGCAGGCTATGACTGTTTTCTCCTGGATGCCTTCCAGCTTGCAGATCTCCAAGCTTTCAAACCTTATTTTCCCTATTGCTTGCAGGTTTTTCCCTCCCCATTTGGGTCTAAAAGCCTCCTCGCACTTATCAGTACCACTGCTGAATCAGTTAAATGAACAAGCTTTTGCAAGACAAGTGGGGTTTAAAGTATCTCAAGCGCTGAGGACCAACATCGCTACAAAAAAAAACCAAAACATCCTCCAGCTCTTTAAAGGTCATTATGGGATAAGCTTGGCCAGTATTCATGCACTGGATGACACTGATTTGATAAACAAGCCAAAGAAAACATTTCAGAACATGTTTGGCCTTTTTATTTATATATATTTTTCCCCGCCCCCCCCCCCCCCCTCATTTCCATGCAGGCAGCATAGCTTGTGTCAAGCTCTCCAAAAGCTATTTTTGGTCTGTCCTTGGTGGTGCACTTGCCAGATATATTTGCCTGGCTGATTTTGTGAAAACCCAGTCAAATTCTTCAAGGGCTGGCATACTTCAGTGAGTTCAAGCACAATTCTGAGTGGGCTTTCAGAAGAACAGGGAACATCTTTCCAGCATCACTGATGCTATTCAGGTGCAAACTGAACCAGAAGCTGAACCTACATGAATCTGACCTATGTGCACAATACATTGTCTTTAGCCCAGGTCCTGTACAACCCCCCTCCAACATCCCCCATCAGAAGAGTTTGAGAGGCTTTGCAGGCTCCTCACATGCTCTCAGGCAAGGTGAAATCTGCAACGTGCAACAGCTTCAAGCCTCTACTGCCAAAAATAAAGACTTAAAAAAAAAATCACATCATCCTGATCACTCAGTCACAGCCACAAGTAGGTGGAGGAAACGGTTCCGCTTCACCTACAGAAACTCAGGCAGAACCACTAGAAAGTCTGAAGGTGCTTGAAAAAACGTCCACATTTTCAGCTCCATGAGATTTTATAAGATTGTCAGCATTGACATTTTTAGCAGTTGTTCTAGAAAACCTTCCCTTCCCCACCCTTCCCTTTTGGTTTTTCCCTCTTCTCATGGGAATAAGATGGACATGCTCACTAGTTACCAGTTGCTCGCGCTGAGCTTCACCCCAAGGAGCTCACACAGCACTCAGTATTGTCCGGCAAGTGAACTCAAAGCACATCTGTATTAGCACCTTCACTCATATCAGGATGCATTTGGGAAGTAGCTCACCCTTTTGTCCTCCTTTCTGTGTTCTGGTTCCCATCCCTACAGGGCTTTGGGTGAAGCTAAACCAGAAGGTGTTCTCCAGGGGCAAACCCAACACACCTCAATCGCCAATGGGCACTCAGTCTACAGGACCAGACTAGAGATAGGCCTATGTGACCACACCACCACCTCCAAAATGCTTCTACCATGGATGTCAGGATCTCAGCATCAACTATCTCCTTCCACAAACCTCTTCTCTTGGGCCACGCTACTTCCTAATGTAGGTGTAGCCATGACACCTTGCAGAATGGTACAAAACAGTATTAACCTCATTATACCAGCATTTAACTTTAAAGGAAAGCAATAATTGGAGAGTCACCTTTTTCCACCAGCTGAATGGTTGGAAAGGACATGTACCATGTTCTCAGTTAACCCCCTCAAAAAGCCAACGGGTATGTGGATAAAGTGATGGAGCACACCCACTGAGATGGCCACAGCCCAAAGAAGGATGGAAGGAGTATCAACTAAAATGAGAGAAGAGATTTTGAAGTGAGAATGTTTAAAAGGGTCAGGCACAGGTTGAAGATTTTGTGCTGCAGAAGCACTTTTAAAAACAGGTATCTTTCACGTACCACTGCACTGGTGATCTCTGGTCCGTGGTGTGGCCACTTCTAGCAGGGGGAATAAGATTTCTTATTCCAAGATTGTCTACAGACATAGTCAGAACAGCCCCAAAAGGAAGCAAATGAAGACTGAGACATGTTGCCAAGTTGCAGTTTGTCACTGATATTCAAATATTTTTTATACCACAGAATTCCCAAAAAAACCCAAATAAATAAAAAGAAAATATTTTTTTTTAAAAATCAGTGTTTCATCTACACTCTCCACCACTTTCGGGCATCTCCAATCCCCATCCTGAGTGAGGTGGGAGCATAACCAACCCCAAAGCAAGGGAAGATGGCAAAATAAAAGAAAAAAACCAAACCCACAAATTAATTGAAATTTCCACAAAAAGAGCCAGTTTGTGATTCAACTGTGAAGTCACCTCCTGCATTTTACCTGCTCCTGCTCTGCAGGTTTTAATCGAACTCGTTAAAAACAGGCCTGAACTTCACGCCACAGCACAGAAGAGATTTGCCAATTTGGGGGATTAGTTTTGGTTAACTGAAGTCTGCACCAGCCTCTTTTGCTGCAACTCCCTGAGACGAGATGAAGGTCGCAGCATTATGTACCACCTGGCACCGGTGACGCAGGAAAGCAAAGAGGCTCAGGAAGATTATTTTCTTTCCTGTAAGATCTGTAGGAGATATTATGAAGTTCATCTACATACACACTCCCACCTATCCCTCCTACAGGGATTACTTCAATTTAGTTAAGCGTGTTGCATTAGAAGCGATGAGACTTCTCACCGATTTCCACATTTGAGCTGATTGCACGTATGCTGGAAGACACAGAATCTTCTAGGTTGGAAGGGACCTTCAAGATCATCTTGTCCAACCATCAACCTAACTCTGACAAAAATAAAAACA
>JAOXNO010000001.1:203282793-203294981 GCA_028565335.1 Limnodromus scolopaceus | reverse complement strand
CTACACTTCCTCATAAATCCCAGAAGTTTATCCCCAGAAGGTTCTCACCTCCTGCAGCCTTTTCCTACCTACGAACTTATTTTAGCATGCACAGAAGCTAGAGACTACACAGAAATACAGCTCCTACGTATTCAGCCGAACACACACAAGCAAACCAATAAGACACAGAACGAGGAGCAAAACAGAACCCTCCCCAGTACCAAAAGGAAAATACGGTTGGATTTGGCCAAACACTCAACTCCTTTGAACACCACGACCAGCTAACCATGCCCATCTGCTGCATCAACCACATGGTGAGAACTTCTCACAGACCTCCGAGCCGTGGGGTCAAGTGGTTTCCATGGTCTATCCAAGCCAACAACAACAACAAAAATCAGATATCCAGCACTTTCAACCAAGACCCATCCGCAATCCGAAGTCATCGGGAAGAGGTGACGCGGTCAACTACTCACCTTGGTGGTGTCATCATGTGACCGCTGGTACCGTTTCCAGCGGCAGCCGTAGATCCCCGTCAGACAGGACAAACATAGCTGCGGCTCGTAGTACTGCAGCGGTTGGTGTTTAACCATGCTCCTTCCAGCCCCTCAGGAGCGAGGTATCAGAAATCCATCAGGTCCTGGGAGCACCCTTCAGCAAGAGGAGAAAAGAAAAAGGGGAAGAGAGGGAGAAAAAAAAAAAAGATATAAATTAAATATGCCAAGCAATATTTCAATACATTAATAAGCAATTTAATAATTAACCATATCCTCTGGCTATTGAAAGGAGGAATGATAATCAGATCTATTCCCAGTCCTGCCAACATCTCCTCAATAAGACTAAGAAGTTTAATTACTTTGCAAGTTTTATTTCCTCGTGCAGTTTCTCCCACACCACTGAAAGCAAACGTATTCATAGGAGTTATCAGTAAGAAAAGCCATACAAGGACAAGAGCAGTAGCAGATTATTTGGAGCCCAGATGATTAGATTTTTATGAATGATTGAAATGTAAAGAACCATAACCTCTGCAAGCACAACCTTAAAATTGATTCGCAGACCTCTGCAAAGTTGAAACCCAGCCAAGCTAAATCGGTTTATCTTGAGCATCCTATGGAGCCAGCAAACCAGTCCCAGACGGGGAGCTAGCGCTTCTGTGCACGCTGGAAAAGGCAGCTATCACCCTCCCCTTTTCTACGCATCTCAAACAAGCACTCGTAGGGATGCAGAGCTGGTTGCAACCTTCATCCAGGAGAAAGGTCCTCTCTCCACCAAACATTCACTTCCAAAGGACCAGTCTGGCTCCAATCTCAGAATAGAATCAAAGAATAACTTGGGTTGGAAGGGAACATTAAGGGTCATCTAGTCCACCCCCCCTGCCATGAGCAGGGACATCTTCAACTAGATCAGGTTGCTCAGAGCCCCGTCCAACCTGGCCTTGACCAATGCAACTACTCTATTTGCTGTACGTGGGAACATCACTATTTTGAGGGCAAGTACTCTGCTCCATCGATTACTTGCTCTGTGCGTCACAGGGGTTTTTTTTATTTATATAACATATATATTTAGATGGTTGTTTTTGTCTCTGGTGAGATTCGTATCAAGACCGGACCAAGTAATCGTACTCTCTTACTAATTCCTAGAGTCAGCGGTCAGGGATGGGAACCTCAAAGCAAACATTTGCCAGGCTGGTGGCGTCACACACTGCTCTCAGCTGTACTCAACTCCCACCGAGGGTTTTTCCCCACAGGGTGCCAGGGCATAAGCCTACACCCACAGCCCCAGATGTGGCTGTTGCATTCATAGTCAGTGCACCATGAGCGATGCTCAAGCAGCTGAACCTGAAAAGTGCTTGGCTACCTCTCCAAAGCATGTAGTTGTGCGCACGATACGTGGGCCGTAAGGAAATTGCAGCCTCTCTAGGGGAAATGCTTAATTTCCTTATACACAGGATCCCCAGCGCTCAGGTCTTGCAAAAAGCTGTGACAGCTATGAGTAGCTACATCCTCACTAGCATCAGCGAGTGTAACAGGGCTTAAGGAGCTAACCTGGCCACCTAAGAGCCTTTCACTGCCATGTCCCGTGGAAGGAAGCCTCCAAGAATGGGGTTGATCGTATTTTTCATTATAGCCAATGCGTAAGGGGATGCTGTAGGTGTTGCAAACACCGTGGCAGTGTCTACAAATGTCAACGAGGACACAGACAGCTCAACCCTTCCAGCTTCTGTCCTTCTCTGTGTCCATTTACACTCTGTGCTTCACGCTGACAGCCTACGACAGCCCTGTTCTGACCTTCTCTAATCAGGACTCAGCCTCCTGGAAGCAATCAGAGCCTGACAGTTGGTTGCTGTGGCTTCAAAGCCCACCAGACCCTTACCATGTTGTTCCCAGAGCCCACAATTCATAGGTCCTCTGCCTTCCTTTTACACAGACACACAAAAATACAGCTTTTTCCTTTCAGCAGACCCCTCTCTAGTGCCCTGGGTGCTGCTCGAGGCATTGACCTGGGCAGAGGACATGAGACATGCAGGACTTGCATATCAGTTTGTAGCTGGTCCGGATCCTCACGTGGTTTTGTCCATCCCCTCCGGGAGGACACGTAGGACAGAGGCACAAACACATCCAGCCTCAAACGAGAGCCGAGCGTGTCACCCCATGCTCCCCCAGCTCATCTGCCCCCAAGCGCTGCTCTACCACCACCACGGCCTCGTGCTCGAGGTCACCTCCCTGCCTGCATTTCATCTCTTCCCGTGCTATTTATATAAAGCTGGGCATTAGTCACTGCACGAGTTCCCTCCCATCTTCAGCTTTTGTCTGCTTCGAGATTGTCCCTACAAAATGAGCTTCCCAGCCTGCCCTCCCTGGGAGCCAGCAGCACACTGCGGGCAGAACCAGCTGTCAGTTAGAATAGGACAGAAAGGCTGAGGACATGCAAAGTTAGATGCTATTTCAGGGTCTTGGACAAAGCCCTAATCTCTGCCCCGAAGATCTTAAGCAGCAAATGAGGTACAAGACGTCATGGGCCATCGGCAGGATGTATATACCACAACCCCAGGCAACGCTACGGGCTTGGGGAAGAGCGGCTGGAAAGCTGCCCAGGAGAAAAGGACCTGGGGGTGTTGGTGGACAGCCAGCTGAACATGAGCCAGCAGTGTGCCCAGGTGGCCAAGAAGGCCAGCAGCTTCCTGGCCTGTATCAGGACCAGCGTGGCCAGCAGGAGTAGGGCAGTGATGGTGCCTCTGTACTGGGCACTGGTGAGGCCTCACCTCAAGGGCTGTGTTCAGTTCTGGGCCCCTCACCACAAGAAGGACATTGAAGCACTGGAGCATGTCCAGAGGAGAGCCACCAAGCTGATGAGGGGTCTAGAGAACAAGTCACATGAGGAGAGGCTGAGGGAACCGGGCATGTTTAGTTTGGAGAAGAGGAGGCTGACGGGGGACCTCCTTGCCCTCTACAACTACCTGAAAGGAGGTTGTAGAGAGGTGGGGGTTGGCCATTATTGGGAGAATAATGACAGGAGCAAAGGAAATGGTCTGAAGTTGGGGCAGGGGAGGTTTAGATTAGATATTGGGAAGAATTACTTTACTGAGAGGGTGATCAGGCACTGGAACAGCCTGCCCAGGGAGGTGGTGGAGTCACCATCCCTGGAGGTATTTAAGAAATGTGTAGACGTGGCACTTCAGGGCATGCTCTAGCGCCCGAGATTGTTGGTTTGTGTCTGTTGGTGGGGTTTTTTTGTTTGGTTGGTTGGGGGTTTTTTTGGGGTTGGTTTTTTTTTTTTGGTGGTTGGACTCGATCTCGAAGGTCCCGTCCAACCATGAAGATTCTGTAATTCTGTAAAAAAGTTACGTACAGCCCATTAACAACTCTGTGTTACCATCCTGAAAACCTAGCAGGCTACAGTCATTGCAAGAAATCCTTCATGAATTAACCTCCAAAGGAGGGCATCTCTCCCAAATCCCACCTCTTCCCGCTTTAGTTACGCAAGGCAAGCAAACAGACAGACCATCTCTACCTTTAAAAGCTTTGACCGTATATTTTGTTTGCCAGCAAGCTCAAACACAAGCACTACAGTCGAGCTTCTGGGCAGCCCCTAGCTGTTCTCCAGCCTGGACACCTGGAGAAGGGGTGCTGTACCCCAGCCACACGCATATGGAACATCAAAACCAGCAACCCCTGACTTTTCCAATAGAAATCCAATTCATCTGAAGTGGCAGGAGCCTAGCTGCCCTTCAGAAATAATACAACTCATTTTATGGATCCATTATTCCATCAACACAAGTTGAAGCTCAAGCACTTATCATTAAGTCCCTGAAACTTCACAGCACAATTCACAGGAGGCAACTGATAAGGCTGGGAAGGGAACAGGGTGAGTTTGGGCAAGCACCACAAGTAGTAGGTGGCTGAAGATTTCTCATACCAGGGCTATCACCAGGATCCCTGATTCAACCTATTCAAGATACAAACATCCCTCTCGTGACTGCGTATCCAAAGCTATTGGTTAAAGGCATGAACTTTGCTGCACAACCAGTGGAGGCACTAAAGCCTTTTCAAACAGGATTGCTTTCCTAAGGTACGAGTGCACTTCAGAGATGGAGAGGAACAGCAATCAACCCTTCTCCCCAAAGGAAAATCCCACCAGGAACCCCAGGGTAGATGCAAAAGCTTTGAGTTTATTGTCCAGTTCTGAAGAGCATCTACCAACCTCCCCCAGCAGCATCTAATCCAGCATCTCCCGATCTCCCGGCAGAGTTCAGGAGGGACACAAGTGTTTTCAGTACAAGAGGGTAACCCAAAAGCACACCATCCCACCAACGCCTCCAGACGGCACTGCTGGAAGGTTTCAAGAGCAGCAGAACCCACTAAAAACAACCAAGAGGATAAAAATTACAAGGAAGGGAAAATACGGCTGAAAAAGCTCCATAAGCCAGCAAGTGAAGCTCCAACCCTGGTTCCTCTCGCTGAACACAAGCGGATACTATGGGAGCCCACAGATCCAGGCTGCTCTCCATAAAAGCAGCCAGGAGAAGCACAAAGAGAAGACATCCAACATGAGTCTTTAAAAACAAAAACAAAAAAATCCATTCTTAAACGCAGTTGAGTTGCATGAGGCAAAACCTACAAGCCCAAAAATCATTCCCTCTTCTCCATGAGTCATGAGCAGATGCGTAGAAGCCCATGGCACAAAGGAAAACACAAAACACGGCACCCATCCTCCCCACCACATGCACAGACACCTGAGGAGTAACAGGAGATGCAGGAAGAGACCGAAGCAGAGCAAGCAAGAGAGAAACCCCACTGATACCATCTGTCCAGAGATCCTTGCTCGGGCAAGATCACGGACTGAATACTCACTTCTCCTGCTTCCAGACATAGATTTAAAGGAGAGAAGCAGAAAGTCCGTACCTTACAATCACTGTTCCCATGACACCTACAGCTTTGAGGTGGAGAAAGCAGGCTATGAATGATTCAAACCTCTGCTGGTTAGCATTACATACAGAAATGAAAACAGGAAGCAAGACAACATACATTAATTATTCAAATTCAGCAACACGCACCAGAAGGGGGAAGGAAATAAGATAGAAAACACAAACCCACACAATCTATCAACCTTGACTTTAAAGATGCATCATCTGCCAGTGGCCACCAACTTCTTCAAGCTGAATAACTGAGTTTGCCAGCCAGCTCGCCCAAAAAGGGGGAGCAGGGCAGACTCCATCTGCAAATATGGCAGGAGTATTTTCTGAAGGCTCCAGGATGCCTAATTAGCACACATTGCATTCCTGAGATACTGGACTGTAGGTATCCGTTACAGCCTGTGACACATTATTCCTTTCCAACAGCTTTGGAGAAAAAAAAGAAAAGAAAAAAGACAAAAAAAAAGTGGCAAGAGAGAATTCAAATTGCGGATTTAAAAGAGAAGCTCTCTGGGGAGATCTGGCCTAAAAATTTGGATTTTTGTCTCTGAGTTAACTCCTCTATCCCTGTTGCCTTAGAGCAACACCCGGAGCGGAATGGGAACAGAGCAATCAGGATCAATTGTTAAACCATCTCAATGTGATCATTTTAGCCAAGGGAAGAGTGACAGCACGAGTCCTGAAGTGCACTGAGTAAATAACGTGAATGAAGCCGTGGAATAGCAGGTTTAGCAGCATCTAACCCTTTCACAAGGCTTGGTACAGTCCAATCCCTCCCCTCTAACCCCCCCTTTGAGATTTTTTTTTTTTTTCCCCTGTCAACCCAGTTTCACCTGGGTCACACTGATCCCATTCAGCATCCTGGGACAAAGCTTTTAATAGCCCGGAGACAAGCAGCTTACCGCACACCCAGCCACACTACCCACACCACTATTCTGAATATCCACATGGTTTGGTCAGGGTGCTTCAGGAGGGAGAGATGAGACCTATGGGTTCCTGCCTGATTTACCTTGACCCGCTACCTCCAAGCCTTCTTCCAAACACTTAAGCTGGTTCCGTGCGATAAGCATGACTTCTTGCTTGAGCCTGCCAAGGGCTCCTAAATCAGACCAGCACATCCAAAAAAGAACCAAAATGTAGCCAAGGATGCTTTGAGGCACACTTATGAATCCTGAAGTCTAAGGAGGTGCTGGAGTGCGTAGACCCAAGCACTTGGGGAATACAAGGACACCTGTGGTCTTCTACAACATCTCCACCCATCAAGATGTGGCTGGAAAGACCCACAAATGGAAAGCACAGGCTTTGCATGAGGAGGCTCCCATGGTTTCAGAGAGGCAAATCCGTTTGGAGAGCATGGGGGACAGCAGAGAAATACCATCACCATCACAGCCATACCTCCATGTGGTCCCTCTGTACCTGGAGAGGCCAAAAGGCCATCGCGGCGGTGGAACACTCAAAAGCCCCAAGCACATAAGGTGCAATCTCCCAAAAATCAAGCCCAAGGAACCTTGCCCCACTTGCAATGCAAATAACTGCAGAAAATACAGACTCCAAGGCTGTTTGAGATATTGTTTTTCTTTTTAGCTAACCCATTTTAAAAGAGCTTTGACAGTTTCTACCAATTTCCACATTAAAAGAAGTGGTTTTTTTCTCATTGGTGACTCATGGGATCACTGTTTATCAAGAATCTGTATAATTTCAATATCTCCATCTCTTATTAAAACTGCTATCAAGCTAGTTACACTTAAAACCTTGTTAGGCAAATAATTACCTATACTGATTAGGTGAGAACATCACTGATAACCAGTTATCCCCATTGATATTCTTGTAAGCCTTCTCATCAATTATTTCCTTAATTACACTGGAAAATCCTGATTTTCCTTAAATACTTTCTAAACAATAGAAGTTAAGCTCTTCCAGAGCAAACCCTCTAGCTCTATGCACAAAAAAAAAGAAATCCTTTCTATTGCCCAGCCAGGACTGGAAGGATTTAAAGCATTAGAAGGAACCGATCTAAATTCTTGTGACTTTCACAGGCTTTTCATGGTTTTCATAGCAATCTTTTATTTAATGTACTGAACTCACACAAACCGAAGTAATGAAATTTCACTTTCCTTGACTTGGAAGATGGAAATGGAAGAGGGACAATATCCCCATCTGTTTAATAACAGAACAGCCCTTAGAGGGACATTTGCTACAGCCGTTCCAACAGGAGGAAATCTCTACGTGTACACACACACTGAGCAGCACTTTCCACATTTTGTTGGCCCAGACCCAGAACGTCTCAACTTGCAAGATCCAGGCTTAATTTCAAGACAGGAATGGTAAGAGAACACCCCAAAGCCACAAACAGCCTCAACTGCAGAGATGATGTATTTAGGTGGTAGAAGGTGCCCAAAAAGCAGCTGTGATGACCCCCTGATCGCTGAAGACCTCTTGATGGGTGGGGTAATTCTTCCCAACAAACACATTGTTCATGCCCTGCTCTGGAAACTGGGTTGGGTTAGAGGTCTCCCACCCACTTTTCCCAGGCTACAAACATTCAGCTTTCTAAAGATAACGATGAAGAGTCCCTGCACACATAAAAGCAGCAGATATGTTAAAATGCCAGTTGACGTCTAAATTTTTTCCCTGGCAAACAACAACAACAGAAGAGAATCTGCAGCAAAGTGCTCCTTGCCACGTGCGTATGTATATATAAGCAGAGTCTTTTGGATGAGAATTGAGACAGGAAAGCACACGTTTGTCCTAAAAGCCAAGTGCTGCTGCTCCAGTGACAGAAAGTAAGAGGGGAAAAAAATAATATTTTTTAAAAAATTATATAAATTTGAAACAGAGGTCTACAGGACTTGTCTTGATCTATCCCAGAACTCTTACACCCCTGAAGGGGAACATCACTGTCTCCTCGATGCCCGCTGATGCCAAAACCCTACGACTACATCATAATCCAGAGAGACAGCCTGCAGAGCCACTTTGATTCACAAAGTGGCAAGTGATGACCCAAATAGCCAGGATCTGGCTGACGCGTCACCCCTATGGGTCTGACCTGTTGTTTATTGTTCTTAAATTTTTTTTAAAAAGAAATTAACGCTTTGAAACTAGGACAGCATGTAGTTCGGGGGTTGTACGCTTCCAGTTAATGAGAATTCAGACTTCAAAAGATAAACACTTCAAAGGGATTACAAAAGAAAAACTTCGACTTTAATCTCACTAAATAAATAAGCACAGAACGTACTAACGCCCTCTGCACTCTAGCTTCTCAACGTTTTCCACAAACTAAGGGCACACCGGGTGCCTAGCATTTCAAAAAGGGTTGAAGAAGCGGAACAGAACACCGGAAAAACCTGTGCAAACTTCTTGCAGAGCAACAACCAAATGCAATCTCTGCTTTCCGCAGAAGCCTTTGCAATAAAACCTTGCAAGTTAAAGCCTCAAGACAGCTCTGAAAACCCAGTATCTGCTAAAAAGCCATTGAGAAGAGCCAGGTTCTCTCCTCCCCCACAAGATGAGAAGGGACCAACACGAGTTACACAGATCTTTTTAATATTAATAGGACTGTGCTGCATTTTTTGCCCGTGATGGCAGTGGTGGTGGTGGTCACACATTGCCTGACTTCAGGTTGTACCTGCACTGGCCCTACAAAGACGTCCTCAAGGAGATGGATCACAGCATACGGCAATCTTGGTCTCAAGTAAGAGAATTCCCCAATTAGTTCAATTTCTACCTAAACAGCAGTTCTCATCTGTATATCCTCAAAAGACAGCAGGAATATGGGGCTGCAATAACCCCAGGTGCCAGCTACGAGGTCCAAGACAAAGACCAAGCTACTCTCTTTGTCTTGGCAAAGAGCACTAGGGATGGACAAGGCACAAACGACCTGGTTCATGGTCAGTTCAAATTCTTCTTAGAGAGAGATGCAGAAATGGAGCTGCACAGCTCCAGCTGATAACAGGTGAGAGCTGACAAATGCTTGCAAGGAGCCCCATGAGCCGTGCCCACGTGGTTTCTAGAGTGACTTTTCAGTGGAAACCAGTCCAACAAGTTCACAAGTTCTCCTTCATGCACAGAAATTAGAAAGCCAACAAAAAGTTGGATGTAGCCAGAAAAGTGCTGAAGACGCTCAACGCATTTACCTGGGATGCTGTCTTACCCAGACACATCTCCAGAATCAGAGAAACAAGTAATGCAGACCAAAGATTTCTGCACAAAGGAGACTGAAGTCACTTCAGACTATGAAATAACAGGTGACAAGACATCCAACATTTCCCAGACTTCCTAGTTGGAAAAGCCTGAGGAGTACATGTTCCTTACTTTGGAGTTTAATGGTTGATTTTCTAAAGCACAACAGCTCTGAGAGCACACTAATGCAGCAGAGACCGTCTTCTCAATCCTCTGCTTCATGGTGAGATCCGAGTGGCCAAAACATGAACCCTGCAGAAAGCTTTTCCTGCCGTGGAGGTAGTTCCTGTGCAATAAACCTCTGTGGCTCACCGAGAGAGACCTCAAAACATAGCTTCCCTTTTGCCTTGTTTGGCTCATATCTCCTCTATGCTACTGCTTATTTTTAAGAAGCCCTGTGAGCCCTATCTCCAACACCTCCACTATGCTTAAAAATGAATAAATAAATATTAAAAAAAAAAAAATCAGGTGAAATCACCAACAAGTTCTGAAGTTGCTGGAAGAAGCAGGCAAAACACAGCTGGGACATGAGGACTTTTCATTAAGCGGAAACATGGGATACTTTTGGGTCCCTCTGCCAAAACCTCCTGGCAACCCAAGTACGAAAAGAGTTCGTTCTTCTGGGCTTGCTGGAGAGAGGGGCAACAATTCATGAAATGCTCCCATCTGCAAGTCTCATGAGGTTCTTGGCTCTCAGAAGTAGCCAAGAGTAGTTTTAAGCAGCCCAAGAAGCATAAAACCTCACTCTTCCTAGCAAAGAAAGTCAACTGTTAGCCACTCCAGAGACAGATCGTTGGGGGGAGTTGAAAGCACCCAAACAAGCTAGAAAAATACATTAAGTGACACGGACGGACCTGATCCCACCTCAGGGTAGCTGGTGGGTCTGTCAAAAATCTGCTTCCATCTCCCTGAGTCTATGGCATACTGGAGACCCAAATTTGGGTGTCCATAGGAGGACATCTCCCACGCTTGACAAGAAAGTCCAGCAAACATCAGGCAAGGCAGGCTAGTTTTCAGCAGGTGCAGAAACATTTCTGCCACAGCGATGGAATAATGATGGATTCAGTTGTAAGCAAAGCCGAAAGGGAGTAGAAGAAAGATTGATAAAGGCACCAACAGCAACACCCTGAATTCCCATGCCAAGGAGTTAATTAGCCCTATAAGCACATTTCCTTTACATAGTGCTTTCTGGCTGAGAAAAGCTGGGAGTCTCAGCCCTGCATCAGGGTCACTGACCACGATTAGGAATGCAAATAGTTTTATGTGCAGCCCAACCGCTGCACAATCTTTACACTGTGAAAGAATACCCCCCAACCCTACCGAGCCAACACTTTGATAGCTTCCAAGCCAGAAACTGGCAGGAAACCAGTGGACTTTAGCAGACACCAAGTTCGTTTTACTGTCCAAGAACAAGCCAACGAGACTTTCCAAGACAGCCTTGCCTATATTGCCCTGAAGGAGCTGCTTGGTGGCACCCAGGACGACCAAATAAAAATAAATGAGGGCACAGTGCACTCTTAGTCCTTCAGAAAGATGGGCTTGACCCATTAGAAAGGTCAGTCAGGCACCAGGAGGTGCTGATGGGTTAAATTCTGAGAGTGATGAGGACACCCTAGTGCTGCTCATAATGAGGGCTGCAAAACCCTTATGCAGATCAACCAGAAGAGATGCCAATCACTTTGCTAAGGTTTTCCTGCATTCAAGCAGTGTTTCGGCTAGCGGGGACGGTGGTGTTTGAGAAGAGAGAGGGCAGCATCCAGGACGCAGTCAGGAGTTTCCATGTTACAACCACCAACTATTAATGCCACTGCCAGTAAACAGTGGGGAGACCACAGGGAGGAACCTCTGGGTCACAGCCAGCCATCCACAGAAAAAGGCTTTTGCTGGGCACAGTCCTAAATGGACACAAGTGCCTCTGACTTCCCCAGACATGTACAGGCACAGCAACTCCAGTACACGTCTAGTCTCAGACCATCAGCTCTGCCAAGGAGGAAGACATAGAATGGTTTGGGTTGGAAGGGAGCTTAAAGATCAAATTCCAACCCCCCTTCCACAGGCAGGGACACCTCCAGCACAAGAACACAGCAGTTCAACAGTTCAAAAAAAAAAAACCGAAACACCACAAAAAAACCAACAAAATACCAGCTTAACAGTTAAACTGGGGTGAGACAACACAAGGGCCCAGGCAGCACCAGGAGTGGCTGTTGATCTTGGCAGAAGACATAGAAGAGGAGGTATCTGAGCCACAACACTAGAGAGACATGGCAGGAAAGCACTGAACAGGTCTGCAAGAAGTTGGAAGAAGAGGGAGGCTGCGTCTTGACTAGGACTGCTGCACCTGGGGAGAAATAACCTCCTGCACCAGGACAGGTTGGGGGCTGACCTGCTGGAGAGCAGCTCTGAGGAAAAAGACCTGGGAATTCTTGTGGACAACAGGATGCCCATGAGCCAGCAATGGGCCCTTGTGGCCAAGAAGGCCAAGGGCATCCTGGGGGGCATCAAGAAGTGCATGGCCAGCAGGTGGAGGGAGGTCATCCTGCCCATCTGCTCTGCCCTGGGGAGGCCCCATCTGGAGCACTGGGTCCAGTTGTGGGCTCCCCAGTTCCAGAAGGACAGGGAA
>JAOXNO010000001.1:203272591-203282700 GCA_028565335.1 Limnodromus scolopaceus | reverse complement strand
AAGTTCCTGTGCAACCTGCTCTAGGTGGACCTGCTTTGGCAGGGGGGTTGGACTAGATGATCTCCAGAGGTCCCTTCTGACCCCATATCATTCTGTGATTCTGTGACACCCCATGTTCAACCTGAGCACAGAGACAGCCAAGGTGAGAGCAGAGAGGAAAAGACATCAGTGGAAGAAGACAACAAGGCCTAGGAAAGCACAGCTAGATGTTGAAAACTCTGAAGGGGCTCAAGCACAGGCAAGAAATTAGAAAGATGGCATAATATTTTTCCCCTCTCCACAGACTCCAAAAGTTTTGCCACCTTCGCAAAGCTCAAAACCAGGAGTTTACATCAAGCCCTGCCCCTTCTCAACATGTGTTTTTGGTGAGGAATTAAGTGGAAACAGAACCAGGTTTGAACATGCCGAGTCTGACAAGCAGTTTCCTTCACAGACAAGCTTTTCTCCCCCCTCCCCAATTCCCCTTTCCTACACACACCCCTGAAGGGATCGCCCTAATCACACATGAATTGCATTAGCTGGCCCTCCAAGGGGCAGTTTAATCTCCTCTGGAAGGCGTCAGCAGCTAGAGCAGAAGCCTCTCCAACACGTTGCTGGAGAGGGCTTGTCGTCTGCTTCCCCTAAGACACCCTTCCCTGCCCCACTGCTGAAAATTTGGCTCATGCCAGCAGGAAAAGAAAAGTGCCTGAACCACGCCAACAGCGCTCATCCGAGAAGGAGCAAAATGCCTCCACACCCACTGCACGCACTTTAATTGAAACAGTAAGGGGAAAAAAAAAAAAAAAGAAAAAAAACAACCAACAGCAAGATTCATTTTATAATCAATACTCTGCACGTCTGCTGCGCAACTGCTACCCAGAGAATTAAGCGTGAATGTCTCTGGCTTAATGAGAGGTGGAAAGTCCTAGTTAAATGGATTACAAGCTTTTTATTTCCTATGATTGATTCCTTCCATACGGCTGCAGGAAACATTCTTCAAAACAAAAAAAAAAAAATTCTCTTAAGCAGCAGAGAAGCTAAATTAGCAATGGAGCAACCTGGCTTTCACGTACTGGTTGCTCCTTGCCTCCCATTCCACACGCAACCAGCACGTGCGGCACAACACCCAAATACTCTCAACCCACCACATCACCAACAAGACCTGCACCTCCACACCTTCCAAGACGTCATTCCTGCTTCCATCTCCAAAGCCAGCATCCACTGCTCCACAGCAGCGAGCTGCTCCTCTGTAGCTCCCTTGTTCTACAAGCCGGATACTGTTCTGGCTTCCTACGCCAAGAGCGCATAAATTAATTTGATAAGACTCTAATCGCCCAACCAACTCCTTCCCGCTACAAACACGCTGGATGTGCTGTGGCCAAAGTAATCAAAGGAGAAGACAGTCAGCAGGATCTGGTGATGTGAAAAGACTCACAAGAAGTCAACCCCGTCTCCCTGATTTTGGAGAGCTTCTGGCTCCAGCACTTCTTGTTTCCTTCTCATTGCAACCAGACTGGTTTGGAGCCATCAAGACAGACCATCTGACACTGG
Source organism: Limnodromus scolopaceus (assembly GCA_028565335.1). Taxonomy (NCBI): domain Eukaryota; kingdom Metazoa; phylum Chordata; class Aves; order Charadriiformes; family Scolopacidae; genus Limnodromus; species Limnodromus scolopaceus. Next base: position 203,281,170 of record JAOXNO010000001.1, on the reverse strand, counting down.
AAAGGCCTTCTAGTTATCCACTTTTGGACAGAGCACTCTAAAAAAGCCACAAGCGAAGTGATGAAGCCCAGGAGAGTTCAATAAGCAAAGCCAGCCTGGATTAGGAGATGAATACAGAAGGATTGTTGACTGATCTCTATCGTATAGGCGTGGGGTGGGAAATACCAGAGTGCTCAGCAAAAATAAAAGCATGAATGTATGCGATATGAAGAAACAATAGGAGCTGCTGCCTCATGCCCGGGAATGCCAGATATGATGCGAGTTCTGAAAGCGCTTTGAAAGGTTCATGGCAGACATGCACACCACATCTCTCAAACCCAAAGATACCACTTCTGACCCAGGAAGGCTCTCAGTACTAGAGGCAGCTCTAAAAGGTTGGACAAGGTCCATCCTTGGAGGTTTTCAAGACCTGTCTGGAAAAACCTCTGAGCAACCTAGCCTGATCTCAGCACTGATCTTGCTTTGAGCAGGATGAGATGGAGCACAGTCCTCCTGAGGTCCCCTCCCATCCAAGTGAGTCAATGGGTCCAAGATTAAATGAAACAGAATCACAGATCATAAAATGGTTCAGGTTGGAAGGGGCCTTAAAGATCACCTAGTTCCAACCCCCTTGCCATGGGCAGGGACACCTCCCACCAGACCACATTGCTCAGAGCCCCATCCAGCCTGGTCTTGATGGGGCAGCCAAAGCTTCTCTGGGCAATCTGGGCCAGGGTCTCACCACCCTCACACCAAACAAGTTCTTCTCCAGGTCTCATCTCAATCTCCCCTCTTTCAGTGTCAAACCCTTCCCCCTCCTCCTAGGGCTCCCCTCCCTCATCAAGAGTCCCTCCCCAGCTTTCCTGGATCCCCTTGAGGGACTGGAAGGGGCTTGAAGGTCTCCGTGGAGCCTTCTCTTCTCCAGGCTGAGCACCCCCAACTCTCTCAGCCTGTCCTCACAGCAGAGGGGCTCCAGCCCTCTGATCATTTTCGTGGACCTCCTCTGGCCCTGCTCCAACAGGTCCATGTCCTTCCTTCGTTGAGGACTCCAGAGCTGGACACAGTACTCCAGGTGGGGTCTCACGAGAGCAGAGTAGAGGGGTAGAATCACCTCCGTTGAGTGATATCAAGTTCCAGCCCCCACAGGAGCTTCAACTGCCAGAATGCACATGCAGGTTTTTCAAGCAAGCAGCTACAGCACATTCTGGAAGCCGTTCTCATAAAGGGCTTCCAAATTTAACATATTGCCCCCCAAAGCTATTCCATCTGTGATAAGATAGTCCCATTCTGACGAGCTGTCAGGGCAGACTCCAAAATTGGCTGTTTCCATTTCATCACCTCCAGTACAGCTTTCCGCTTGCTTGAAAAACATGGAAACAAAAACAATATCAGAAAAATGAGATATTCACACCCCCCATCCCAGTTTGATATTTCGGCTTCTGGTCGAGCAAGGGCTAACATCCAATTCACCCCTCTGCTGTTTCAAAGATGCTCAATGAAGCACAGGTTTGTCTCACACTCCTAAAGCTTCTTTCTAGTTATTATTGAATTCTTTCCAGTTCTGTATAAATCAGTCCGTTCAGTGCAAGGAGACAGACGTGACAGTTTCCCTCCCAGAGGATTTACAAACTCAACCTAGACGCTGCGCGGCGAAAGAAAATTGCATCAAAGGAAGCAAGTGGGTAATGAAAGACAGGTTACAACCACGCCATCACACAGTTACTCAACGTCAGGTAAATATTTTCTTGACTGCTGATGTGTGTATTCTTTCAAAACCCGGGAGCTGATCTTTAGGAAGACGTGAATAAGGACAAAGCGATTTTACTGCTTGCTGCAGCATAAATCTTTCAGAAGGGAATTTTCTCAATTGACTTGGCAAGCGGTTGCGACATTCTGAAACGCTCCTTGCTTTCCAAAGAGCATCTCGAAGCGCTGGTCAAGGTCATTCCAGCTCTGACATTAGAAGTGACACATCCAAGGAAGAGGAGCGAGGGTGAAGTCAGGAAGGAAACCGCCCCTCCATCCACAGAGTGACTCCCAGAGTTAACAGAAGAGATTCAGAGTCATTGCCAACCCATGCCTGGAGAGTCCAGTTCTAATAAAAACAAAAAACAAAACTCCATCTGCCAGTTACATCAGCTACTATCTTGTTTTCCTTATGGAAAGGACCAGTCATGAGGGATTCACAAACTCATTTACTGATGCAAATCCAAGAGCTATTAGTCAAAGTGCTTTCAATCATTTTTGAGAATTTTAATACAATGACCCAGTCCATTCCAGCGCCCTCCCCCAGCATCACTGATGCTCTTCCAGACAGTTACCAATGGCACCACCACTCAGCACATGATCAACAGTAGTGAGGAAACTGCCATATTCAAGATAATCATCGTTAGAGTGAAACAATGACATTAGAAGCAAACTGCCCTCAGAGCAAGGCAGCCGTCTTCCCTCCACCCCACCTCCAGTGAAACTCCACGCAAAGCTAAACAGTAGTAGCCAGTAAATCATGAAGAACAGGGGGAACCCTGTAACTTGTGAAACACTGAGCGTTGCTGCCCATCCTTACAGCCATTTCTACATCCTTCCCCCTCCTCATTCACAACCTGCAGGTGATGGATGTCGGTCAAAGAGACCCAGAGCAAACAGCAGCCGGGTTACGATGAGCCGTGGGGTTTGGGATGCTGGTGGAAAGCTCTCCATCTGGCACGCTTCAAAGCGTTAATGCCCATTTAGGTCATTGCTTATGATCTTCAGCCTTATGCTACAGGGAGGATGGGTTGGAGGAAGGACCCCAAGTGGTCCATTAATACATAGTTATGTAGATTGGTGGGAATTGCTTCCAGCCCCGAGCAGCTTATCCAAACATCTGGAGCAGTTAAGCAGCAAGTCCCACAGGAGCCCAGAGGCCAGGATGCAACACCACCAGTGCTTCTCTTCCCTGTAAAACACTAAGCTTTCTAGGAAAAGGCCTCAGAAAAAGGAGAAGCTGAAAGTTCATATTTCGCTTAAGCAGTTCCATGACATCGCAGTAGTGAAAATAAAAAACACCCAACAGATTTTTACCAGGGCAGAGCGCTCAGCATCACAGACTAAAGATCAGTTACGCAAACATTCACTCAATGCTAATAGGACTGACCACGGTGAACATGTGTTCATTCAACATGACCTTTCCTTTCCTACCTAGAAAGACACAGATGTCACCAAAGACAAGGGCACTCCTCACAGCAGACCTTTCAGTGCCAGACAAGGAAAAAAAAAAAAACCCACACAATCTCCAAATAAAAAAGGCTTCCAGAACATCTTTTGATGAGCCATCCTCACGCAAGCGTCAAGGACGCGAGAGAAACACATGCTCTGTCCTCAAAACTACGCTTCCTCTGAAGAGAGAAGCACCTACCCAGGTGGATCAGGTACCTCATACATGTGGAATATAGCCCAAAAAGCAGCCACATCCCAGGAAAGCAGAGAAGGACCTTCCGGAGCACAGAACTCCCACACAAAAGATTTATTTTTTTTTATTATTCTCACACACGCAAGCCGCCCTCAGGGTTTATTTATTAAGAGGTTCCCAGGAAAATTAGCCTATGTAACTTGAAAGGGCAAGCCAGCTGCACACCAACACAGCCTTTCCAGGATTAAATGGCTTTCAATTCAGCCTACTTCACTTCTAGTAAGCCACTCCGGGTTTTCATCTTCAGTCAATTCAGATTAAGAGCCTGTCTTGATAGGAACATTGAGGGAAGCTACCGTCTGCAGAAAACAGGCAGATTTCCTTACACTAGCTAAGAGCCAAAGATATCTTTATATTCAGTTTATTTTCCTAAGAAAACACAGTGTGATTGCATAAGTGTCTCTGTTCCTGTTCTCCCCTACCCTTCCTTCCCTCCTCAAGTAACAATGCCCTGGAGCATCAGCATCTTCCAGCCCACGAAGTGGTTACGCACTGGAAAGCTCTACAAGAGGAGTTGCTGCCCGGTGGGAAAGGGATCAAATGAACTTCTCCCCCAAGAGAAGAGCTGTTCTCGTCCATCCCACTGTCAAAGACTTGTCAGCACGTACAGCTGGAGACATGAAAGGATGGAAGTGGGAAGATTAAAAGATTTTAAATAAGTCCCAAAGAAACTAGACCTCCTTTGTTCTTGGGGCAACTGTTTTTTTTCTTTTTGGTTAAAAAGTAAAACTTTGAGAGCACTTCACATTAAATAACTTGCTGGATGGATGGCCAAGCCAGTTTCTGCCACCTTCTTGAGCATACTGAAAAGGGCCTGAAAAAAATACTGGCTTATTCATCAACTTAAGAGAAAACACCAAGTACCCAAACCTAGCATCTCTACAAGAGTGAATTCAGGAAGACATTTCAGAATTAGGCACAAGCATCCTGGTCCAGGTAAGGCCACGGGAGACACAAGAGCATCCACACTGCTTTCCAGAACTAGAAGACTTTGCTTTCCCAGCTAGGATGCAATTTATAAACCATCACAGGTATCTCCACATCAAGGTTACAGTCCAGCTGACGTGCAATCACAAGTCTTTCTGGCTCGCGGTTGACGGTTGCTTGAATTTCTCCATCAATCTCCAGCAGACCATTCCCTCCAACAGGTCCTTCCTCATTCCCAGTAGCATCATCCTATTTTCTGATTCTGTGGGCTTATCAGCAATAGGTTTGACTAGAGTTTTATTTATTTCCTCCCATCTCAGCTATCTCTTAAGCTGGTTTCAGAACAGTTACGCAAGAGTCCTTCTGGGTTACAACGGGAAAAGCAGCACTTTCTTCTCTGACCTGAATTCTGGCATTAATAGCACATCTTCCAGGTCTCAATCAGCCCCAGCCTGATGGGCACTACTCGTTTCAGAGATGTAAAACAAACTATGTAGTTCCCCCAAATCAACATATTTCAGGTATTAGACCACAGGGCACTCTCCTAACCAGATAGTGACTGTTTCTCCTGAAGAGGCACTAAAAGGAATGACTGCAAAACACCATCTGAAGCAGTGTCTCACCTTTTCTGACATGGTCAAACCACAGCTCAGCTATCATGTAAACCTAGTTTCAGGAGCTCTTAAGCCAAGCAAGCTGAGGAGAAAAAAAAAACACACACAAATCTTCAAATCAGCAAGAAGCTGATCAAGAAGTCCCAAGGACAGACAAGACAGAAGATACCCAATTCATGAAAAAAGTCATTCTAATCTCTGCACCCACTAAAACTAATTGAGTCAAACTCAATTAGGTACCTTCCTTAGCTCCTCTAAGCCCACAGGTGTCAAGTGAGAGACATAAATCAAGCTGGATATTCTTCCTGCTCTCTCCAGGTGAAACACTGATTTTACTACTTTTATTTCAAAGCCAGTCAAAAGAAATCTATGAAGTTGCTAGAAAACATCTTTTCTAGCCAATTCAAAGATAACTTGATTTTTTTGAATTCTATTGTGAATTGTGTATTCATCAAGAACACAGCAGACACAAACCCTTGGCTCACACGTTCCTGTGTGATACAGGGTGGGGTTGTGGTGGTTTCTGCTCATCTAGCAGGGCTTTTGGAGCCAACCCACACATCCTGCAACATCATACCAGGCTCTGGCAACCCACAAGATTCACCTGGCAGGGTTATTCGATCAACTTGCTCTTCAGATTATTTCATAGCTGACCCGAGCAAGCCGTCAGACTAGATGAACTCCTGATCTCCCTCCCAAGCTGAACTATTCATTATATAACTTTATATTTGTGTACAGAAATCACTTTCTTCAAGGAATGTAAGACTCTGACCCAAAACCCAGGCTTAGCATTCCAATAAGTTCTCAGAAATTGCTTGACAGCAAATTACAGAGGAACATTGTCTACTCTGCCGACCACTTGATCAGAGCCAGGCTTACAAATCCACTTGAGCTCAGAGGAGCATCTAATCTCTCAGCACCCAAAATCTGCCCTTACAAGGCAGCCAGAATCCATGTTCTCTAAGCTGGGCTGACCTAAAGGAAGAGTCTTCCCGCAGAAGAAGCTGAGCCAAAAGCATTTAACTCTGTTAGAGCATGAATTGGGAACACTGGTGCCCTATAGGTCTGGGTACATGCTTGTGAGCCTTCATTTCCTTATCTCATCAATCAAAGCAAAACATGGTCCAGTTCTAAACAAAACACAGCTGGATTCTGTTGCCCATTACACCAGTAGGACCAGTCCTAGGCTGCCTCCTGCCCAGAGCTGCCACCGACACTAGTGGCAACCGCATTGTGCGAGATCATTGATGAACAAGGCATGTCAATGCACTGAGAGCTGCCATCTCAAAGTATCATGAGTATCATGAGGGTGGTGAGAAACTAGCCCAGGTTGCCCAGAAAAGCTGTGGATGCCCCATTCCTGGAAACATTCAAGGCCAGGTTGGATGGGGCTCTGAGCAACCTGGTCTGGTGGGAGGTGTCCCTGCCCAGGGCAGGGAGTTAGACCAGATGACCTTGAAATTTAGACTACGTGACCCTTCCAACCCAAACCATTCTGTGATTCTATGAATACACAGGAAGCAAATAGAACAAGCTATTGCTTACTAACCAACGTGGAATAAAAAAAAATAGGCTTTTCAGGAACTTGAAAGCCCAGGCATTGCGTTTTCTTCACAGACCCATGCATCAAGGCACTGTAGGGAAGCAAGGAAGTCTCAGGCAGCTTCCATACAGGAAAGAAGTTTTGGAGAGGTGTCTCTTCCTCCTGGCCAGGGCAAGTACAACCCAGTGACCTGGGAAAAAAATGACCACCACTCACACTGTGTTCAGAAGCAACTTGGAAAGAGGACTCCAGAGAATTTCGCATTTTCCCTTTTTCCTCCCTTTCTAATGGAAACATCCATTTAAAGAAACTAATTGCTGTACCAAGTTTTTAAAACAGCCTGAGGTTTACAGCCAGTATATAAACTCCAAACGAGTGCGGCTGGTCAGGATGGAAACATCTTTCCCAGCATAAACCCCTCAAGCAAGCAACGTTGGCCAAACTGCTGTAAATCACCATCTTCTCTTTAATCCTGGCTATTAACTTTTAGCTTTCTAAGCAATTCCATATATTCCAGCAAGTTGGGGTTTTGGATCACACTGCTTTCCAAGAATGCCTTTTCCTCCCTTTAGCAGTACAGCAATTACAAGCTACTGAGTAGCCCCTGAGACGTCAGTTAATGAAGTCCTCATTCCTTAGTCTGGGTCTTCCTCAGTAGTATTTAAAGAAGGAATCATAGAATCATCACAGAATCATCGGGGGTTGGAAGGGACCTCTGGAGATCATTTAGTCCAACCCCCCTGCCAGAGCAGGTTGCACAGGAATGTGTCCAGGTGGGGTTTGAGTGTCTCCAGAGAAGGAGACTCCATCAGCCCCTTGGGCAGCCTATTCCAAGGCTCTGCCACCCTCAATGTGAAGAAGTTCCTCCTCATGTTGAGATGGAACTTCTTATGGTCAAGTGTGTGCCCATTTCCTCTTGTCCTATCACTGGGCACCACTGAAAAAAGACTGGCCCCATCCCCCTGACACCCACCCTTTAAGTATTTATAGGTGTTGATCAGATCCCCCCTCAGCCTTCTCTTCTCCAGACTAAAAAGACCCAAATTGAGCTGTCTGCTGTTCAATCTCCTGCCAAGCCCTCGAGAACTTTCTTCTCCTTTTTTTGTTCCACTTAGCACTGACTGACTGAAACCTGTTAAAACCTTCCCTTTTGGTTATTTGCAAGCAGCTGATACCACCTGCTTCCAGCCGCAGGGACGAGAGCGAGAGCGTTACGCACCCGTTTCTATTCCGGTGACATTACGCAAGTGCCTTCTTCACACACCACCTACGCTTCGGGTCCTCAATCTGTTTGGCTTCACAGCATCCCTCTGGAGTGAAAACACGGAGGCAGCTCCGTGTCTCGTCTAGCTCCGTCTTTCAACGTGTTCCTCTTCGCAACTCAATAAGGTTTTGTTCCCCAAGCTGGAGAAGCGTCTTTGCCACCCAGCACTTGTTCAGCCCACAGGTTTGAACCCAGCATATGGAGCCTGCTCAGCACACCCAAGCTCAAAAGCCCTCTCTGCAACAGGTGGCTGAGTTTTTATGGGGATGTAAGCATGATTTCTCTTAAATATCTCCTTGAGCTCAAAGTAAACATTTTAAACGTAGGCTCCTGAAAATCCTTGGGCTTTCTCCTTAGTTAAACTGACATGTCAAAGCTGTTTTTCAAAACTGCACATGAAAACCCAGGCTTATTCATTATAACAGATCTAAAAATTTGACAAGCCCAACCTTGGGGGTTGGCCACCAGCCACAAAGAAATAGTCACAGATAGAGCCAAGTGGCTCTAGGTGGACCTACTCTGACAGGGGGGTTGGAGTAGATGATTCTCAGAGGTCTCTTCCAACCCAATATCATTCTGTGATTCTGTGAAGTGTCTTAGAAATAGTAGAGAGGGGTAGTGCCTCTATCATTCTTTGGGAATGGAGTCCTCAGTAAGCAGCACCTTCCCCTAGCATGGCATCCTTCCCTAATAGGGTTCAAGGGAAGTTTCACTGAATTTCACCGAATTTTTAGAGTTGGAAGGGACCATAGAGATCATCTAGTCCAACTCCCCTGCTGAAGCAGGATTGCCCAGAGCTAG
>JAOXNO010000001.1:203150576-203161079 GCA_028565335.1 Limnodromus scolopaceus | reverse complement strand
GGGTGGGTGGGTAAAAAAGGGGTGGGGGTAAGGCAAAAAACACACTGTGGGATATTGTGAATAATTTGCATCGTGTGGATGCAGGCGTCTGATGGCTTTTATTGTCTGTTCTTCTACCACACAGTGACTGTTGTATAATTTTGCAATAAAAACTTTTTTTCAATGAACCTCTGGCACCCACAGTCCACTGGAGGGTTTGGGTGGAGACAAAACACTCTTTAAAAAGAGCTTGGAGAGGTTCCTTGCCATCCTTAAATCTAATATACCTTAAGGTATATTAGTAGATATGGGCAAAAATGACACTTAATACACAACAGATGAACTCCCAAGTCTGTCATGGGAAAGGAACACTATTAGCAGGTCAGCTTCTCACGTCACTTTTAAATTCTCCTGAAACTGCAAGAATTCAGCATCGTTAATGCTTCATGGGTAAAGGACCTTCTGCCCTGCCTTGCCATTTAACAGAGCAGCAAATGGCTGTGAAAATAGGGCAGCATAGAATAAGAAGTGAACCGTTAGCCACAGGGACCAGCCTTCCTGATCCTACAACCCCAAGCTTCTCTAGCTGGGATCCAGTCGAGGGAAATAGAGGAGGAAAAAAGAACCCCAAGAACCTGCACCATTGCTGTGGCCACCACAGCCAGAAAATCCAGCAGCGTGTCCTTCCATGGCTTAACCTGCTGCCCACGTGAAACCTTCTGCCACTTGGTCACAAGTAAAGCTAAAGCCAGACATCTCCCCTTTTTCCACCCCCCCACCCTCCTGTGCCAAAATAGCACGTGTCTGGGACAGGTGGGCACACACATTCACTTCTCAGAGACTGGGAAAGTACTGGGTGGTTGCTAAATCAGTGGCTTTCACCACACAAAATCACATAAGACATCTCCAGCACTAAACAAACCAGCCCAGGAACCCCATCAAAAGCAACATTGAAGTCAAAAGACTTCCCAGAGCTCCTGAGCTCGTCCTACAAGAAGCTTTAAATACTCATCTTACGCACAAGTGACTAAACATCTCTTGATTCTACCAGTGATCAGCACTGATTAACAGCCTGATGGACCAGGTTGGAGGGTGTTAAACGAAAAACTCCTCACTGGAGAGCCACAGGAAGAATTTCTAGCTGATCATCATCCAGCACATCGGGATGTTTAAGAATTTAGACACATGCAAGGCCTTGGGCTGCATGTCACTCTTCTATTGCTTTGGGCCCTCCAGCTTTCACACATTTCCTGCCCCTAAAAAGTGACAAAGGTGGTCTGTCACCTTCATTTTTTCCAGAAAAAAAAATTAAAAATTCATATTGGTGTTACTTACTCTTAACACTGAAAAAAAGTTACTACGTTTTAAAAGCTTCCCTCCAAAAGATGTGCACAGAAACCTGAAATCAGACTCATTCTCTGACACTCTGAAAAAACACATCTGTCTCTGACACTTAACCAATTTCTCAGCCAGGCCAGTTTCCAGGAGGCTGCCAGAGAAGCTGGGAACAGGAAGGCTGAGGCTCACACATCCACACAGGCTGCCAGACAGACCAGTTCCTGACACTGCCAGTTTGAAATTCCAGTTCACAAGTCACCTGCTCCTGCTGAGAAGCCTTCTGAAAAATGGAAATCTGGATGTAAAAAGCCATTCCTATGCAATAAATTTTGCAGATTCGTACGATTTTTGTTAATGCAACAAACAGGTTCTGAGTTTCTCAAAATCTGAGCAAAACAAAGCCTTGATCCTGCACATACGATCCCTTAGGATGCGTGTAAGTCTCTTCCCATTACTGCACAGGGACTTTGGAAAACACACTGGGAAAGGGGCTGACAGAATGAGAATGAAACCTTAACTGCCTGAAACTTAACCAAATTCTCACTCTCGCTCCTTCAGCTACAGGGCTTTAGCTTGACTGCAGAAAACAGCACCAGAAGTAATTAATACAGCAACAGCAGCAGTGAAAACACATCCCCGCCTTCAAACTACGGCATTTGAACAGCAAAAGTAGCCTTGTCATCTACTATCAACTTCAGGATCTATCCATTATCCTACAGCTCATTAAAGCCAGTTATTACTACAGTGAAAAATTAATGGACTGGCTACTCAAGCCTCAGAGGAAGACAAGTTTTCCCCCAAATTACTCAAATATTTTTCCATCTCAAAGCTTAGGAGAGAAGGTTTTAAATCCAGAGTGTGCATCTTTTCCCCAGGTAATGTATAAATTAAACTCAGAAGTTTGTCTCGCCCCGTATTTCCACCAACTCAGGTTACCTGACCCTAAGATACAATAATATAAATTTATATAATAATATAAGCTATAATGTTCCTATCCAGCCTACAGCCCTGAAAGTCACATAATGAATGTCTTTTCAGTGACAAGGGAAATGGACATATAGAGGTGAAAAAAGCATTTAGCAAAATATAGCAATACACCAGTTGAAGCCAGGAAGGTATAAAACTACTGCAACTGCTTCGGACATTGCTAAAAAAGCTCCCCCTTCTGGAAATCTTGGGGAAAGGGACTGGTATATAAGGGAAGAGTTACCAGGACTACTCCAGTTCATGGAGAGTCATTCACAACCCTCTAAATACCACATTTCTGCTCCAGCTCTACCTAGAAATCAGTGTTTCGTCTCCACTTTGTTTAGATCAAGGTCTGGTAAGTTCACTCCAAAAGGGTAACACAAGCTGAAAGAAATGCAACAGAATTCCTTCCATACCAAAGGTGGGAACAAGGCTTTCCTGGAATACATCTTGCCAAAAAAAAAAAAAGCACCTCCACAAACACTGTCTTTTGTGATTTTATTAAGAGATGTTTTCAGGACAGCCAAGCTTCTGGTTGCAGATGTTACAAACCCTACAATAAAAAAAACAACAAAAGACTGAGTAAGATGGTGGCAAACCATTTCCCATAACCATTCTCCTACCCAAAATAGTGAACAGACTCCAAGAGTTCAAATTAAACAGCATCTCTCACTTCTTGCATTTTATTTTAGTCAGTGATTCTTCTCCCTACAGAAGCAGATCTTGCTCATCAGCTTCTTGTTTCACTGCTGCCCTTGTTCACACAAGGCCAGCTTCAGTCAGAGAATGACACAGCCTGGCTTTTACTAGCAGCTAAGGAAACCTTCCAGAAGAGGCCTTAGGTCCCATGCCTCCTGCTGCTTTTATTAGAAAAAGTGAGAAAAACTTTTAAAAGCAGCAAGTCGTCCATTTTCGCTGGGAACAATCCAGAGCAGGTCTGAGACAATTTCAAACTATCAATTTCTGTCTTAAAAGCCACTCACTCAGGGAGATGGGATTTCAAGCCTTGATTATTTACTCACAAAACTACCCTACACATTTTACTCAACATTATTTGCTTCTAAATCTATCCCAAACTGGATCCATGGTGGGGGACACAAGGAATATATAACCTCTGCTGTCAACGGCACACTGCTAGCAGGTGGTAAAATGTAAAAACATCCAAGGCATTGAACCCTTCTCAGACAAATGCCTCAAAGTCACTCAAATTGTGACCCAAGGTCCCCAAATCCATGCTGTAGGACACAACAGGATATAGGGCACTTGGACAAGGATATTTCCTTTCAGACTCGTCATCTCATCTTCACTGAAGGGTGCACTCAGCTGGTTTGCAGCCTGCCTTAAACCATGTCCCCCCTTCATCCAGGGCAATATTCTAAACCCAACCCAGCTCATCACTGCACCTAGTACAACACAGCAGCTTTTCTTCCCAGTATCCCACCTTCCCAACAGCTTTTTTTGGTGATACAACAACCTTTTCCACATGGATTCTCCCACCACGCACAGGCACTTACCCCTCAGGCAGTGGGAACCGGCTGAGGCATGGCTGGCTGTTCTGGTTTGCCACCTTTCTGCTCTGAAATGGGGGTGGTGGGCAAGATCTCTTCTTTGGGTTCCACAATGCTGACGTGGTCTGGCAGAGGCTTTTTGGGGCCAATCTTTCCACTTGGGTCCCAGGGCAACATAATCTTTACTTTGATTCCCAGTACTCCTGCGAAGAGTGACAGACCACCACAGACATTTACATTTGACAGGAAGTATCAAGAAAATATCAAATCCCAAGGTTACAAAATATTATCTGCATCAAAAACACCTCCTGACAGCACCGAAGATGCAATCTCATTAACACAAATATGCTACAGCTTAATCCAATTACTGTAAATTTACATCAATGTGTTCACCTTTATCCAATTCCTTGCCTTTGCTAACTGCAGCCAGGGATCACAATCAAATTGTGTTGTATCTTTAAGTCATACTAATCCTTATTTTAAACCCTCTCTTTCCTGGGATAACTCAGTTCACTTTTCTAGAAAATTGCACTTCTTTTTTCTCGCATCCCTTCTCAGACAAATGCCTCAAAATCATCCAAAGAGTAGGACATCCCGCCCAAGGCAGCCTGAGCACAGCACCACAGAACGTGGCACTGAACGGGCTGCGATGACACAAGGACGTCCCTTCTGACTCGTCATCGTATCATCACCGAAGGGAAGGTGGAAAATAGCTTTGTCTGTGCCAGTATCCCTACATCAGGTGTTCTGCAATTAAATAACCTAAAACCAATTAAGATGCAGAAGTCATTTGTCTTTTTACCAGGGGGAAGGACAAGCGTAAGCAGGCTTGGCTGGTTTAGCCGGGAAGACTTGACAGAGCACAGCAATGGGGGAAAACTGTCTTACACTTGCTTTTTCGTAGGTTTTGTGGTACCAGTGTTCTGTCTGCCCACTCCCTGGCAGCCAAGAAAGCCAGAATTCAAACCATCAATAGCTCGTGAACCTAATCAATGGACATTTGATTTTTAAGTGGTCTTGCTACCGGACCCAAAGGCCACAGGACAGAAATCAGTATCTGGAAAAGCAAATGACATGGGACAACTAGATCAAGCTCTGCTGGAGGCCCCTTCTCCATTTCCCATTCCCATACACAAGTTCTACTTTAGATGTAATGTGCAAATTCCACCAGTGAGAGCTCAGTTGCAAAAGCCCAAGAAAACAACAGATTTTCAGAGTCAGAACAACCATGGGTAACACAATTGAACAACTCTGCAAGATCAGCAGCGCATCAAAATCACATCAGTTACCACCACGCAGGTGGGAAACCTCCAACCTGCAGGCACAGGACACCAGGAGTTGAAATCTTCTGGCTCTGAAGCACTGACAGAAGGAACCAACAGCCCTGCAAAAGGGCCTACACCCCCGGCACTCACCCTGCCGGAGAAGGACGTGACGCACGGCTGTGTCGACGTAGTAATTCACTGGGTCTCCACTGTGGATCATCAAACCATCCACAAACTTCATGGATTTGGCACGCTGACCTCGGAGTTTGCCTGACACAACCACTTCACAACCCTTGGCACCGCTCTCCATGATGAAGCGGAGGACACCATAGCAGGCTCTGCAGGATGAGAAAAAGCAACAGCCACAGTGTTACTCCCATTCTGCCAAATCCACATGGCTCCATGGAGGCTTTTTACACCAATTTCAAGCACAGGCAGTGATAATTCAACTGTTTTTTGGTAAAAAGCCTTCTCAATGCGCACTCAAAGCTCTGTCAATGCTACACAAAGCAACAAAAATATCTTCACACCATTTTAGAACCATTAAACCCAGCATAAGAGAACTCTGGTGACTTATGGGCCTCGTAAGATTGTGGAAACAGTGAAAGGCGCATATTCCTTGTAAGAAAAAAAAGCAGCTCCAAAGCTGAAGGTGGCCAACAGACCCACGTCAGGAGCACAGCTCCTCATCCCTTCTCAGACAAATGCCTCTAAATCATCCAATGCTGATAGGATGCTCCCGCTGAAGAGCCACACGCAGCATCACAGAACGTGACACCGCAGAGGTACCGCAACAAGAGCCACCCCCTTCTGACTCGTCATCTTATCATCACTGAAGGGATGTGAGGAGCAAGGCCACTGTCACCTGAACTGCAATTCGGCCAGAAGGCCTGAAATTGCACTTCACTCTTCCACCCATTTATTTACAAAGGGATATACACAAGTTTTATACGCACCAGTCAGAAAACTTGTAATCTGATCTACTCTAAGACTTCAACTTTTATGTCTGAAACATTTCCTATCAATTACTATCAAAAGTAACCATGTACTACACAAAAAGCTTCTATATGGTAGAATTATCAAAAATATGAACTGCCCTTTCCAAGAGTATTGTTATCAGGTTAAATTTTCAAACCACAGACGAGCTGGCAAGGAGTTGTTTTTTTTTTTAGTGGAATTTGAATCCCATATTTTGTCACTGCCATTCAACTTGCTCTACTCACCGACGCACTGCTAAACCTCCCAGAAGCTTGTACCGCAGGGACTCTGCCTGAGCGATCGCACATAGACCTCTCGTGGCCACCTTCTCGGCATAGAGCTACAAAGGAAAAGAAATGAACTCAAACAGGGCTGTATTTCAAGATACTTTTAATACAACAGAACACAGGGGCTTCATACTACTCTATGCCCCGTCCTACACCCAGTTCAGTTAGTCTTTCCACATTTACACACAGAAGCTTTATCCTCGGACACTACACTCCCTTAACGCCTTTGGTGCCTCCCTCCTACTCCTGGCAGAGCTGAGACACACTGATGATGCTTCACAGCAAGTCAGGAGACTTTTAAAACATCCACGGTGCAGTCCCAAAGAGCTGCTGCTTCAAACACCCCCAAAACATCAGTTATCATCGGCAAGAGGGACCCAGACAATCAAAAGAACCTCATTTGGGACACAGTTTTTACAACAGATCAGTTACCCAAGTTTTTTTAAGTATTAACATCAAACCTAAGAAAAGGTTTGATTTTTGAAAGCTGGAAGAGAGTGAGGTGTCTGAAATCTAACGCCTCCCTCCAAGAAACCAAAGTCTGGTACTTCAGAGGAAGCAGACATTTAAGATCAGGCACATGAGATTCCCAGAGCTGACAATTTATGAAGTGCTCCATGAGAGTTCATGCCATTGAGGATGTTTAAACATTTGCTGTTGATAATTGGCCATCTTCACTGTATAACGTGATCCAGCAACACTGGTTGAGCAGGAATAAATGTGAGCACCACCCCAGCCCACACATTTCCCCCATCCTAATTTGTTTGAGAGGAAAGTACTAGTAAAGACACCAGATTTCAAACATTAAAAGGCCAGAAATTACTGGTGTATCAGTTTACTGTCTATTTCATTACAGCATCACACTCAAAAATCTCAAAGATCCTTTTGCACCAGAACAGTCTCTTCATAAGGACAGAGGCATTATGAATTCAGTAAAGGTAACAGTAACAGACGAAACACAAACATTAAATATCATATCAATATTAGCACAGCAGCATTCTTTATGAAATATTTACAGATAAGTCAAATTTCACCTGCTTCCTCCTTGTTGGGAAATCAGAGAAAACCAGCTGAAGCGACAGCACTCAAAATACTACTTCAGTGCAAGAGTGTTTTGTGAGAACAGGTAAAACACACCCCAAGTTACCTTCAAGTCAAACCGCCTTTCAGCTGACAGCACCCAGGCAGCACGCGGAGCCAACAACCCACTACACAACCCACCTACTACTGTTTTAACAGAGAAGAGTTTTACCTCAACGCTTCCCTCAGGGAAGCCAAACCTCTTCTGCACGACAGCCGTCAGCTCCCGGATGCGGCGTCCCTTCTCGCCCAGGACATTCTGAGTTCTGGAAAAAAGAAAGTACAATACAACTTAAAAAAACCTGTCCAAGTCTGAGACTGTAAATGTCCCAAAGAGCTTCCAGCTTGAGTATCTAACTTAGTTCAGGAGCTGTAACACTGCTGCATCACTAAAGATCATCACTTCAGGATCTCTTTTGCAAGTAGTTTCTTGTAATAATATTTACCACTTTACTCTTGAGCATCCCTTACAGCCTCGCACAGCGCCTGTGAGTCAACAGCAGCATCTCAGTTACCTGGTGGCAAGTATGATTATCTCAGTCCTGGTTGGAGTGACCCGGACTTCTACGCCAGAGTAGCCATCTTCAGCCAGTTCACGAGTCAGAAACTCATTCAGCTCGGCTTTGAAGATACCATCGGCGACAAACTGAAAAACAAACAGATCAAGTCACAGAATAAGGGGCTGGAAGATTATGATCTTTAAAGGTCCCTTCCAACCCCCTGCCCTGGGCAGGGACACCTCCCACTACACCAGGTGGCTCAAAGCCCCATCCAACCTGGCCTTGAACCCCTCCAGGGATGAGGCAGCCACAGCTTTTCTGGGTAACCTGTTCCAGTGTCTCACCACCCTCACAGTAAAGAGCTTCTTTCTAGTACTTAAACTCCATCTCCCCTCTTTCAGTTTAAAACCATTACCCCTCATCCTATGGCTCCCCTCCCTGATCAAGAGTCCTTCCCCATCTCTCCTGTAGCCCCCCCTTCAGGTACTGGAAAGCCACTATAAGGTCTCCCTGGAGCCTTCTCTTCTCCAGGTTGAAAAACCCCAACTCTCTCAGCCTGTCCTCATACGAGAGGGGCTCCAAGTCAAGCTCTGTTGAAGCACTGAGCCTAAACATAAGGTTTTCATAGTCTGAGTGCAATTGACCCCTGGGTCCATCCTGCAAACTCTCACCCCCACAGAGAGAAAGAAGCAGCAGCAGGGAAAAATAAAAGCCTCTCCTGAAGTTCCCAGAGACAATTCACTTCCAGCAGGAGCCTACACCACTGTCTACAGCCACATTTCATGCTGAAGCCTGAAATCACAGCTAGTGCTGGTACTTTGATTCAATATGAATTTATGTAAAATAATTAGGGGTAAGTATCTCAGGGTAATATCCCTTTACCAGCCTCACAGGGGCCTGCTGCAAATGCTCCCACTTCCCCCCGACAGTGCACAGGCCCCAACTCTCCCTCCCTCTCCAAGACAGCACCCTCCAAGCCTCGCTGACCTACAGAAAGGGGGAGTCACTAAACCCAAACTCTCTCCACTAATAGAAAAAGTAAAAACTAAGCAAATCCATCAGCTTCCAGCGCCGCTCCGCGCCCCTCAGCACAACCCCAGCCTGCCTCCCTTCCGCACACAAGCCCAAAGCCCTGGGAGCGGGGGGAAAACACGGTTCCCCTCAGCCCCGGGGCCCGCGCAGGGTTCCCCGGCCCTCTCCCTCACCCCGGCCTCCCGCCGCCATGTTCCCCGCCGAGCCTCCGAGCCCCATCCGTCGCCATCCTCCCGCATCCGCCGCCATCCCCTCGCCGCCGCCCCGCCCCCGCGAAGCCCGGAGCCGTCCTGGGTAAGACCCCGGCGATATGAAGGGGCTCCGCGGCCGCGTCCAGTCGGGCGGCTGCCCTCACCTTGCGCTTCTTGGAGATCTGCACCGCCATCTTGAGCCGCGCCGCCCGGCGGAAAGGAAGGAAGAGGCCCTGAAGGGAGGGCTATATCCGCCTTCCGCCCCTCCCCATTGGGCCAATGGAGTCACGTGGTCTGGCGGGCGGGGGCCGATGGGAAATGTAGTCGTTAGCGCGCCGCCATGTTGGGGAGGTTTAACCCTTCCCCTGTCAGTGAGGATTTGCCGCCCTGCCAAACTGCTGTGAACGTTCGAAGTCGGCATAAAAATGACTATAAAACCACTATAAACGGGCACAGGACTTGGCAGCGAGGTAATTCACCCCGATTTGCTACGTGGAGGCTCACTCTGGTGATAAAGAGGCCTCCACCTCATGGCCACCCCCGGTGTGAGGGGAGCACGGCTCAAGGGGTGGTGGGACGTGAGGGCAGTGGCAGAGCCCCTCTCCTAACAGGCTGCTTCTGCCGTCTTAACCTCTTATTCTAGGCAGTCAAAGATGAAGGAAAGACCCATCAGGAAAAAGGTGTGAAAAAGCATGGAGAGGCTATTTGGTTGTTTCCAGGGAAACACCCCTTTGCTGCCAGAGGATGTTGTACTGTTATCCCATAACCCGCTGCTTTAGGTAAATTTCAACAACAGCTATTAACTATTTATTGTTAACTGTAAATACAGATGATAGCTAACTGTAAACTTAAAACTATTGCAGGTTTTTTTCCTACTGTCTCTGCAGCATCTCAAGCAACAGGGCTGCGGTGCCTCGCCACAAGATAAATGATTCAGTAAATAGGACAGGGCAGTCCCTCTTGGGGGCTTTTTGACTCCTATGATGGTATCATCACCTCTGCGGTCTGAAATTAGTAACAGCAGGATGGGATTTCTCGCTTGAAATTTCTGCAGTGGCCAAAGGGAAAGTGGTGACTATTTTTTAAACGGGTCAGGGATTGTAGGGGGTTACAAGGGTTTGGTTGTGCCATTTCAATTAGAAATCATACTAATGGGTAGAACTGATACATGAAAACATTAGTGGGTAAATATGGACTGTTACTATATGATTAGGGGCCTGGAGCATCTGTCTTATGAGGAAAGGCTGAGGGACTTGTCTGGAGAAGACTGAGGGGGGATCTGATCAACACCAATAAATCCTTAAAGGGTGGGTGTCAGGAGGATGGGGCCAGTCTTTTTTCAGTGGTGCCCAGGGATAGGACAAGAGGAAATGGGC
>JAOXNO010000001.1:202999889-203010780 GCA_028565335.1 Limnodromus scolopaceus | reverse complement strand
GGGTTTGAATGTCTCCAGAGAAGGAGACTCCACCACCTCTCTGGGAAGCCTCTTCCAGGGCTCTGCCACCCTCAAAGCAAAGAAGTTCCTCCTCATGTTGAGACAGAACGTCTTATGTTCAAGTTTGTGCCTGTTTCCTCTTCTCCTATCCCTGGGCACCACTGAAAAAAGACTGGCCCCTTCCTCTTGACACCCTCCCTTTAAGTATTTATAGGTGTTGATCAGATCCCCCCTCAGTCTTCTTTTCTCCAGACTAAAAAGCCCCAAGTCCCTCAGCCTTTCCTCAACAGAGAGATGCTCCAGGCCCCTCATCATCTTTGTAGCCCTTTGCACTAGCAGTTTGTGTTAACACAACTTTTTGGCTTCAGATAAATTGTTTAGAAATTTTAACGAAAAAAAAAATCCGTACAATTTATCATAGAATCATAGAATGGTTCGAGTTGGAAGGGACCTTAAAGACCATCCAGTTCCACCGCCCTGTCCTGAGCAGGGATACCTCCCACCAGACCACATTGCTCAAAGCCCCATCCAACCTGGCCTTGAACCCCTCCAGGGATCGGGCAGCCACAGCTTCTCTGGGCAACCTGGCTGATGCACAAAACCAGGTTACAGCACAGCAGTGTGCTCACGAGCTCCACTACGTCTTTACCTGGACTTTCCTTCTAAGCTATCCGTACGTACAATGATGAACATCAGCATTACATCCAGCAAAGTCGTTCTATGACTATTGATACGTCACAGGTAGTATTCACGGAATCACGGAATGGCAGGGGTTGGAAGGGACCTCTGGAGATCATCCAGTCCAACCCCCTGCCAAAGCAGGTCCACCCAGAGCAGGTTGCACAGGAACGTGTCCAGGTGGGGTTTGAATGTCTCCAGAGACGGAGACTCCACCACCTCCCTGGGCAGCCTCTTCCAGGGCTCTGCCACCTTCAAAGGAAAGAAGTTCCTCCTCAAGTTTAGATGGAACTTCTTATGTTCAAGTTTGTGCCTCGTGTCCTGTCCCTGGGCACTACTGGGAGGAGTCTGGCCCCATCATCTCGTCCTTTAGCTCTTGCTCAGCATCGCTGAGATCCCCTCTCAGCCTGCTCTTCTCCAGCTGAACAACCCCAGGGCTCTCAGCCTTTCCTCAGCAGAGAGATGTTCTAGTCCCCTCATCATCTTCGTAGCCCTTTGGTGTGCCCTCTCCAGCAGTTCCCTGTCCTTCTGGAACTGGGGAGCCCAGAACTGGACCCTTATTCTTTTACCAGTATTTGCAGATTCCAGTGCACTTAGGAAAAAAAACACAAGTCAAATGGAAATACCCCAATCCTTGAAGTAGAAATAATATTCTCCAAAGAGCACTATCAAGCACATTTGAAGGGGGGGAGGAGGGAGCTCCAGTAGAAATAAAACTTGAAGTTTGAAAGCTCTCAGGAAAAAAAACCAACAAAATTTAACACTGCTATTACAGGGGACACTGCATTGAAGACCAGCTCCCCCAAAGTGGAGAGACCTTGGAAAAAAGAGACAAGTTTGACCGCACGAAGGGGACAGACTGTACATAAAGTAAGGAAATACTTTATTTATAAGTAAATAAATAAATTTTATTTATTTATATTTTATTTATGTATTTATAAATAAAGTAAGGAAAAATGAATCCACGCTATGATTCTGGAAACCAGGGGTTTTTTTCCCCAGTTTAATACAATATTTAAGGTTACAGAACAGGAAAAAAGCCACCAAATTACCAGTAAATTCAACTGAAATGAATTTAACAAATCTATCTGTCAAGATTTGCAAGAAAAAATACCGTTATGTTCATTTTCTGCTTCACAAAGCAGGTTTTTATGTATTCACAATCCACCGTAGCTCTGAGAGATCTGAGCAAACTGTTACATTTAGGTGGCAAGACAAAGCATTAATTAATAGATGACAAAGTCATCTGGTTCTGTGTTCTCCGCGGTTCTTCACAGGCAAATCATTCCTACCCTAAATATAGGGCTTCATCCCAAGCACTGAAAGGTTAAACAAAAACCTCTTCAGTCAAAATGCTCACAGCTCTTAAGACAGCGAGCTATAAATTATTAAGTAGCTTGTCTAATTGCTTCATGATGGCATCCAAAGATCCCAGCCCTCCCTCCCCCCCATCCCAAGCCGCAATTCCAGCTGGATGCACTTTCACCACAGCCCATTATTCACCGGAGCCGGCTCCAATGTGAAAATGAGGTACCAGAGGTCAGGCTCCTAATCAGAAAACAAAGAGGAAGATTCCCAGACCCACGTAACATCCTAAATCTCCGAGCTCCATCGGCGAGCTGACAACTGGAAAAACCTAGGAAACCTCATCAATAAGTAACGGGGGAAGGAATGGGATTACGCCGATTTTAAATCCACCAAATTAAGTCATATACGAAGAACCGCTCCTATAAAAACTGCCGGGCTGCAATCAGAATCCTGAATTAAAAAATAGGGAATTTTCAGTAAGAGGACGAGGGTCTAAAAAATAAACTCTATTTCCAGTTATTAGGGAAGAAATAGGCAAAGCAGGAAAAAGCAGCGCAAGATAAGAAAAAGATGTTCAAGTCATCAACACGCACAGATTTTCCAATTCACTACTTTGATGTTTTTTTAAACAACACATTTCAGGCAGAGGAAACACATATTTAATGACTCCGGGTTTACAAACCATAGCATGGTTTGCAAATCAAACAAAATAAACAAAATATCTCTTTTTTTTTTTTTTTTTTTTTTTTTTAACTGCTGGAAGTAACAGCATTCCTAATTTTTCTAAAATACATAACTAAATCATCCCCCCCCCCCACCAAATCAAAAGCTCTGCGAAAACGTTAACTGCTGAAATAATAAGTCTTGGCTTGAAGCTTCTTGTCTTTGTAATTTATAGATGTTAAATATTTATTCTTTCCTGTCTACCGTCTTTCACTGCAAGGAAATTCTTTTTCTTTACAGCAAAACGCGATTGATTGATTTTAGTGTTTTCTCCTGGAAAAAGAAACATTATGAGGGATGGATCAAGTTAAGTCTTTCCATGGGGTTTTCATACCAAAGTCCAGAATAATTCAAATTCCTGCAGAGCTGATATGACCGGCGTAAAAGTAATCTGTAAATAGTAACGTGCAACCAAACGAGCGTCACCAAATGATCGCTAACGAAGGGAAATGCAAGAGGAGCAGCTCCATCCCCTCTCAAACGGTGGTAAATGTCTATCGGGAACAAGATAAAATCAAAACAAGGCAGTAAAATGTACGTGGTGCTCGTCTTGTCTCGAGAACGTTAATTGCAGGAGGAGTTGATGATTGACAGAAATCTCCCAGCCGCTTCTCCGCTGCCACCAAAGAGCAACGGTAAATGCCACAGACGGGGCAACGAGGGTTCAAGAAGGGCCTGAAAATAATCAGGTCCTATTGGTTTGATGCGTCTCTTGCCTTTAACTGCTCCTGGAAAAAGGCAGGGCAACTAAAAAACAAAAACCACCACGTCCCTATTTATTCTCAAGCTACAATTACTCAGCCAAACTTTGGCCAATTGTGTTTCAAGACGGACAAAAGAGCCCAGCAGTAAAAGATCCAAGTGGGAACGTTAAAAATATGGAAATCTTACTGTCAGGGTTGGTTTAGATGGCATTTATATGTAAAAAAAAAAAACCCCAAAACCCAGGATGGAAGGGTTTGTTTTCCATTATCACACAGCAGCAATCGAAACTCGATGTGTGTGTACCGAGACGCTGGCAGCGCAAAGGTTGACGCGCAATAAAACGTGGCACCAGAAGGGTTTGTCCTTCCTCCACCTGGGCTGGAAAAGGCACCAAAGCCACACGAAACAGCACGTTTCACGTTTTCCCCCTTCAAAGCGGGAATTAAAATGGAAGTTTGTTGCCGCGTCTTTAATCCCAGGGGTACAAAAGACCAAGAAACACCGTTGACGCATGCAGAGAGGTCAAATAAACGCGTAAAGAGAAGGTGGTTAATTCTGGGGATGAAGCTCAGGGAGAGGTAGTGTCCTCAGCACCCTTCCCTACCCTCCTCTTCTTCCCTCCCGAAAAACCCAATTGTTTAATTAATTGTTTTACGTAGGTGAAATGGACCATTAGAAAACATTAGAGACCACTTAATTTATCATTTATACAAGGATGAATGCAAATCATTTTGAGG
Source organism: Limnodromus scolopaceus (assembly GCA_028565335.1). Classification (NCBI taxonomy): domain Eukaryota; kingdom Metazoa; phylum Chordata; class Aves; order Charadriiformes; family Scolopacidae; genus Limnodromus; species Limnodromus scolopaceus. The sequence continues at coordinate 203,006,629 of JAOXNO010000001.1, read as the reverse complement.
TTTGGGGTTGGTTTGGGTTTTTTTCCCCCTTCTTCCCACACCCCTAATTAATATTCATGAGGATAATTTCACAAAGGCAGTTATAAAACTATGTCAGAGGCAGCTCGAAAATATAGTTGCGCTAAGGCAGAAAGAGGAAATTCTCTCCCCACCTCGGCCCTGAAAGGGGGGGATTTAAACTCAACGCAAGCGTTTACTGAATGATGGGGTGGGGTGAAGGGGGGGTACGTTAAAATATTTGGGAGTTATTCATGACGCAAAAATAACCCTGTGGAAAAGCAGATAACGTTATACAAAAGCTAAGTTCATTTGTTCTGGACAGGTGGCCGGTCTGCAAGTCCGTGGCGGCATCCAAAGCCCGCCCACAATAGCCCTAAAGACGATTATGCAAATGTTCCTTATTCCCTGCTATTTTCCCAGGAATGGGAGAAGGGCTCCATGTGGAAGAAGCAATTGTTTCCCACTCATGTGGAAAACAAACGGAGAGAAAGAAGGGAGGGAACGTGAACGGGAGATAGCCACACGTACCCGCCACCGGAGCCGGCTCTTCTGCTTTCTCGCGTCGAAAAAACGCTTGAAACGATCGTAAACGTGATTTTTCAGCCCCAAAAGCGGATTCCGGGGCTCAGGCAGGGAGCGCAGAGCCCAGGAAACGGGTTCTTCATTCCCAGCTATTTTTCTGGTTTGGTTTTTGTTCTTTTTCCTTCTATTCTACCCGGGGACAAAGTTTCGAGGTGGTAACTCTCCTCGGGTCGTAACACAGCGGTGGGGCCGCCCGACGCTTCGCTGGAACCTAAGTTCCGAAGAGATGGGGCAGCAGAGCATCCACTCATCCGGATTTTGTCCGGATTTCATGCCCTTGAAGGTTTTGTTTGGGTTTCCCCCCCCCCCCCCAATTCCACATCTCGATCACAGAGTAACGAAAAACCAAATGCGAAATCGAAGTCGATGCATTTGCTTCACTTCAGTCCTTCAATAATTATGAATTTAAACATGTTTTATTAAAATATAGCACCTTGTACCAGACTATAGACCAGTTTAAAGGCATGTAAAAGTTATTTTTAAAAAGTAATAGAACAGTCCTTGTGTTTCAAACCCAGCTCTTTCCAAAACCCATGGCTTAAACCACCCATTTCTACATAAAACGCTTTTCACCTCTCCTAAATATCAATTTTCCAGCTAAATACCCACCTAAATAATGCAGCTTTCCTTCTGCTTATACAGCAATGGGATCTGATAGGATTCAGGATACAAAAAAGACTGTAGGGAACCAAACGTGATGCGACTAACCAGCAGCCTGCAGCTTTATTAATTAACAGTTAGGCACGGCTAATTATAATTATAGGGGCATGACTGTCCCCATGCACAAAGCACCAGGTATTAAAGGGATCCAGAGAGGTGTGAACGGGCCAGAAGTCGTAACAGATAAATTTATTAATTTTTTACATGAATTTTTTCAATTGATTTTTTACACCGGTTGGGGACTGGGCTCCTGCAGCTGAACCTTCCAGTCGCAAACGGGTCCAGGAGCGGCTGCGTTAGTGGGAGGGAGATTCCCCATCCATCAGGGCCAAATGGCTGCATCCCATTGAAGGATGCATTTAGGACAAGAGGAGACGGGCACAAACTGGAACATGGGAAGTTCCACCTAAACATGAGGAGGAACTTCTTCACTTTGAGGGTGGCAGAGCCCTGGAAGAGGCTGCCCAGAGAGGTGGTGGAGTCTCCTTCTCTGGAGACGTTCAAACCCCACCTGGACACGTTCCTGTGCAACCTGCTCTGGGTGGACCTGCTATGGCAGGGGGTTGGCCTAGATGGTCTCCAGAGGTCCCTTCCAACCCCATATCATTCTGTGATTCTCTGTAACCCAGGATCCCAGTAACTGGTTCCCACTCCAGGAACCAGTTTCATTTGAGCTGAACAACCAGCACAAGTTGTGATATTGATCCAATAATCAATGTTTTTTCTTCAGTTTGCTATTATTCTTTACTCTTCCTATTTTAACAGGACCAGGTTTCCACAGCTGCTAGCAGGAGGCTAAAATAAGAAATAATCATTTGGCTGACCTTCCCCCAAATAAAAAAGACCCGGCAATTAGAGTTACAGCGAGCCTCAAAGTTTGGGGAGTGTAAATGAGAGGTGCAGCGTTAAGGATAATCAGCATTTGGTGATTTAAAGACCAATAAATACCTCCTCCGCTTTAGGAACAAGAGGAAACAGCCTCAAGTTGCCCCAGGGGGGGATCAGATTGGATATTAGGAAAAATGTCTTCCCAGAAGGGGTTATCAAGCCTTGGAATGGGCTGCCCAGGGCAGTGGTGGAGTCTCCATCCCTGGAGGTATTTAAAAGCCAGGCAGACGTGGTGCTGAGGGACGTGGGTCAGTGGTGGGTTTGTCAGCGTTGGGTTGATGGTTGGACTCGATGATCTGGAAGGTCCCTTCCAATCTGGACCATTCTGTGACTCTATGATTCTAAGGAAAGCGACACAGGTTTTCACCCCATTCCAGCCCTGTAATTTAAAACATGAAAGATAAAAGCTGCCTCCTATACAAGGATATATTATTTTTTTCCTTTTAAAAGTATACCTTTTCAAAACTTATTTATGCTTCTTTTTGCTCCACTTCACCATCACCTAATCCTTGAGCCAGCTTTCCAAAGTTGCTCTGCTTTCCCAGTTGCTGGAAGTTTGTTTCCAGTGCTGATCCCCGCCTTTTCTCCCTTCATATCCCATCAACTCACAGGCTTCACGCTGATTTTCGAGTCAAAAGAATTTCTTGGCACTTTCTGCCATTGCTTTAAAGCGATTAATAAAATCCTCCTCACATCACCGGCATTTTGGCTCTTTTTCCTCATTCAACAGAATTTACAAATAAAAGCGTTGAGTGAAGCCTCTCTCGCTCATCGGTCCATCATACGGACACTGCCTTTATCGTGTCTCCTGCCCGTCTATAATTACACCGCTGTTATTTTGACACTCTTTAGAATTTATATTCTTATTTTTTTTCCCCAAGGTAACAAGTGCTTTGCGTTTCCATGAACTCCACTCTTCTCTCTCCCCCCTTCTTGTGGGAAGCTCCTCCAGGACCAGCCGATCTATTGGCTTCTGGGTGCTCTGGACATCTTCCAAGTATCTTTCAACTATTTCTTTTTGCTTCTTCTCAATTACTCCTTGTCTTTCAGCGCTGACACTTTCCATTCCAACGTTCCCCTTCAGAGTTCTCTTCTCTTGCGCTACAACCCCCCATGGCAGGGGGGTTGGAACTTGATGATCTCTAAGGTCCCTTCCAACTCTAACCGGTCTATCATTCTATGATTCTAACTCATTTCAGGTTTCTCTCCGCACGCTTTTCTGAACATCCTTCCCCTACCCAAGCATTTCTCTCTATTTCCATTTTCAACACCAACTCTTCAGTCAATCTCTTTTTTTTTTATCCCTCCCCTGAAACTTTGAACACTTTCCAGCCCAGCAGCTCCTCATTCTTTACCCACCTCTATTTCTTTGTCTTGGCCTGGTAACACAAAACTTGATCAGCCGTTCCTATAATCTCTTTTTTTATGCCGTTCCACAGCTCTTCACCATTCATTTCTTCTTTCACCAGAGACAAAATTCCACACACACCCCCCAACTCCTTTGTTTTCTTTCCTCTATCTGGCTCTTTCCATCTGTGCTTATCGTAGATCTTCATTCTTGACACTTTTTTGGTTGCTCTGAGCTTCAGTTAATGCCAGCTCTAACTTTAGCTCTGGAGGTGATTCTGTGCCAGAGGAAGCCTTCGACGGGCGTAGGAACATGCCCTGATTTACTGCAAACTCCCTCCGGAATTATCAATTCTCGGGCAATTCACTTAATCTTCAGAGGACAGGGACTATTCTGAGACTGAACTAGAGACCCGCTCACGAAAATAATCAGGAGTTTCAGAGAGAGTTAAAAAGGTAAGCACAAGCGTGGCTAAAAAATATATACCTATTTTAATTAAAGCATGCCTGCAGGTTATGACAGCGCTCGTATCGCTTTGAGGATTATTTCTGCATATTAGAAAGATTTTTTTGCATATGAGAATACCCCTACCAGCTGTAATTATATGACCGTACATAACTGGATTTTACTAAAAGTTCTGCTCTATGTTTCATTTAGTAGATTGTATATATTAATTTACATTACTGCTCTTTAGCTATACAGAAAATAGGTCGACAGAGGGACAAAAAGCATTTAGAAGATGAAAACAGGTTCACAGAGACAATACTGTTTAATGAAGGGGGAACAAATCCAGCCTGCTCTAAGAGTCCAACCCACAGTCTTGTCCCCATCACCTTTTTTCCACCCAAAATTCCCTTAACCATGACCAGAAATCACGTCACACGCGGTGCTTCGTACGCTCTCCCTCTCGGGAGCTTCTTGTCCCACCACACGTAGGGCATCCATCCACAACGGGACCCACACGTAGATGTTCCCCTCTCTCCTCCTTTGCAATTACTTGACAAATCTTGTATTTATATAAATATGTATATTTATATAAATCTTATATTTAATATAAGAGCTGCTCGTTGAGCTACAGCCAGGGGCTGGTGCAGGACACGGCACCGGACATGTCCCCGCTCCAGATATTGTCCCCACAGCCTGGTGACACACGGGCTCTTACACTCCCAACAACTTCATTTTTCTCCCCAAAATTAATAGGTAAGAATACAACTTAAAAAAAAAAATAGAAAGGATACTGTGAATAATAAATTATAACAAAATCTCCTTTGAAAATTAGATCCCAATTGCCCCTTTTTCTTATTCATATCATCATTATACACGTACCTGAGAGGAGAGAAAACACATTTTTTCCCCCTTTTTTGGCATACAAAACCCCATATGATTAATTTAGCATATAATTAACATATGTTTGTCAACTCCTTGTTTCGCTGTAGGCCTCTAGCCCAGTATTTTCTGTACAGCTCCACAGATAGTGCCACCATTCATTATTCAAAGGTTTCTGCTGCAAACCAAAGACGTCCTGGTAAATAACGACTTTGGACTCATTACAAGATGAGTCATGTTTGAGTTTCTCCTCGTTACAGGTAACTCAGTTATTCATACTTAAAATATTTTTGCTCTTTGCTTATTATCGGGAGGTCGTGCGGAGAAAAAAAATCTTCGCTCCAAGCCACGGGGAGAAGAGGAAAAAGAAATTCATTGTAAATAATCAGCTGCTCCTGGGAGACAGAGACATTGCCGTGTGCCAAGTCAAATTAATCCCAGACACAAAGATGTGAATAAAGCTTTAAAAGTGAAGATAAAGCAGGGAAATTAAATAGATCACTCAGAGAAATAAAACTAACTTCATTCGGTACTGTATTTTACACGCTGGCCGATGTGTGCCTAAAATCCCAAGTTTCTGCAAAGGGAAAACCGCTCTTCCCATGAATGCTCGGAAGCCAAAAAGAAGAGAGCACTTTACAGAGAGCCCGGAGAACGCAGATGGGCTTTCTAAAGTCTTGTTTTAAGCAAATGCATCAAGAGCAAAAATTCTGCGAAGAAAAGCCAACCAAATCTGGTTTTAAAAGATCTGAAAGAGAATCAGAACCAAAGTGAACTTCATTCATATTGAAATCAGCATCGCCAGATAATGGATTTTCAAAGAACAACTTTTATTTAGCCCAGGGCAAGCTTCGAATTTGCAGTCTGGTCTCATCTCGCCCCTCAAACCTCTCCCTTTATCGCGTTTTTCGTTTTGCCTCCTTCATATAAACGGTGCGTTTCTGAACACAGGACGTCAAACGCGGCTCTGACGCGACTTAATTAACTTCTGCAGGGGTGGGTCATTAGAAAACATTTATATATTGTTGCAAATTTACATAGCGCTGTACAAACACAGAAGGAAACAGATTTCCTACCTGGAAGCACTTAAAACATGAATAAACCCACCAATAACCCGGGGAATCAAGGGTGGCAGATGCAGAAATTACGGAGTGTTTTAGGGGCACAGAATGGGGTCACTGAAGACAAAACAGTCAAGAAATTAAGGGAAATGAACTCAAAACAGAGACAAGTTAATACACAAGGGCACGTTGCTTTAGAGCTTCACAAAAAAAGGAGATTAGTACGGTAAAGGACAGAAACCATTACATAGGAAAGGACAGAAAACCCCTCGTACGTAGAAGAAAAGCACAGAAATCTGTATCAAATATTTCCCTGAATATTGGAAGGGAGTTGTTGTTCAAGTCATTTCAGTTCCTACATAAGGGATGTTAGTACTTCGACGACCGAAAAAGACATTCTGGCAGTAAGAAAGAGGCAAAAAATGAATCAAAACATACATGAAAAAAAAAAAATTATCACCGAGAATGATGCTATCTCACTGTGTCCCAAATTAGAATCTAACTTGATGGAGAAAGAAAGACAAAAGGGCGAATTTGGGAATTAAAAGCAAATATAGAATAGAATCATAGAATTGTCCAGGTTGGAAGGGACCTTTAAGATCATCGAGTCCGACCATCGATGTAACTCTGATAAAAACCATCACTAAACCATGTCTCTAAGCACTATGTCAACCTGTCTTTTGAATCCCTCCAGGGATGGTGTCTCAACCACTGCCCTGGGCAGCCCATTCCAAGGCTTAATGACCCTTTCCGTGTAAACATTTTTCCTAATATCCATCCTAAACCTCCCCTGATGCTACTTGAGGCCATTTCCTCTTGTCCCATCACCTGTTCCTTGGGAGAAGAGACCGACCCCCCCTGGCTACACCCTCCTT
>JAOXNO010000001.1:202876229-202886301 GCA_028565335.1 Limnodromus scolopaceus | reverse complement strand
CCTTTAAGTATTTATAGGTGTTGATCAGATCCCTCCTCAGCCTTCTCTTCTCCAGACTAAAAAGCCCCAAGTCCCTCTGCCTTTCCTCATAAGAGACGTGCCCCAGGCCCCTGATCTAGTTGGCCAACTCTACAGTGGGACAAAGTCTCTGCGCTATTGAGCTCCTACGGGTTTCATAGAAAATACCTCATCACACGAAGGAGAAAGAGCCAAAGGAGACCTCATCCAACAGCTCAACCTTTATGTTAGACATCAGAGAATCTACACCCACTTCTCCCACGCTACAGACTGCGGTGGCTTGGGAAGGTGTTCATCCCACCATCGATGATGAGCGAGGAAAGGTGACAGATGGTGCCCCAAAGCCATCCAGGAGAGTGGCACTGGGTTCAAACAAAGGGAGGAGAATTCCCAGACCCCTCAAACTAATCATATTATTGCAGAAATTCCCCAAAATGGATGGGCTAAGGCAGCTTTTTCTTTGGAAGAAACCAAACCAGTGGGTGTCTGAAATAACACGCCAATCACCCAACTTTGTGAGGAGTTTATTTTAAGGCTTTCATGGGTTTAATACCAATATTTGCAGACTCTTTGGCAAATAGATGCTCAGGAAAGCCTGAAAGTTTAAAATATCCTTTTCTTTTTTTTTTTTTTTTCTCCTTTCTTCCCAAATAGCTGTGGTTTTAAGCACTGGCTAAACACCAACATCTTGGTACATGCTTTGGGGAGCAGCTGTACTGTCACACTGCCAATGCACACGTGTACACACGTATACACACACATGCACACGTATATAAGCACACATATGCTCACAAAGCATCTTTCCCACACTCCAGGAGAGGGGAAGAGTTTCAGCCCTTGTGCTTGCCCTCCCAAAGGCATGGGAAAGTGTGCAAAACAGCCCTCTGTACCCCAAAAACCTCCTAATTTGTTCAAAAATGGTGCCTCTTCAAATTCTCCCAGGGAGCTGAAAGCTGCCTGGCTGTGGCTTATCACCCATGAGATGAGCTGCAAGGTCTCAGCTCGGAACTTTGCAGCAAAGGATGTGGCAAAGCAGCCCCCTTCCCCCTCAATAAAACCCGTCTCGACTGGGTGAGTTGTGCAGCCACAGTTGATGCTGCTGGTGGTAGATCATCCTTCAGATCCTGCTCCTCTGTTTACACCACCCGCCATGAAAAGGCACCATCTAACAACCCCATTTCCAGCCCCTACCCCCAAATCCTTGAGGGAGCCCTCAAACCACCATGCTCCCAACCTTGACCTTGGAAATAAAGGGATCGGGGGGGGTGGTTTCCAGGTGACATCCCAGCTGGTGGGATGACCAGTGGGAGACCTTCGAAGATGCACGGAAGACTGCAGTCCCTGTGGTGCTGAATAAGCTGAACCCTGCTGCAGCAGAGTCCTCTGCTGGTGCTAAGGGGATGTGGCAGCAAGGAGCAAGGGGTCCTTACATCCACCCTGGGGGAAAATGGGGTCCCCCGTGGGAGTGCTAACAATGCCCTAGGAACACCCTACCAAGGGATGGGAGCAGAGTCCCAGGCTAGCGGTGGGACCATCAGGGTCCCTGTCCCCACACCAGGGTTTCCATCCAGACACACACGACCACTCAAGGCAGGGTCTTGGTTTTGACCCATGGGACTTTCCAGGGAATGGAGATGTTTTCTATTTGCTTTGAAGTAGCCCTTGCGTGAGCCAAGCCACAGCCTGCGAGACAGCTGGAGAAGCAGTGTCTCCTCCCGTGACCTGTGGTTTTGAGGGCAAGGAAAGAGCCAGGTCACCATCTGCCTTTCATCCAGCCACCCACCCACCGCGCCAGCTCCATCCCTGCCCACGTGTAAAGGCTTGATGTTCATTTAACATCCTTTCATCCTTTTCTCATCAAAACTGGGGCAAGCGGGTTGGAAACTGGCTGGTCACCATTGGGAAAGGAGCCCAAGTGCATGGATGGAGGTGGAGGTCATTTGGGACTCACATTAGGAAGGACTTTGATATGTGTCCTTCATGATGGGGATTTACCACCATCTCTGCATTTGGAAACAGGTTTATTCTGGAAGGATGTTCTTGATCAGCCTTTCACCTGGACTATGAACACCTCTGTCCAACCTCATCCATAGCCGGACCGTTGAACCAGTCATCCTGGTCCCCTGAGTGCTCCCGCAATGCCATTCGTGAAGCTGGGAGCCCAGCACCAGGATGTGGGGTGCAAGCCAAGCCCTGGCAGGTGCCTGCAAACCTCCTCTGCTGGGATGCAAGAGGATGCGATGCTTTTCTTAAGACCTTCATTAGGTGAACAGTTGCACCACCCCCAGCCGGATGCGGTTCTTCTCCTGCTCCTGTTGCGTGACTGACTGCATTTTGCAGCCTGGCAGCAGGACGAGATGCCACGTGGGTGACAGCACAGCCTGTTTGCAAATAGGGTGCGGGTGCAATGCCTTGGCACGGCAGCTCTTCTTCATGGTTGAACGAGTCCATCTAGTCCCAAATGAGCAAAGGGGCCTGAGAACCTTAGGACGGGGTTGCAAAGCAGGTCGTAACTCCTGGGGGGCAGCTGGCTCTTCGGTATGATCCCATCACTGCACATTGCAATTTGCAGGGCCAAGTAGAAAGGCTGCAAGGAGGGGAAGGTTCTCAGGGGGGTGGCCTTGTCTGGTTAGCAGAGCTTCAAGTCCTCCTTGGGCAAAGGATTCACCAACCTCAGCCTCCGTGCTAGAAGAGCGGGATGTTGCTGTGGCTTTTGGGGAGCTGTTGGACCCCCTGGAGTGTGTATGCATGCCCTCATCCCTCTGTGCAGGACCTGTGATCACAAAAGGAGGATGCATTTCCCACAGTCCAGGTCCCCAGGGGAATGTATCCCACCTGAGTGGACCTCCAAGCATCAGTGGAGGGCAAGGGACACTGGCTGCCCCTCCACCAGCCCTGTGGAAAACCAGGGGACCTACTCCGGCAGAGCCACCTGCTTTGGTGGCACCTCCATTGAGGTAGTTGCCTGGGGTCCATCAGGATAGGATCAGACAGAATCTAGCAAAGGGATCCATGGAGGTTTTAGGTCCAAGCCCCTGCTCAGAACAGGGCTAGCTCCAAAATCAGAGCATCCTGGACATGACTCAACGCATCCCAGAGCTGCATCTCAAGGGGGTCCATGGGTGCATGACCCAGAAATGTCTTTTTCTTTCCACTGGGTATCAAGAAAGCTGAGACAGCCAGCTGGGAGTTGTTAAATTGCACAGATTGCCCCCCAAAATCCTCTGCGACACCACCGAGGCCGTGTGCTCAGCAAGATGCTGATACTCCAGCATCTCACCCTTCCAGCATCCTCCCAGGATTAGCTCGCAGGGCTGAGACTTAAAAATAACCCAATGGGGGCAGCAGGTGGGTGGGCATCGCTGTCACCATCCCATCACTAACGTCAGCCTTCCCAATCCCATCTGCACGCCGATGCCAGCCGCGAATCCCAACCGGCACACCACGGCTGCGCGAAGGCATCCGAGAAACCATGGGGGTTTGCCAAGGAAGTATCAAAAGCCCCGGAGCAGCCTCCCTGCTGATGCCTCCCCATCTGCTCTTCATTAGGCAAACGAGCTGTGGGCTCCTGGCTGGGTGGTCTGGGCTCGGGGACCCCTCTGTGGTCGGCTCCTGGGGTGATGCACCAGGGTGGGGAGCAACGACATTGATGAGGGGGGGTTAATTTTCAGGATTGTGGGCTTGGATCAAGTAGCATCCATATGGATGGTGCCTTCAGCCAGGGCTGTGGGCAGCGGTGAGTGCCCGTGGTCCTGTGGCCCCAGTTCCAGCTGGTGATTAAGATCCCACTGGCCTGAGCGTCATCCAGACTTTCTGGGATCCTTTCCTAGAAATTCATCACCCCTTCCCAGGCAATACTTCCCAGATGTTGCAACCCATATGTGCATTTCAGCATCTGGTTGGTGATGCGAGGCTCTCCTCTCCACAGCACGAAGCCTGGAGGAAGAGCAGCCCTTTAGGAGAACCCCTTGAGCACCAAAACGCCCCTCATCTCCAAAACATTTCCATTTTTTGTCCCAATTAGGAAAGGACTCCCAAGTTAACACCTCAAGCATCGCCAGAAGGCAGCTGGGTTGAAACGTGATGTAAAAATTAATTTCTAGCAGCTGTTCTTCCTCCTGGTTGCCCATAGATGGAGGAAGAGAGCTTCACCCCTTTGGGTTCCCTCCTTCAGCGATCTGGTTGATGAATGTGTGTGATGTTCTGGGGTTCTCCTCCTCCCTACTTTGGCCCAGCAGATGCTTGGGGTGGACAATTTAATGCATCTCCTGGGAAAGACCTTGGCCATGACCTGCAGAAGACCCTGATGCTCAGTGCCATGCAAACCCACAAGGAAGAGATGGTCCCTCCAGGAGCCCACGCAGTTCCTCCTGGCTATGGCTGTGCTGATCCATGAGGATGGTCCTCCAGGACCCATCTTCTGGCTACACATCCCATATGGTTATTCTCTTACCACCCTGACCCACTGGTGAGCATCACAAAAAAGAACTGCTTTGGAGGAGTCCAGGTCCAAACCATGCCAACGATGGTGCAATGATTAATCTGGACTTTTGCAGCCCAGAGGCATTGATCTGGCCAAAAATGTCCAAGGAGATTGAATCATGCCAGGTGAGCACCACAGAGAAGCAGGGTTTGATGGAGGGGTTTCCCCCAAAAAAGTTGTTCTGCTGCTCAGAGAACGGAGATATTTTGGGGGGAATAACTGAACTCCCAGAACACGTCATAATTATTGGAGATTTTTATTCTTTTATTCCAAAATGAAGTGGTTTGCTCAGGAGGCATCAAAGTATTCCCCTCCCCTCTTTTCTGACACAAAGCACTTGACTTTTCACTTCAAAAAGACGCTTTTTCAACAAAAACAAAACAAAAAAGGCACTCATCTTTTTTTTAAGCAAGCGAACGAAAATAGGCAAGGGTTAAAAAAACCCGAGAGAAATTGTTCGCTCTGACCTCCCTTTGACCGGGATCGTGTTTTCCTCCCAAATTTTGGTTCAACCACCCAGTCGAAAAATGCCTCCTGCCCCGGCCTCGCCGCTCGGGCCGGCTTTGTGGGTTTTGTCCGGTTGCGAGTTAATGGGTTTATTGTGAAACTGGTGGACGAGCGCTTGACGTCGACCCTGTGTGGGAGGAGGAATCAGTGAGAAGACTGTAAGGAACCCGATTTAGCAGGAAAAGAGCAAGAGGAAGACTTTGTTGCTTCAACACCCGCCCCCCCCCCCCCCCCCCCAGATAAACCGCTCACAAAAGCAGGGAAAGATAATGCAATCCTTTCCCAGTAAGAGCAAATGTTTACCCTGCGCCGATGCAAACTGACCCCAGGTAATCTCAGGTTTAACAACAAGGTTTAACACCACCCAAAAAGGGCCTCTTTTGTATTTCTCAGGTGTCATCCACACGCGTCCCGCCCACCGGGGAATTTCCTATGGGTAGCTGAAGATATCCTGGTAACAGCAGTGGCACTTTTAAAATGGGTTGTGAAACATGCGTTCTATGTAAATATACATATTTTAATTTTTTTTAAACGTGTTGTGCATTTTTTTATATATATATATTTTTACAGAAGCCCCAGTGCCCCGTCGCTGGCAGAGGCCACTGGGAAAGGGACAGGGGTAAGGAATGAGCAATGTGATACCTGCTCTGAATCATGCCCTGCTTTTGTGGCTGCAGGATTTTGTGAGACGGAGGTGTGGGGGATTAGCCCGCTCGATAATCTCCAGAAAATTTCCCTGTCTCAGAAACTTTCCCACATTTAGAACCTCCACGCATCGCCCTGCCTCCTCCAGGTAGGACACAGAGTGGGTGTTGGGAGGATGAGCCACAGCGGCTGTCACCCTCGTGCTTCATCTCCTGGTGATGGCAATGAGGGTCTTGGACAGGTCTTTTACAACCACAAGGAGCTGAGTAATTACTGGGGGAGATCTTCATACCCCCTTGGTGGTCCTTACAGCTCCATCCCATCACCACACCACGGATGACCAGTGACAGGACAAGAGGTAATGGGCACAAACTTGAACATGGGAAGTTCCATGTAAACATGAGGAGGAACTTCTTCACTTTGAGGGTAGCAGAGCCCTGGAAGAGGCTGCCCAGAGAGGTGGTGGAGTCTCCTTCTCTGGAGACATTCAAAACCTGCCTGGAAACGTTCATGTGCAACCTGCTCTGGGTGGACCTGCTTTGGCAGGAGGTTGGACTAGATGATCTCCAGAGGTCCCTTCCAACCCCATGTGATTCTGTGATCTCCTTGTGGGACAGCAGGACAGGGACAGCTCATGGGAGATGCTGGCACATCCTCACCGCCATTGCAATTCAGCACAGCAAATTTTATTCAACACCATAAAGCTCTGCAGCTCTTCACTGTGGGCTTTGGTTCCTGTTAATTCATTTTTCAGCTCTTAGCGAGTTGTTCCCCAAAATTTTCGATGCACACTCAAGCGGGTTTTTGCATACAGCTTGTCGTGCTCGAGACCTCTTCCATGTCTCCCCCTTTGGATGTGGCATGGACCCTCTGCACAAGATTTTCTTTCTTCTAAGGACATGTATCACCCTGCTGTTTAGTTCTGGCCACCCTGGGGAACCTTTTCATGGCCTTTGAATTATTTTCATGGCCTTTTCGAATTTGCATTTGCATCCTCAGTCCACTTCCACTCTGTCTGCAAAATCTTCATCCTTGTGTTCAGCTGCCTAATTCTGAGGGGCTTCCTTATTTCTCTATAATTTCCCTTTTTGCAGTTAAACACTGCAGTCTTACCTTTTTTTTTCCACTGCAAATACTTTACAGTCGCCAAACCTTCTCTGCTAAATCCATGCTACTTGCTTACCATGGTCATGCAGGTGTTTGGCCTGTGTCAACTAAAACCCATCAAGATAATGCCCAAGCACAGTCAACCCTATAGGTTGGCCGTACAGCTGTCTTCTCCAAGGATGGAGCACGCAGTTGGGGCTAGATCAGGAGGGATTTCAGGACCTGAGTGCTTTCAAAACCTTTACAGAGGTTGAACTGTTGTGGACCTCTGCAAGGAAAAGCCCAGAGCATCTTGCAGCAGACACATCCAGTGGAACCAGTTCTCCTTGTGACTGTCTCAATAAGAGAGTGGAAATTATACTGTCTCAAAAGAAAATGTTGTTGCAGAAGATGCCTTTTTCAGCTAAATCATGGTCTATACCAGGGGCCAGGGGATCTCACCACCATGAACACCTTCCCAGGACAAGGCTGGTGGAGATAGCAAGAGCCTGGCTCTCACCCTTGGGGACCCACACAAGGTTCTGGGACAGCCAGAGGTGGCAGGAACAAAAGGGTTCTTCAGACAGGAGCTGGTTTCCATGGACATTTCCAGTCTGGGGCTTGGGTTTTTGCCTGGTAGGGACAGTGCGGTCACCCCGCTTAGGGATGACAGTGCCCTCTGACCACGCTTCTCCAGGGACAACCCCTCTGGACCTCCGGCCAGCAGACTCTGGGCAGGCAGTGACTTTCCCGACACGTAGCCTCAGTCTAATTAGTCTAAGAGGAATATTTGTTCTGGCTTTACACAGAGCAACTGGCCGTGGGCCAAGGTGTTTTAACTTCCCAGCCTGAGCCCTGGAGAGTCGCCGGTCGGACTGTCGCAGCACAACAAAGACCTTGCCCCCACTCTGTCCATCACGGCTTGGCTGCCTCTGAGCTCGTACACGGCTGCTACAGAAGAAGAGGAAAAGCTAAGGAGAAGCATCCTCAACTTCTAGTGCTGCAGGACCTACAAAATGACTTGGCTTGATGGTGTAACTGCACCCTAAAGCCAACTTAGAGCTCTTTTTTCCAGGAAAGCTCGGAAATCAAATTTACACAAGAAGGTAAAAGCACTGTCTTGTGCAGCTACGCCGAAGACACTCTTCTTGGGGCAAAAACGTTATGGGGAAGTGCAGATGCCCCTAATATGCATCCAGCCCCCCCTTTTCTGTGGAGAATGGTGTATAAGTCCTTGCACAGGTCAAGAGACAAAAATCCCACGTGTATTTCTTGGGGGTCCTCTGAGGTGAACCCCTTTCCTAACCACTCAGCTTTTCAAATTCATGGAGAACAGAAAACGGGGACGTCACCTTTCTCCCCTAAACACCATTCCCTGCCACCAGCTTGGCTCTTTGCTGCTGTTCTGTGTGGCCTGAGGTTTTGAATCCAATCCAGAGAGAAAGCAAAAATGGAAATTCCCCAGGGCACAGAGGGAAGAAAGACGGAGAGGGAATGGTTTCTGATCTCATGGCAGCTGTGAGGTGGCTGTGGACCAAGAAGACTGGGTTGTACTGGCTGGGAAGCCACAGGGACCATGGGGACACAAAGGCCAGGGCAGGCTGACCTGGCCGGTCACATCTCACCAGGCTTTGCTCCTCAAGTGAGGTCATCAGAGATGCAGAGGTGGAAAGGGACTGAAGTGACATGCCTGGGGTCATACAGTGGCAAAGTCAGGATGAGACCCTGGGTCCCTGATCCAGCACCTTACGATCAAGACCATGGACAATCAGGAGAAGGAGGACAAGGACTGTAGGTTCTCTGACTGTGCTGGTAGGGGGACAAGGGACAGGTAGCCACGTGCCTTACTGCAATGCCCATTTCATGTGCTCCCCGTGGAGCTGGAGAAACTGGAGACTTTATCACAAGTGAATTCTCTGTGGTCTAATAGGAGTTTCTACCTGCCTTGTCCCCCATAGAGGGATCATTTAGGGTCTGTCTCCTTCCTCATCCATATGCTGGTGGGAACATGAGCATCTCTGAGCTTTCCACCTTCCTCCAGGTGTGATCAAATGAACCAACAGGCTCAGAAGTAACTTATCACACAAAAGCACACTCCAGTGTGAGGATGAGCACCCATTTTCTTAGAAAAGATGCCATCAGGCCCCTCTAAAATCAAATACAGCTGCCTTCAAGAACACAAGAGCTTTTAATACATGTTCTATTTTTGGGTTGTCTATATTTATCTTCTCATCCCAGAGTTTTTCCAGTATTTTCTAGGCATCCCCTGTCCTTACAGAGGGGCCAGAAAGCCAAAACTTCAGGAAGCAGCACTCCCCAGTCCGCCAGACCTGTCGTTAGAGATGCTGGTGAAGCAGCAGCTCTCCTTCTTTCCAAGCTTCTTGGTGGGCACAGCGGGGATTTCTGATCCATGTTTCATCGCCATTTCTTGCTCTTCTCTGGCACCGTGTCCCAAGGGCAAACACACTGAAATGTCCTGAGTAAATTGCCTCTGGCTGCAGTGAGAAGCGTGGCAGGTGTTAACGCTAACGCTTGGTTAAAGTAATCCATTAGAACTGGCAAGGAAGAAGACTTGGTGTCCTAGGAAACATCACGAAGAGGAGTTGAGTTGAGTTGACTGTTCAGGATCTGGCTAAAATCCTGCTGTTTGGGTTTTTGCCCCTGTTATTATTTCCCAGCCGACGTGCTGCCCTCCAGCTTCTCTTCCCCTCCGCGTTTTCCACTCCATCCCAGTTTAGGGCCAGGATATCTCCACTTTCTGCAGGAAAACCCTCTTCGGAGGAATGTGAAAGGACAAATACTTGGCTTTGCCTGTGTTGTTTGCATGTTTGTGTGCGCTATTTCTAAGGCACTGGTATTTCCCCAGTGCTCCCACCGTCGGCAGTCGTGGGAGGTCACTGCAATTCAGCGGTAGGCAGCAAAAGAGCTCTGCATAATCCCAGGCCTTGTCCCCAAATATTCAGAAATCGCTAGCTGATGCCCTTTGTGGCATTAAGTGCTTGCGTTGTCTTTTGAAAACCAGCCTTGAAGTTGGGTGAATGGATAAACTAAACAGGATTCTTCCTGAGCTGAAGGGAAAGGGAACCAGAGATTCTTAAACCTGCTCAAGATGGCAGAATAACAGAATCACAGAATGCTATGGGGTTGGAAGGGACCTCTGGAGATTATCCAGTTCAACCCCCTGCCAAAGCAGGTCCTCCTACAGCAGGGTACACAGGAACGTGTCCAGGCGGGGTTTGAATGTCTCCAGAGAAGAAGACTCCACCACCTCTCTGGGCAGCCTCTGCCAGGGCTCTGCCACCCTCACAGGAAAGAAGTTCCTCCTCATGTTTA
>JAOXNO010000001.1:202777829-202788806 GCA_028565335.1 Limnodromus scolopaceus | reverse complement strand
TCCCCTCTTCCAATTTAAAACCGTTGCCCCTTGTCCTGTCGCCATGACAGGTCCATGTCCTTCCTGTGTTGAGGACTCCAAAGCTGGACACAGTGGTCCAGGTGGGGTCTCACGAGTGCAGAGTAGAGGGGTAGAATCACCTCCTGGGACCTGCCCAGGTCAAAGCAGATGAACCTTCTAGTTCATCCTGATTTAAAAAATAATAATAAAAAATGTATAAATTATTTTTGCTTGAGGGGATGCAGCCTACCAAATAGGACTGGAGGCAATTCTTCCTACCATGAGTATTCTGTTCAATGGTAAATAGCTCCAGGTCTAACATGGGAGGTTGTTAGGTAGCCAGGTACGTGGGACCAGTATGGAGTTGTGCCGACATTAGTGCCTGTCTCTTGCTTCTCGTAAGAAATGTGATGAGCATATGTAGGCAGAAATGCTATGGTTGAATACATCTCGATCTTTTAAACTGATATATTAACGTGTTTAAGGCAGAGTCAATATTACTCAGTAGAATGGCAGGACGTATATGGCTGACATGATAAAGCCACAACAGGTATCTCCTATAAATCTTCAAAAGGTTTGGAAGCCCCATCATAGACACTGTAAATATGAGTTGTTTAGGATATTAGGCAATGTATTCAAAACACTGATATGGCTTTTGGGAGTTTATTTCCCATTTGCTTTCAGAGAGGTCTTGGCTTTTTCATCGTGTTTCCTTTTTTCTGAAAATCGTTCCCGTTGCAATCAACATGGAACATTTTAAATGAGTTTAAGATCTGCTCCTTGCTCCCTTCTTAACCCTTGGAACAACCCAGAAATATTAATTATAAAAAGGAAATGTGGGATAAAAACTACTAAATAGGCAGGATTAAGATAAACCATCAAGTCATTACCCTTGAGTTCCCTGAACTCCAAGCACTGGGTATTGGAGTACTTAGCCTTAATAGTAGTATTAGACACTTTTCCCATAACGAATAAGAAATCAATTTAAAATTATCACTTATCTTTAGTTCTTAAACGTTGATGATTTTTCATTGGTTTGAACTTCTTGCGCGAGATTTCCTTGGTTTCTTGCTCTTGTAGCCTGTTTCTGTCTCCAAAATTTTGGAGTAACCTTAAGAAAAAAGCATAAATTAGGTAATTTAAAGTAAATTCAATTCTACGGTAGATGAACAAAAATGTTATTGTTTGAATGCTTTTAACATTGAAATAATATTTTCAAAGGTTGTACATATGTTTTATCCTAATGTGATCAATAATTGCACTGAATTTGAGGCTTCTGCTTGTAACTGTTGTTACTCTTACACATTCTTCCAAAAATGAATGAAAAAGACTATATTTTTCATGTAGAGCTACAAGAAATGAAAACCAGCCGAACTCATTTGCTCTCAAATATCCTGAAATGATTCACCTTGACAATGGAAAATATCGGACCAAAAAAATTAGTCTGACAAAGGAAGCAAGTTTAGAGTGGGACGAGATGGAACTCTGCCTCAGCTGGGGCATGCGCTGTTCACTCTGCAAGTAACATTTTAACTCCCTTTCTTACTCCAAACTAAATATCCTTGTTTTGGTTAAAAAACCCATTGAATATACATTCGTGAGCCATAGTATTACCTTGCTTCCGTTTCCTGCTCCAAATAAGGTTTTACAATCAGCTTTGTATTTGTGATATTCTCATTGTTTTTTTGATTCCTTCGCATTCAAGACACCCAGCTAGAAGTACCAAGGAAGTTAATACTGTAGGCAGAAAATTTGTTTGGAAAAGCGTCACAAAATGAGGATAAATCCATTTTTGAGGTCGTGATCCTATTATTTCATTTTAGAAGCCATTATGAAAAAACCCCAGACTTTACTAAATTCTCTTCAGGAAGTCTGGGTATCTGATACATCGGATTAAGATGTTTTGACAATTATCCCATTGTTACCCTCAGGGACTTTATCCTCATACGCTGTTTTTCTTGAAATGGTTTCCGTGAAGGTGGTAATTAATTTTTTTCCTAATCTTTCCCCCCAGAATTGCTGATGTGGCACAACTGTCGACCTGGCACGGAGCTAGGTAGTTAGGTACAGCTATAATTGGAATAAGGCATTCTATGTTATCCCAGGGTAAAATCCTGACATAGTTTTTCTGCTTATTTCCATGCCACCGGAATGTTACCGCTGTTGTTTCGACAACAAGGAGAGACCTACAGAATCCATAGGCTGAACTATGCGACAATCTGTCTTGCTGATGCTAATTTCAGCTCAATTTTCATGACAAGGTAGAGGTTGGAGCGTGGTACCTTGGAGGCTGATTTTTATGGCATCTTCTCATTAAAACAGGGGGAAGCTTCAGCCCCCATCTTCTTTTTCTTTTTTCCCCTATAAAAAGCACAATTGAGCATTTCCAACCGGGAATCGCTGCCGTTAAACCACGTATTTTGCTATTCCCGCTTTGCAAAAAATCCCTCTAACAGGTTATTTGACCCGATTTCTGAGGCATCTCCAAGTGCCACGGTGCAACACGCCAGAAAAAAACGCCTTTTCCAAGCTCTCCTTCCTCCCAAGCTCCTTAAAAGGCTTTATTTTCCTTTTTTTTTTTTTTTCCCTATGGGAATGCGAGCACCCGGCAGAGAAAACATCCAGCGCCTGATCCCGCCGACAGCCCCAAGCAAAGGGAAGATGGGCAGAGGGTCACCACGTTTTGGGGGACGTGAGATGCTCAGAGGGAGTGAAAATATTGACAATTTTTAAAAAAAAACCAAACCCCACAACCCCAAAACCTGGATTTAGGGGCATCCAGCGGCTCTTATTGCTATTGTCGGCTGGTTGGGTTTTCCTATAAAAAAAATACCACCCCACCCCCAAAATGTGGGGTTTTCTCCCCAATTTCGCACCCTCCGGCTGGACCGCATCGTCCCACCCCCCCCCTGCAGGGATGCATCCGCCGGGATGCAGGAGGGGATGGCAAAGAGGGAGCGGGGAGGGTCTCTCTGGGATCGGGATGGGATTTGGTGGGATGGCTGGGGGGGGGGGTGGGGAAAAACCCGATCCCCCGCAAAACATCCATCATTAAAACAAAGCCCCTTAAATAACACTCGGCGGTAATTACATCTTGAAACCGCGAAAAGCTGGGCCGGGTTCTTCTTCTTCCTAAAAGACAGGAGGAAATCCTCCCCCGGAGGGTTCAGCCACTTGGAGGCGTGATGGGGACAAGGTTGCGAGGGGCTCGTGCGGGTTGGGGACCACCACCACCACCACCACCGCTATTAATATGCCCTTTTTGCCCCCCCCCCTCCCCAAATCTTACATTACGGCTCGTGTTTTACAGCAAAGATAACGGCAGGGATGGGTGAATGGTCACAGCAGGGGTTGGAGGGTTCTCTTCTTTCCTCTTTAGCTGGAATCTTGATCTGGGAGAGACTGGGCTGCCCCGCTGAGGATGGTTTAACCCCTCCCGCTCTTCCCTGCTGACGCCCGGTGGGATCCTTCACCGTGGGAAGCCCTTTTCCTTAACCGACGTGGGCAAAGATTTGTTGGAGTGAAACATTGGAGAAGCTGGTGGCCCTCATCAGTGTCCCCACCACAAGGGAGTCCCCCACTGGGCTGTGACCTCCTCAGAACTTTCACTTAAGCCATGACTTGGCCAAGGAAAGGGTTTAGGATCATGGGCTTTTCTCCCATCCTTCTATTTATCCTAAAAACCACGTTCCTCCAGGGCTGCAGGTCACTGCTGGCATGAGCTGTGGGGCATCAAGCCCCACCTCGTGGCAGGGAGCATCTCCCCACCACCATGACCCCATGAAGCCACCTTGGGAAGGAGTTGCCCAAGCCTGGAGCCACGTGGTGGCCCTGGAGCCACGCAGTGGTCCGAGCCTAAACCCAACACCGGCTGCCAAATGTGCTCATCAAAGCCTCTCACCCAACAGATGGCAAATATTTCACCTCTTCACACCCTGGTTGAGTTAATGAGTATTTCTGCCAAGGCATAATGGGATGAGGAGCATCAGCTCTACTACTGATCCAAACAAAGGAATTAAAGCTAAACCACCCCATGTCAGATCTCATTAGTGGTAACTCTGGGTGATCCTCCACGCTCAGCCCCTGGAGCTTTCTACACCACCTCAGTGTTTTCTCTCCTTGCCAGAGAAAGCAGCATCTCCTTCCGGCCACGGGCCAACAATTCAGCAGCGGTTCCTAATGTGGTTAAGGGTGAAGGATGCCTCGGCCAGTGGTAGGATGATGTCTGCTGGTGGAGATCTGCTGGGAAAGATCCTCCTCTGCAGAGCCCAGACTGTGATAACGAAGCTTCTTGGACCCTGCAAGTCACCGTGCCGTTACGTTGGCAAGAACTTACTCTAGTCTACGTGTTTTAATGCTGATACGTAACGTGAAGTCAACAGTGAGAGCAAGAAAAAGGATATTTGAGAGGTCTTCAAGTCCTGTGATCTATTTGGGTGGGGTTTTTTTGGCCCAGGTTTAACTGTAACGTGCTACAAACAGTGGAGGGATGATGCGCTATTGGTACTTCCAAATGTCTCTACGTGCCAACCCTTGGCTTCGCCACGTTCAACGGGGCAACCCTCTGATTATTTACTCTTTTTGGTTTTTTAACTCTTCTTCTCTTTTCCTTTTATACAAACTCAAAGTGCAACCCAAAGTACTACGTGGGAGAGGTCCACCTTCCCCACCCCACAGCACTGGTGTCCAGTCTTCACCCACTTAGTTTCCCTTAAGGTTGGGAAGGTCAACCAGCGCTCTGCTAGATTTCCTTTAAAACCAGAACCAATCAAACAACCCCCCAGAAGAAATGTTGGCACCATCACCTGACCTGACAGACTACCCAGGACCAATCAGGGGTAGAAAAAGTCCTCTCGGGTCCCTAAGCTTGTGTCTCCCCATCTGCACCATGCTCATGGGAAGGAGCTCCAGTAGCTCCTCCCAAAGGCAGCAGAAGCCAAGCTGGGAGACACCACCAAGAGCAAGGAGGTCTCACCCAGGTGCCAACAACCTGTCACTTTGCTCTTCTGAAAGACCCTCCAGTCTGACCTCTACACCACCATGTCCTGCTCAAGGCGACCCTCCAGAGCTGGTCCTCACTGCCCTCACCTCCATCTGGAGATGTGATCCAGGCACGACCAAAGCAGGGCAACCAACAGAGACATCTGGGTGTTGACTCAACACCACACATGGGGTGGAAACCCACGCCAAGCAGCGCCAGGAGGGATTCCCATCCACACATCCCCTAACCTGACCTCTTTAAAGGCTCTGGATTTGGCCCGCTGTGAGAACCTCGGAGCCCAGGAGACATGAGAGTTGCAAACATCTCCGTGTGAATGCAACTCTTTTGGCACGCTTGAGGGAAACATCAAAACCCAACGATGTTTTTTTTCTCTTAGGGACAAAAAGAAAAAGAAGAAAAACCTTGTTTCTATGCTGGGTTTAGGGATAAGGACCTCAAAATAACTCAAACTGGCCGCGAGCGTTGTCTGCAAACAAACACTCTCGTTGCTGCCCTCGAGACAACTTATTGCTCTACTTGGAAACCCCGAGGTGGGAAGTCACTGGCTGTGGTCGGCTTCATGTCCTCGTGCCCTTGGGTAAACCAAAACCCCCTGAAACAACCTCAAAACCCACAGCCTCTGCAGGCCTATTGTCTCCCAGCCTGGTCCACGTCAACTGTGGATCACGTTCCTCGCTCTGGCCTTTTCTCAGGTGCCTTCCATGATGAAGGCGACGTGTTTATTGCTATTGCTTCCTCTTCCCCCTGCTTCTCCATGCTCACAAAGCAGAGCAGCTGGACATCTTTCTCCTCTCCAGCCTTTCTCTATCTTTCCAGGATTTGTGCCTGGATGAACGTTTGTCCCGAGTCTCCAAGCCCAGCTGTAACCCAAGGAACGGGGTGCCACCTTAATCACCATGGAGGCATCGTGGTTTGGTCTCAGCCCTGCCAAAGGTGTGGATGCAAGGTGAAGCCACCCATCTTTCCCCCTTGCTGTGCCTCAGAGACTCTTCTCCATTCACCAGCCACCCTCTTTCCCCACACCACCAGACTCTGGGGAAGCTCTTCAGACCAACCCTTGGACCTGGAGAAGCTCTTCAGACCAACCCCTGGATCTAGAGAAGCTCTTCAGACCAACCCTTGGACCTGGAGAAGCTCTTCAGACCAACCCTTGGACCTGGAGAAGCTCTTCAGGCCAACCCCTGGATCTAGAGAAGCTCTTCAGACCAACCCTTGGACCTGGAGAAGCTCTTCAGACCAACCCTTGGACCTGGAGAAGCTCTTAGAACCAACCCTTGGACATCTCCTTGCTTTCTTCACCAGCCGCCCAGCACACTTCTGCCTGCAAATGCTTGCATGCAAGGAAGGAGCCGCCTTCTCCCTCTCACAGCCCCAAGACGTGGCTGATGGAGAGCGTTATCGTTTTCCCAAGAGGTGCGAGATGCTACCAGGGCGCGCGTCTCTCCGCTGCTCTCTTCCCATCACGCAAGGTCCGTTTGCCCAGTTGGAAAAAGCAGACCAAAGACCCGATGGTGACCAGTCCTCCTACTTCCTAAGACAAGTGTGTTACGTCGCTAATTATATTTATATTCTCTTACTCCTACAAAAGAAGGGATGAGTTCAGAATTTTCACTGCAGATAATGCATTTATAATCTATCACGACAGCTATCTGGAAGACACCAATTTTTCTTGCAATATGTTATGGAAGATTAAATAATTTATATTATTCAACTAAAAATACCCAAACCAAATCGGAATAAGCCTGCCTACCAGCGCTGTGCTTTTCACGTAGTACCCTGAACATCAACCACTCTTAACTAGCCAAAGGAAAATCTAGGCTCTCGTCAACGACAACGACAACAGAAAAAGAAAAAAAAATAATGAAAAAGAACCCAAACGAACGAGAAGTGGGGGATCTTCGCGCCACTCAGCTGGGCGATGCCGGGAAAGTGAATATTCTGAGCTTTCGAATGATAGGACCAAAGAGAGAACTTTACTATTGCTCAGTGTCAGGATGTGTGGTACACAATTTATGTGGGTTGGGGAGGAGGAAAGGGGGAGAGGAGAAAAAAAAAAAAAAAAAAAAGACTGTTTTCCCAAAAAAAAATTTGGGGGTGTGGGGGAGGGGAGGGGGTGAGCCCCGAAACTGCCTTAGAACGCGGGGATTGCTGGGGGTCTTTTGGACGCAATAAAGATATACTGTAAATTAAAAAAAAAATAATCAGTCCTTTTAAGCAGGTGCTTAATTGCGAGCGGGGTGTGATTTGAAAAGCAGCTCTGGGAGGCTGGGATGGCAGCCCCGGAATTTGGCGGATGCGGGAAATCGCGCCAGGTTTTTTGAGACCGCGGTCGCTTTCTCCCTAAACCAGTGCAGCGTACACACACGAATATATGTGTATTTATGTACAGACATGCGTGTGTGTATATATGCATAGATACACAAATATATATATATGCATATATACACGTATATATATATATTTATGTTTGTGTATATATATACACACACAGAGGGATTTATGTCTCCATCTGTGGGTATATACGTGTATATATATAGGTGTATATATATATATGTATATATAGACCCATAAACACTCATAGCCTTAATTAGGTCTTGCAGAGTAGCCGCTCACTGACACGTCAGTATTTTGAAGTTTTGGGCACCTTTGCTGGTTCTTCCCAATTTTTTTTGAAGTCATGGATGTGCTTCCTTCCCTCCCTCCCCCCTCCCACCTTTTCATTGCCAAGGTGATGCTGGGGGAAGGGAATAGGTGCTCAGTAAAGAGTAAACTTAAAAGCATTTAGGATTAGGGATTTTTAGGGATTTTTATTTCTTTTTTTTTTTTTTTTTAAAAGGAAGAGTGAAAAATAAAGTTCATCAAAACAAATGAGGGCTGGCGGCGGAGGGGGCGATGGGGAAGCCTGTGGTCCGGGCGGGAGCCCGGATGGAGGGGTGATAAAATAGGATGGGGAGCACAAAAGCAGGAGCACACGCTCCATCTCTCCCAGCAGCTGCTTTCATCTGGTGCCAGGGGCGGGAGGCGCAGGCAGCAGAAATTCAAATGTGGAGGGTGGAAAGAAAAATATCATTTCTAAACAGCAGTGGGTGCTTTTTCTTTAAGCACTGGGATGGTTCCTGCTGCGAGAGTCCCAATTCCCAAGGGGTCACTCGCTTTTAACTTAGCCACGCATTTTGGTTTTCCCTTTTGGCTTTTTTTTGGGGTATTTTTGGTGTTTTTTTTTTTTTTGAAATGCAGAAATATCTGTCTATTTTGTCCCTCACGGGCTATTTCAGTGTTTGGATAGTTTGCTGCTGATGTAGTAGGACAGTTGACTTAGCAATTTGCAAGAGGCTGTTGAAGCCGTTTTTTTCCCCTCTTCTTTTTTCTTTTTAATGGAGCACGTGCTTTTCATCTTCACAGAACCACATTTAATTCTCCCTTACTCAAAAAATTACCTGCAGGCACCTTTGCTTTTGGCCAGGCTGCAGATCCATCCCCTTCTCCTGCCCCCGGCAGCGACCCTTGGAAGTCCTGCCTAATAGCCCTGACTTAATTAGGCAGGATTTTTAATTGCTTAGGAAATCTCAGCCCCTTTAGTCTTGATAATGAAGGCTGGAGCTTTGCATCACCTGGACCAGGCAGCTCTAAAAGGCTTCTTTCTGCTTTCCCACCATCCTAACAAGTGATTTCCAGCGCGGGGCAAAAGCAATTGTCTGGGTGGGGGGGGAAAAAAAAAGCCTTGGAGATGGGAATGTGTTTGAACATGAAAAATCAACCGTGCTGTATTTATTTCTTCTTGTCCCCAGGCTGGGAAGGCAGAAACCTGTCTCTCTCTCCCAGATGATAAGTTAAGCCTGGCTCTGAATGGGTTTTGGAGGGATTTGCTCCAGCTGAAGCTCTCAGTGCAATGCCCGGCGGGGCGGGGGGGGGGTCCCAACGTGGGAGGAATGGCTGGGAGGGCTTCAGAACCCTTTCCATGTCAAAATCTTTCCTACTATCCAATCTGAACCTCCCCTGGGGCAACTTGAGGCCATTTCCTCTTGTCCCATTGCCTGGGACTTGGGAGAAGAGACCGACCCCCCCTGGCTACAGCCTCCTTTCAGGGAGTTGGAGAGAGCGAGAAGGTCTCCCCTCAGCAGAGCATCCTCAAGGGTGCCAGGTGGCCTGGTCCCCATCCATTCCCCCATCCCGATGGCTGCAGTAAATCGATTTGCTGCAAATTCAGGGCATGGTTTCACTTATTTCCATCATCGCCAACCGGCCACGGGGGCGTAACGCGGTGCCTCTGCTCCATCGGGTTTGCAGCCGAGGTGTCTGGCTGTGCTGTGAGCTTCCTCCACCCCTCAGCATCCTCTGCGGGCTCATCTCCTCCCTTCACACCTACAGGTTTTGCCTCTTGCCGGGGGGGCAAAAAGGCTCGTGGGGTCGATGAGGGGGGTGGTGCCAGGGCCCAAATCTGCCGCTGAGCCCTGCCAGCTCCAAGGAAAAGATGGGCAATTCTGAACGCCTTCAGCTGGAGAGAAAGCAAAACGGGGAGGTATCTATATCATATATTAACATATTTCATATATATAGAATAATTATAGAATGTATATTATACACTGTACATTATATATATTATATAGATTTTATATAGGCTATATGACAATAATATAAAACATATGTACTATAATTATTCTATATAATACAACATATAATCCACATTCTATACAATAATACATATATAACACATATGCTATATAATACATAGAATTTAAATCTAAAGTTACAGTTAAAAAGCAGCTGTCAGTAAGATGAGGGTAATGAGCTGACCTCACTCCATCCTCAGTGGGGTGCATTCCCTGCCAGGGGCGGCGTTTCAACCCGGGGGGGGGGCATCGGCAAGGGAATCCGTGGACAAAAATGCTCCAAAAAGGCAACTCGAAAGGTGTTTTTATGCCGTTTGCCATTGGCTGGGGCTGCTAGCTGACCTTTCCACTGGAAATCGTGGAGGTTCGGGGAGGAAAAACAAACCTTTATTTGTTTCACCTCTTTATTAACTCCCGACTCCTATTTACCCTGGTTTTTCAGAGCCAGCGTAGCTCGGCTGAGGAAAAGCCCACGGAAGGAATGCTTGTTGGCTGTTTTCATTGATTTTTCACGAAAACTCGTTTTCTGCAGGTCTCTGACCTTCGCTTAACCATGTTATACTCCTCTTTCTCTGCTCTCCTCGCCTTCTTGTTTGGGGCTCTGCGCAGGAATAAAGCCGAGGGGCTACGAGGTTATTTTGGGGCAGATAAGTAAGCATTTAAATCCCAGCCCGCGGTCCTAAGGGATTGATTGCAGAGCAGGAAACACTGGTTTTCTGCTATACTGGCCTGCTGGTATAGCATCCATCCAGGTAACATCCATCTAGCAGCTGCTACAACGTCCCAGTGTTCATCCCAGGTCTGCATCTCGTTTCCATGGGGAGACATGGGGCATCCCTACAGCTCTGGATATGACTGCCCATTTTTTTGGGCTTTGTTTTATCTACAAGCTTTTTTTTTTTCTTTTTTTTCTCTTTTTTTTCTTTTTTCCCCCCAAACCTGCAGGCTCTTTGGAAAAGGGGAAAGGGCTGGCTCTGCAGCCAAGGGGAGCCAGCACGTTGGCTTTAGGGATGTGATGCCTGGGCTGCCTAAGGATGCGGAGCCAGGATGGTGAGCTCCACGTCACGGCGAAGGCAAGGAGAGTAACCACCCCCTGCCGAAACCACCCAGCATCCTGCCATTGCACCCACATTTGTACACGCTGGGGTGCATCGTGGAAACTCTTTAACATTGTGCACAAAAACTCTAAACCCACCCCTTATCCTGCCTATGGAAAAAGTTGGTCCCGGCATCGAAAATGCTCTTTGTGACAACAGCCCTGGTAGAGCTTGAAAGAGATGAGATGCGGGGTTGGAGTGTTAAAAAAAAATAAAATTAAAGAAATAAGGCTCACAGCTGCCTTAAGAAATAGTGCTAGCGGGCCTT
>JAOXNO010000001.1:202532437-202542958 GCA_028565335.1 Limnodromus scolopaceus | reverse complement strand
GTCAGGAGGATGGGGCCAGTCTTTTTTCAGTGGTGCCCAGGGACAGGACAAGAGGAAATGGGCACAAACTTGAATATTAGAAGTTCCATCTAAACATGAGGAGGAACTTCTTCACTTTGAGGGTGGCAGAGTCTTGGAAGAAGCTGCCCAGAGAGGTGGTGGAGTGTCCATCTCCACCTGCTGAAGAGCAGCTCTGAGGAGAAAGACCTGGGAGTCCTAGTGGACAACAGGATGCCCATGAGCCAGCAGTGTGCCCTTTTGTACCAGAAGGCCAGTGGCATCCTGGGGGGGCATCAGGAGACGTTCAGACTCTGCCTGGACAAGTTCCTGTGCACCCTGCTCTGGGTGGACCTGCTTTAGCAGGTCCTTTCCGACCCCATATCATTCTGTGATTCTGTACTTACAGGGAATTAGTTTCCCCAAATGCTAGGCAGAATTTATAACACAAAGTAACTATTTTGGACCTCATTACAACCAATAAAACTGCAGTAATCACTGGACTGGAAGTCTTGACAGGGGAGAAGAAGAACAGACTCGCATTTAAATATATCTAAGTCTAGTAATTCAATCAAGATCGCAAAATGGCTTGATTTAAATAATTGATTTTAACTCGTGTGACGTTTGTACTTTTTCGTTATCATCTTAATGAAATATCAACATAATGAAAATAGGCATCACTTAAGATGTTGATTTTTCACAAATATAACTTAGCAGAGGAAAAATTAAGGAAAAATTAATGAATTTGCATATAGATGATCCACTTATATTCACTCAAAGTTTCAAAGTGCTTTTGGGATCAAAAAAGAAGGAGCTACAGAGCGGAGTTTAGAAAAGCTTCTAAAGCAAATCAGAGATTTAACTCCCCTTGCAATCAATGGGAAGATACTAGAAAAATTATTAAGCATCCTATATCAAAGCAACTACAGGATAAAGGGGGGAAAAAAATGAAACAACACGGTTGCATCAAGATCAAATTGTGTCAAAGCAAAATAGCCCAGTGAAACTCAATAAAGACAAGCGCGAGAGCAGGGTACGCGGCGCAGGTGGAGAATAACTAACCTAGGGGGTATATTAGATCAGAAACGAATATAAGTCAACAATACAATAAATTTGCAAAGGGAAAATTAAAAAAAATAATAAAAAAAAGGCAATTCAGATCGCTTTATTAGAGTGCCACGTGGAAAATAGCATTATTTCATTTTATACAATGCTGACAAGGCCACGGAGTCCCGAGTCCATGTACAGAGGGAAGTAAACACAGCAGAGAACAGAGGAAAGCTGCAAAAATAATAAAGAGATTTGAAAAAAAAAATAAGATCCATGAGAAGAGATTAAAGGACCTTGTTCAGCCTAGAGGAAAGAAAACTGAAGGAGAACGTAACACGCTCCCATCAGTGAAAACAGGGATGAGGGGATGAGTTATTTTGCACATCCTCTGGAGTGAAGCAAAGCGTCTTAATTTGCCAGAGAAATAAGATATGGGAAAAGGTTTTCACTAAATCGGTTAAAATCTTCCAGTTTAAGTGGGTGATTAAGGAAAAATTAGAAATATTTGTCAGGGGGCTCTAGAGACACTTTATCTTGCCTCAAGGAGAGCGATGAACTGGAGGGTCTCCAAAGCTCTCTACCAGCTCTGCATTTCAAGAAGAGAAGGTGCCTCAGAGGACCAGGTTGTTGAACCCAAGAGTCCTCAAAGATTCCTCCACCATTTCTGAGACCCCGAGGTTTCATTTTCAATATTTTGGAGAAAATTTGAAAGACAAACATTTCATAGAATCATAGAATCGTCCAGGTTGAAAGGGACCTTTCAGATCGTCGAGTCCATTTCTCATAGCACAACATCAGAAGAGGGCAAAAAGTTAACACAAGTAACTATTAATCTGCCCGACATCGGCTTTGGACAAAATAAGGGAAAACTGAATTGACTTGATCTAGACTTAAAAAAAGAAAAGAAAAGGAACAAAATTAATGACAGTCAACGCAACATTATGGAAAATAGGCCTTGTCAAACAAAGCTGATTTCATTCTTAGATGAGATCCAAAATCGGGTTGATAAAGGTAACTGCTGCAATGTAACAGGGACGCTTTTGTCGAGCGCGACATCTTTATTAAAAAATTACCACTCTACTGTGTCAACAAAGCTGGCTAAAGGGATTTTGAGTTGGCCAACTGACAGATGACTAAAAGCAGTCATCCATGGAAAATCACCATCAACAAAGTTAACTGTATCAGGATTCTGCCGGGCTTGATTTGGAGCCTGGTACCATTCAAGAGGTCCACTCTGGGTCTGGAAATTAATATAATCACGGACAGGATTTCTTAATGTTCCTCCAGAGGAAGAGGACAGGCTGAAAAGACACAGCAATTTCACCTGCAAAGACCACCCGAAGTAGATTTCAATACAACCAAAGTAACTACTACATCTAGGAAACAAAATTTGAAAGCCACAGACCCTGAAGGACAATCTGAGGTAGTGTCAGGCCAGAAGCTGCCCAACATTTCCCAGCTCAATACCTTGTTTCACTGACCCAAAATAAAAACTGAAAGACCACTCGGTTATGGAATTGAGTTCCCTCCAAAGGGGAAAGTTATTGGGTATCAAAGGACCGTTAAATTTAGCCATGAAAAGCATTTCAGTGGCAATAGTAGGAAAATAATTCAAATTAGACCTCAATTTTTTAATCAGAGAGGGTAATTAATTGCTGAAAACATATCAAGAAGTGGAGGACTCTTCACGGGTTGAGATCTTCAAACTAAGACTGACTGTCTTGGTAGAAAGCAAACAGCCCAAAATAAATAATTAGGCTCCTTTTCCAGGGAAAACACGGATCTGTGGTTTTGAGGAGGTCAGCCTCATTAAGCCTTAACCTCTAGGAACTCTCTCCTAAGTCCACGCAGAAAGCCACCAACACAGCATCTGAGCACATCCCAACAGCACCCAAAGCAAAGCAAATCCATCTCCCAGCCTTCGCAGAGGGAGAAGCAGCCCAGCATCTGACCCAACCTTGCTGCGCAAGGTCAGCAAGAAACCTGCAGGCTCCATTTTTCCATGATGAAAACAGAGATAATACATCTACGAACGAGGATCTTGCAAGGCTTAACCCAGGGAGGTCTGCAGAGGCCTTCCAAGAATCTTGGAAGCAGCCTTAATGGTATATACAGCTGGAGGTCACTGTGGTAGAGGCAGCATCAGGAAGGAAAGGGGTCTTCTCTTGGACCACCTTTGCAGGGGCATTGTGGAAAAGAGGGAAAGGACAACACGCTTCGTGCGGGACACCGTGCAAAACAGCAATCCAAAAGCAACCAAGAATTCTGAGGAGTTTATGCGTTTTCTTCAGAAGTCCTTTGTAACACAAAATGAAGGATTTGGTTGCCAAGCCAGGAAAAACTCCAGATAACACCCATCTGCTGTAAAACACTCCACCATCATTTTACAAAGCCTAAAGCAGTTTAAGACATTATTTCTTGAGGGTAACACTAACAAACACAGACTTAAATACAAGCTCCAGGAATTAAGAAAGAAAAACTGAAACTCCGACGAGAACAGATACGATACCACATTTATCTACTGAGCTCACAACATAAGCCTGCTCCCACAGAAGTAGCCAACCCAAACCAAATCATCTTCTCTACAACCTCCATTTGTGTGCACGTGTGCGACACTTATGGAAAGAAATATTTTATTGAGCTTCCAAACGAGATCAGTCCACATTCAGAAGATTCAGCAGCTGAGATGACAGATGAGAGAACGTTGAGGTGACGCCGTTCTCGTTGTCAAGTGACCACCCTCCGTCTCCATACAGCACTGGCCACTCTAGGACAAGAGGAAGGCACATGCAGATAAGTCCTATTTCCTCCTCCAAACAACCGCAAGGAAAATCGGAAAATTTATTCTAGCTGCCTATACCACACAACGTTGGACCTGAAAAATATGTGGAATGCCATAGTTTTTGCAAAAGCCATTAAATGTCTCATTACGTTATGATACACACAGGAAACTGAAGAAAATTATTTGCAGAATAAACTACTACGGAATAAATGTTCATACGGGGATCTATTCCAAAGTAATTGCACTTTAAATGCTCACAAGCTTAATTCAAAATACTTTTCAATGAGGACAAGTCACAGGATCATAGAATTGCCTAGGTTGGAAGGGACCTTTAGGACCATCTAGTCCAACCATCAACCTAACACTGATAAAAAACCATCACTAAACCATGTCTCTAAGCACTATTACAAGTCCTTTGAGCCTGCCTGTCCGTACAGATACTGTGATCATCTTGGTTGAAAAACGATCGGAAATTGTAATGAGTAATCTTATTTTGTCCACCTAAACAGCAGGAGAAGATCAAACATGCTTGGAGACTTCCTTCAGTTGGGGCCAAGTATCTCTAGGAACAGGTTAAGCCAAGTAGTGCCCATCTAGGAACAATGGGACATTTAAGTGAGCTGTTTTCCAGCGATCACCTCCAACTCTGTCTTGTCCATAATACGAAACAAGGTGTTTCGCACGTTAAAAAAAGAAAATAAATATATATACATACATACAGAATGCCACTAAGTCCAAAATCTTACTTGAACGTGATGACCCACAGAAGAGGACTTATCCGTTGGGACTGAGAAAGTCTTAGAATTTTGTTATGAATAACCCCAAAAACCTCCTTGTCCACTAAAAAAAAAAAAAACAAGTTCTCACCTCCTATAAATTCAAGGATAAAGAAAAGAAAATGGGGACAAAGCAAACCGTGCTCAAAACTTCTCTCTAGTCTCCAGGATGTATTTCTAATGTCAAAACGATAAAATCCACACGTTATCAAATTTAGAGAGCTGGGTATCAAATGCCAAAGAAAGCAAAAGCCCAAATACTGTGTTTTAATTCCTGGCAGATAAACTAAAGAGGCTGATGCCATAAAAGAGCCAGATCTTTTTGATTAAGTTCAAATTAGAAGGAAGAAAATAAACCCGGCAGAACCCGAGATGTTATGGTCTATTTTAACTTTTGCTGCAGTCTGCAATCTTTATCCATTTTATCAAAGAATTAGACATGCCTAGCAGGCATGATGGCATCTATTCTTTTCTTGCCAGTTTAGTACTTTTTCCTCTCGTAAAATACTCTAAGCTTGTCTTCAATAATCCTCCCAAATCTCTAACCCTTGCTAAGAGAAGGGAAGGCAAAAACGTTCAACCCGCAAATACACTCCAGCGTTAATCTTCCTGTTGAGAAAGTTATTGTAGGAAAGCTACGATAAACCCCATTTTTCGGCTCTGATTTTTCATTTTCCCACCTTCCAGTTTTCCAGGTGACAGTTTCACTCAAGGAAAAAAAGGAAAGACCAGGAAAAGTTAAGCCAAATACAAACCAGCATCTCCAAAGGAGGACAGGAACGGGTTTTTTCAGCATTTACAACTCCCATGGCAATCACCTCCTAAATAATTTGCTGGAGAGCATCAACGAAGCCACATTTTTTCTCCCAGAAAGCACACAGTCACTTGAAATTCCTTTGCAGTGCTCAGGGTTTTCAGCATATCCACAGGAAACAAAACTCTAAGGAACTTATTCAAGTCCTACTCACACTGTGAGGAAGCACATGCGTCTCCACCATCATCAACAGAACCTCACTCCCTACACGGTTCTTTGAAAAACAAAGTATTATGCCATGAATATCATCATCATCATCATCACTTCTTTATAGGGTTTCAACAGGAAAGAGGGAAGAAATATAAGGTTTAATTCAATAAAAGCATGATCACAGAATCATAGAATAGTTTGGGTTGGAAGGGAACTTAAAGATCATCCAGTTCCAACCCCCTGCCCTGGGCAGGGACACCTCCCACCAGACCAGGCTGCTCAAAGTCCCCTCCAACCTGGCCTTGAACCCCTCCAGGGATGATGAACAATGTCATCTACTTTCAGACTGAGAGGCAATGAGAAAGAGATTTTTAAAAAGCAGACAAATAATGAAATGCTCATATTTGAGTGCAATTATATATTACAAATCTATCTGGAAATAATTCAAATTTTTGTATTCATGTTCCTGTTTGGAGCCCAAGACCCAAAAAATATGGCTTGGTTCTCAAAAGTTCCTTCACACTCAAGAGCTTCCACAAATTTCAGATGATCTGCAAATGCTAGATATACCCTAATAGCTGGATGTTCCCTGACTGGGATCATAATTATGGGTCTGGGATTCTGGCTTCAGACACCCATGGCAAAGCACACCTGCCTCTCAACCAAAGAAAACCCTGAAAATTCTCAACTCCTTCTGTTCTTTCCGATTCAAACCAACAAGGAAATAAACGTCAAATCCCACGTCAAGATTATCCACCCAACAAAGCATCAATATGTCAGAGCACAACAAAAAATACAGATCCTGTATTATTAAATACAGATCCTGTTGCTCTAAAATCATCAAAATAAAACAAGTATTTACTTTCGATTGATTTTTACGTGAAGTCCATCAACTACCAACCACCAAATACTTCCAAGCCCTTCCCCACCTGCTCAGAACTTCTCCCAAATTCCCTCCTGCAGCCTCCAGCTCTTGGTTGGGGCAAAGGACCACACCTGCTCCAGCCGCACACAACCCCACCAGCCAACAAGTTGATTTTTCGCTAGAAAAATCAGGGGAAGTGTTATGAGCCCCGTTCCCCAGGTAGAAGCACCGATTTTATTCTCTCCCCTCTGCCCAGCAGTCAACCTCCTCAAAACTTTAAAAAAAAAAATAAAGCTCGATGGTCTTCTATGTCTATGACCCTTTGAAATGTGGATTACTGGTGGGCAGGTGGATCACATCAACCTTACTGCCTCAAGAAATCAGGTTTACATGAATTTACATAAACAAACACAGCACCGCCACCGACATTTTCCTCTTATGTTTAGCATTATCAATGTTTTTAACACAAAAACAGGGACACAGTGATTCAGTTGAGTGGAAGGAACAAGTAGGTAACACAATTTAGACACCTCTGGAGGATGGCATCCGTTTGACTGGCAGGTAGTGGAGTCACGCGGACATAATTCCCGAAAATTTATTCTCAGTTCTAAAAGGCGACAGATTAAGAGCCCATATTTTTTAATTCAAAGAGTTAAAAGGCCGTCAACAGGCAAAAAATGGACAGGTGGGTTTTATTTATTGTCGCTGAAACAAAAATCTTCATCTATTTATTGAAGAGATGTACGACGGGCATTCAGGAATCCAGTAACATCCAATGGGACTCATCGATTCATCACCAAAAAGCGCTGTTTACTTAGTTTGGAAAAACACCGGGGAACACACGGAGAACACTTTTCTCGTTCGATCATTTCGGATCTAATACTTCCACAGACTGAACATGACGACTTACAGATTTTAAGCGGCAAAATTGAGCCTAATTGATTAGAAAGATCACGGTACATTAAGAAACGAGACCGACACGAGTAGTCACCAACCTCTCCTTGGCAGCCAGCTTCTTCTCAGCCGCACGATCCCAAATAAATCAGAGACGGCGCCGTACAAAAAAATCACCTCGTTTGCACTTTGAAAGCCATGCGAGAGTCACTCCTCCCCAAGAGCTAATAAGGTGGTTCTCTAGGGGATGCCTCAAATACTTCTTTGTCGTACCGGGGCTGGGAGGAGGAGGAGGAGGAGACTGGCAGGACATCGCACGTCTCTCGCCTGGTGACACCTCCACGGTGCGGGGAGACGGGGCTCGACCATCCGCAGCCGTCCGAGCACGGCCACCGTCCAGCCGCACGTCAGCGAGGGCCAGGGGAGCTAATTCGGGACCCAAACACAGAGTTAAGAACGGGGTGGTTTAAGGCGAGACTTTATGAATTGCAGAGGAAACAGAAAAGTACACGGAGCACTTGTGCTGCGGAAAGGGAAATCGGGGGCCTCTGCAGATACAATCAAGCCCAAAAGGCATGACTTGAAGACAAATGAAGATCATAATCCAGGCTGAAGGAAAAAAAGCGAGCTCCGAAAGGAAGATATAAAAGTTGTATTTCCTTTTCGACAGCCTCATCGACTGCTACCAACCGCTTGAGAGGTGGGAAATGGGCAGAGAGTGCCCAGCTGGAAACGTGGAGGTTTTTAACCACCAGAGGATAAAGGTCCGAAACGCTTCTCTGCCCCAAGCAGCAGCAGAAAAACACCCGGGTTTAAAATAAGACTGAATTTATGTTTGTGCCACGGTTGCTGGCTTTCGCGGAGGGTAGGACTTGGTGACCCAGGAGCTCCATCCCAGCTACGAACGTCCCGCTTCCCAGAAAAGGAGATCGATGCCCATCTCCCGGCCGTCGCCTTTGAAAAGTTACCGAAAAGCGGACGCTAACCTGGATTAAGCTCACGCTTCCCCTGCCTAAAGCGGCTGCGTTTGCACCTACGCGTCCAAACCCGGGTTCAGGAGCTCTTCTAGACAGATCAGATAATTAAATTTAGACTCAATTTAATTATCGTTTTAATTACGCTTTCAGCTGAGGTACTGAAGGCCTTTCGCAGAAATGTTTCTCCCAAGCATTTTCGCTTGACGGAGAAATGTTTCCAGGAGCACCAAGAGCAGGATCCCCTTTCTCTCCCGGGTTTCCCCGTTATCCGGGCAGTGAGTAATGGATACAGGGGAGCACGAAAACTTAACTGCAAAGAGGTGGGTTTTAAAAAAATCCCTAAATAGTTCCCCTGCTGCAATGCAGACTTGTCATTGAACCTCACAGATGAGTATCACCTAAGCTCAGAAAGGTCCTCTACAATACGTTCTCCCAAAATGACCGTATCCGAGTTATTTCTCACTAATTTTGACGCAATACGGGTGCAGCGTTCAGGTTTCTCACTCCAAGCAAGATTTCCCGTTACCGAACAAATTCAAAACACCTTCACGGCACGCAGTCGTTTTGCTTCCGATCCCTTTGTTCCAAAGGAGAACGGTTAGAATCCACCATTCCAAAAGAAGTGTGCCTTTACTACCAGCCCATTTTAATCAACCGAAGAGTATGCCAAAAAAAAACCCCCCCCACCACACACATCTGAACAACACCACCTGAAATACTCGGCGCACCTGCATTAAAATAAAAGGCTACTGTAAGCACATCATTTCAGAAATCCCTTCGGAAAAATGTAAACATTTACTTTGGTTAAAAAAAAAAAAAGTTAAGATGCATAAGGAGTTAAGTTGATATTTGTACCTTCCAGAACAAAAAAAGCTAAAAATTAATCAGATTCAATATATATTTCATCCAAAAAAATACATTGCTAACTGCTATCCATCCTTTGAATGACTACACACATCCAGCAAGAAGAAATATTCAGACCATGGTTATTGGTTGTGGGATTTTTTTTACGTACTCAGCCCTAAGGGTCAAGAGAATCCATGAAACAGTTAAAATTCAAAATCAAAAAGCACTAAAAAAAAAAAAAATAATAATAATAAGCATTTGGCCTCCTAGTACTAATTTCCTTTTTCTTTACATTGCTCAACATCGTTCCTCAATTGGAGTTCTAATCAACGACCACTTCACAGTTAACATTTCATGAAATAATGTGGTTGATGCAATCAAGTCCAGCAAAATGCTTCCCTAAAGATGTTTCCATCATTCACATTCCTTTAAAAAAAAAAAAAAATAAAAGGAGAAAAGAAAAGCTCTGGCTTCCTCCATCGCTATTTAACAGCAAGAATAAACACACCGCTGCATCTTAAATCATATTTTGATTAAAACATAAATAGAATCACTTGGGGTTTCTTTCTGGTTAGTACAACATGCCTTTGTCCAGGAGAAGGGGGGGGGGAGAAAAAAAAAAAAACACCCTCAACCTGCTCATTTTTCTACATTTGACAGGATTCAGCACTAAATGAATGTCTTTTGAATGAAATTCGGTCTATGGAAATGCAAGCCATAACCTGAAAGCTTATCATCATGATGTACAGGGGGAAAAAAAATAAGAGGCGGGGGGGAAACATCCCCAAAATCCAACATAGTACAAAACCTTTCTTTTTTTTTTTCTTTTTGAGAATGAATATGTATTTCATTTCCATATTTCACCTCTGGTTTTCTATGAGGGACCGAAGCCATGCACCTTTTTGGCGTTATTAACCCGCAATACAGCGATGGACTTCATTGCCCTGAAAACCACAAAGCCCATAACGAAGTACTCAAGCCATTACCCAAAAAAAAAAAAGAAATTTAAAAAAAAAAAACCCATCCCTTTCGTAAAAATGAATAGAATATACTGTTTTAAATAGAAAATACAACAGTGCTTTACATCTCACAACCTTGCGCTCCCCGCTTTCAGGCTACAGATGCTGCACATTGACATCTCTCCCCCCCCCCCACCCCAGCTCCTCGAAATCAGGCCATTTTTAAACACCCCCCCCGGAAAGGGGAGTGGGACAAGGAGGGGGGGACCGGTGGCAACTCGGCCCTTCCCATCCCATAAAGTTGCTGGCGGGCTCGTTAATATTCCCTATATCGCTCCGGCCCTCGTCATCGTCGTCCTCACGCGCCCCTCTTGATATTGGCAGTGGGGATGACATGAAGGTGGGGGGGGG
>JAOXNO010000001.1:202256874-202269158 GCA_028565335.1 Limnodromus scolopaceus | reverse complement strand
TCTCTTCTCCCAAGGAACAGGCCATGGGACAAGAGGAAACAGCCTCAAGTTGCACCAGGGGAGGTTTAGGATGGAGACTGGGAACAATTTCTTCACGGAAAAGGTTGTCAAGCCTTGGAAGAAGCTGCCACCAGGGCAGTGGTGGAGTCACCATCCCTAGAATATTTAAGAGACGGGTTGACATAGAGCTTAGTGACATGGTTTAGTGACGTTTTTTATCAGAGTTAGGTTGATGGTGGGACTAGATGATCTTAAAGGTCCCTTCCAACCTAGACAATTCTAGGATTCTATGATTGAGTAGCAAGACACATGCAAGAGGCACCTCAGCTAGATTCGCTGCGGGACACAGCAATAACTGAGCCCTGAAATCAGTTGGGACTGTGGAGAAATCTTCTGTCCTTTCTTGTCTTAGCTCAAGAGAAAGGCATTACCCAGGAGGGAAGGTGCCATTCGCCTCCGTGAACAGGCTCAGCCTTTAGAGCTGCTCAAACCCTCCCCCCGTCTGCTTTTTACAAATAATAAAGAAGAAAATGAATGAGAAGTTTTTAACACCACGAGGAACCTCCGTGGGCCATGTGAAGCCTTCCCGCAGATCATATCTGCTTTTTTAAGCACAGTCGTGATATTTTTTGGGTCAAAGGCTGCTAAAGGAATCATTTTGAAGAAGTAAAAAATATATCTGTGCAAATATTTCAAGTAACAGTTTTTCTATATTTCCAGGGCTAAACCAAGACGATCCTCAGTATAAAATACAACAGGGTTCTCCAGCTTGTTCCTAAGTGAGAGCAAGAATCCAGAGATACTTGAGAAGATACCACTCCAGTGATATTTTTGTGATATGTTTTAACATTAAATATTTAATATTGGAACATTTGCTTTTGGCAACAGCACGGTTTACCTGGTACTAAAGCACAACGCATCCATCCCATCATCAATGCTCAAGTTTTTAATCAATCTTATTATGTCTGGTTTTAATTCCTAAAGGCCATGAGGATGGAATCAGGGGTTATGCTAAAATTTCTTCTCCTCTCAAATAAAACTGACAACTTTCTAGAGAAGACAGAGTAGCTCGAAAGCACCAATGAGGAAAACTCAGGAATCAAGGAATAAAGGAAAATAAAGCCCAAGTCTTTTTTAAAAATAAAAACCTCAAGATTTTAAAGCTATTTTATTCTCTCATGGCAGAGCAAGAGCTGGGTTCTTGCTTCTTGTTCTCTGTCCCAAACCACCTGACGCTGGAATTGCCAGATAATATCCATGATAATTAACTGATACTGATCTCTAGCAGTGAAGCAGCGCTTTCAGGGGTAGATGTAAAGCTCACATGACATATTTTTTTGAAATAAAGCCGTTACTGGGGAAAAAAATATCTAACCTTAAGACTGTCTAAAGCAAGGAGCTGACCCAGCAGTTCTTCAGTTCTTGTTCAGGCTTCTCTGTGGCTGATCCTTCTGCTTCGAGACAGAAACAGCTTGATAATCCCAGGGTGGTTCATATCAGAAGGGCCCTTGTATTGGGGACACATCTGCGGTTTGGGACTTCGGCCAGGGAGAAGATTTAGGCCTCCCTTTACCTTGGTCTTGATGGTCCCATGAGGTTCTTTCTCCTAACACAGCGCAGTACCACAGCGCTGCTGCTGCTCAGATTTGGCTCCAGTCTGATGGAGGAAAAGAAAAACCCCACCAGTTCAAAACAGTTCTTTAGTTTGGCAGTGATTTCACTCCTTTGTTTTAAAAACCAAGTGGACAGTTATCGTGCTTGTCCTGAACACATCCTAACTATGAACGGGAAGAAAATACAGTGTTCTCCAGCCGGGCACAGTTAGGAAGTGGATTTGGTACCTGAAAACATACCTGTGTAAGAACAAGGCTTCAGAACAAAGGCTGGAATATAGAGTAAAATCAGAAATGCAATTTCAAAAAGCCACAAACCCCACTCTGACACCAGAAGTGTTGACACGCAAGGAGAGATGTGGCCTGCAGCTGGAGGGCAGCAGGGGAGCCTTCTGCCGTTAGCTCCGAAAAAGGGACAGCAAAACGAGCGCTTGTTTTCACAGCAGACACCGGGGGATCCGAGCCCTCGCAAGGTTCATTTGTCAAACTATCACCTTCATTTAAATCCCTTCACAAAACTCCCTCACATAAGCAGGAGGCACGGAAAAATCCTGCAGGAGAAATTTCAAGATGTTCATATCTCAGATGAAAGACATGGCACAAACTTAACGTTTCCCTCTCCTCCCCTGCCTCATTCCTTCTGCCGCTACTGTCACTCTCTTTTACATCACGTCCAATTTTAGCCTGCAACGTCTTCTGGGGAGCTGGTTTGTCTCTTCGAATATTGCTCTGAAGCTTACAGCGCTCTTTGGGTATTACACACATAAATAAACAAGCCAAGTCACACAGTGAAAAAGATTTGTTGCTACTGCAAGAGGAG
Source organism: Limnodromus scolopaceus (assembly GCA_028565335.1). Classification (NCBI taxonomy): domain Eukaryota; kingdom Metazoa; phylum Chordata; class Aves; order Charadriiformes; family Scolopacidae; genus Limnodromus; species Limnodromus scolopaceus. Next base: position 202,266,725 of record JAOXNO010000001.1, on the reverse strand, counting down.
CAGCAGCGCCGACTTGATAAACTCTTCAAGAGGAATAACATTTCTGCACCTAATCTGTGTTTTCTATCGAAAGGATGAGAAGAAAGTGACCTCCCCTTCCTAAACCCTAAAATTGGGTACTCTTCACACTGGGACCCGCAATGCTGCAGCCGAGGGAGGCTGGAAGAGCCTCCGACATCGCAGCCGATCGCCTTTTCCTGTGGGTCGGGCTGCAGCCCACACAGCAGCGAGTCCCAGACCGCAGGTCCCTGCCCCCTAACTTAAATTCTAAAATAATGGTGACATTGCACACCACAAACCAGGCAGAAGCGGGATTTGAAGAGGCAGAGTCCAGGGACACCTCGCTGCACATCAGTTCCCACTTCCACTTGAAGGAAGAGTTGTAGTGAACTCCAGTGAGTTGGCGCAGCCGTTCTCAGCTCCGACTAGTTCAGCCTCTGCTTTGGAGGAAGGAATTCTGGACATCACTCTCCCCAAAATACCTGTACTGCCCGATTGTATCCCCAGTTAACCAGTCCCCTGGTCCCAGAGAGCTCCTGCTGGGGCACAGGAGCAGAAGGCAGTTGCAGCAGTTGGTATTCAGGAAGTGGTTTTAGTCCTGGAGCTTGCAAAACCTTCAAAGGTTTTGCTCTAGTAGCAGCAGAGAGTGGTTAATAACTTTGTGTTTTGCTAAATGGGTGAAATCTCAAGGTGTTCAAGGGGACTGTAGCCACTGCTGCGCAATTAGGTGGTCCTGCTTAAGTGGGGAGAGGTCAAGAGGAGCTACCTGATTATCACAAACACTGGAAGAATATGAGAAGGACAAAAAAAACGGGAGAGTTAAAACACAAAGCTCCCTAAAAAGGTATAGTTAGAACACAAATCTCCCTAAACTCACCCTGCCTTAGCTTACTAGCGAAGTACATAAAGATACACTAAACAAGCAACCTGTCTGAGGACTTTAAAGCCCCGCTGATAACCTGCTATTTCTCTGTTCAAGAAAAGCTTGAGCAAATTATGGACCTAAGGCCACGATTCTCCAGATAATACCTCAGAAATACATACACCGGTTCGTAGAACTGACTAGACTTCATTTAAGTCATCCAGGGGGAGGAAATAAAGGCACACAAATCACAGAATGAATCACAGAATGATATGGGGTTGGAAGGGACCTCAGGAGACAGAGAGAAAAGAAGATAGAATGCTCAAGTGTGTGTATGTACTTCAGGTAGAAGCCCTGCTGAAACTATTCACTGGTTTCTCACTAAAGGATTCAGCTCCCACACCAACAGCGTGTTTCCCTTACCAACAACTCCTTTTCCTCCTGAAATAACTATCCCTCAGCATCCACAGAAGGGCAGGAGGAGCGGGAACGCCTCAAGAGCACGACGCTTTCCAGAGTTCTCGAAGTTGAACCACAAAGCGCTGTCATTTCAAAACCGAAAGCTGAGCACATTTACAGAAGAGAGCCAGAAACATTTCATTGGTGCACCCTTCCCCTGAAAGCATTCGCTCAACAACTTGACCTACTGTTCTGGGGAAAACCAGAAAATTCTTAAGGATAGTAACGACAGCCTCATCTTAAACAGATGCAAGAAAACTATACTCTTTATGTCATGAAACATAGTATGTTTATGTTAAGTTACGAATATACATATAGGAATGAAAACCAAAGTGTTTTCAACTGCAGTCACCCATATTTGGAAAATCAGTGAAAGATGCTAAACACAGCACTCTGAGTACACCCTTTTGCAACCAGTGATACGGACACAACTGTTTCCACCTTCCTGTCAAAAAAAAAAAAAAAAAATGCCTCTAGGTCTTTAGTTTCAGCTACCAAACTGCCAAACACCACAAAGAGCTGCGACACAAACACCTGGCCACTTAAAACGGAGCTGAGGTGAAAGCCGCTTTACAAACAACTTCCTTTAAACTACTGAGACTGACTATTTTATCAACAGACCTCTGCTCCACCTGACCTGCTCTCTCCAACTCCCCGAAAGGAGGGTGTAGCCAGGGGGGGTCGGTCTCTTCTCCCAAGGAACAGGCGATAGGACAGGAGGAAACCGACTCAAGTTGCCCCAGGGGAGGTTTAGGATGGATATTAGGAAAATTTTATTCCCTGAAAGGGTTGTGAAGCCTCGGAAGAGGCTGCCCAGGGAAATGGTGGAGTCACCATCCCTAGAGGTATTAAAAGACAGGTTGATGTAGAGCTTAGCAATACGGTTTAGTGATGGTTTTTGTCAGTGTTGGGTTGATGGTTGGACTCCATGATCTGAAAGGTCCCTTCCAACCTCGACCATTCTATGACATTCTGCCATGCCCAGCGTTACCTTTCTAGCAAAACACCCACCCAGAGGAGCACGGCCATACCGCTAGTCGGGCTTTTGTCAGGACGGCTGGGCTAAAAACCAGCCACGCTGGCAAAAAAAAAATTAAAAAATAACCCCCCCCTCCCCCAAGCTACATCGCTGCCGGCTGCTGCTGTCGCGGCCGGACGTGAGGCACGGCCTGCCTGCGGGATGCTCTTTCCCTCCCCGCTCCTCCCCGGGCCCTCTTCTGCTATTTATTGCCATTTACAAGGCGGCGGCAGCGGGAGTTCCCCACAGCTCCACGGCTGAGGCGGGGGCTCCCCCCTCAGCGGCGGTGGGGACACACTGAGGCCCGAGCTCGGCGATGCCCGCGGCTCGGCCCCAGCGCTGGGGCAACTCTAGGGACGCCGCTGAGGCGCAGACCGGGAGGAGGAGGAGGAGTCCCGGAGGGCCGGTGCCCGGACGGGCCGTTGACACGGTACCTTATCGAGCAGCCCGTTCCTACCGCCTTTGGCCGCCATCTTCTCGCCGCCCTCCGCCCCCGCCCTCGCCGCGCGAGCTGTTCGCTCCTGATTGGCCGCGCGCGGGGGCCGACGGGAGCAAGGGCCTCCCCCTCCCTTTCTCCCGCCGCACTGCACGCTGGGAAGTGTAGTCCACCCGCCCTCTCGCGTTGCCATGGCGACGGCGCGACGCGGAGGAGAGGCGGCGGTGCGGGGCCTGCTCGGGGTGCGGGGGCGGGAGGGCGGCTGGGGCGGCCCCGACCCTCGGCTAGACCCCACTGTGTGTGGCGCCCGGGGAGGGTGAGGGGGAGACGTGTGTGGAGCCCTTCTGGGCTGTGGAGGACTGTGAACTCTATGGTCGCCGGGCTGTGAAGGGGTGTGTGAGGGGATGTGAGGGGGAGAGAGGGTATATGTGAGGAGTGGGGGTGGCTATCGTGTCGTGGGTGGGCGTGCGGGGGTGTGTGTGTGTGGGAGGGTGCCCCCGGGTGTCTGCGTGGGGTGTATGTGAGGGTGTTTGTGGGGGGTGTGCATCATTGTGGGTTGTTCACCAGTGTGGGGAGTGTTTCTGTGGGTGTCGCTGGGGTGTGTGAGGTTGCTTGTGGGTGTTTTTGTGTGGAGTGCATGGGTGCTGGTATTTTGGGGTGTTAAGAGCGTGGGCTGTGTGTCAGGAGTGTGTGTGGGGTGTTTATGTGCTGGGTGTGTGCGTGGGGTGTATGTGTGTAGGAGTGGGGTGTGTGAAGGTGTTCGTGGGTGTTTTTGTGGGGGTGTGTATCAGTGTGAGGGTGGTTGAGGGTGGGGGGGGTCGATGGGTGCGTGTTGGGGGGGTGTAGTTATTGTAGCATCACTGTGTGGTGGTGAAACAGCACCTGTTGCAGGGGAGAGTTACCCCAAATATCGACACCGTGTGTGAACACCATAGTCCAGCCCTGCCGTAGTATGTCAGAGCGGTGTCCGGGTGTGGAGACACCATCAGATGGCACTGGGAGACCATCTCCTGCTACAGGGCACAGGGCGAGAGCGACACAGAACCTTTAAAGTTTATTTCTGAGGTTTGGGGAGCAATGACCGGTGTAGTTCTTTTCCCAGAGCCTCCATGAGTGACAAAGGAAAGGAGACAGGAGAAGGAGGAATGAGGGGTAAAGCGTAAATCCCGTGAGTCGTCATCCACACAGTCCGACTCACGCACGCGCCGGTGTCTGCGTTCTGCTATCTTGAGCTGGAAAATATTGCATGCGCTCCTGTCACCTCATTTACTTCTCCGTTTTAGGAGAAGTGCTTGGGAAGAGCTGTTTAAAGCAAAGTAATGGTAGAGCCAATTAGAATTTTAACCCATTTGCTTTGTTTCCCACTCTCCCCAGGAACACTACGGTCAAGATGGTTACAATAGGACTATATAAAATGGGTGATGAAAGCAACTATGGAATTAACTGCTTCCCTGCCAGGAACGTTTTACGTGGAAGTAAAGAAGGTGACATTTCTTTGAGTGCTTCTGGTGAAGCCACCCTGCAGAATAATGTCGTGTCTCTGTGGGTGCAGGTCCACCATCCACCCTGTTGTTGGGCCAGACAGAGGGTACATTCAGCTATGGTTTCCTGTATCAACATCCCAACTGATCGCACAGATAACAGTTGATAACAGAACTTAAAATGGTGCCCAGAAGGTTTTAACATTGTTTAAAACCTCATTGCAATGAAGAGGGCAGGATGTCTAGGGCCACCTGTTAGATGAGGGCTCCAACAGGCATCTCCACATGATGGCAGGAGAGAAGCTTCATACAGACATGTGGATAGCACAGTGTGGTTCTCCAGCAGTTATTCTGAGCCAGAGCTTCTGCTTTTTCTCTGGGCTTTGAGAATCCCATCTGCAAAATGCTTAGAAATGGGCAGAAATGTCCTCTAACATCTGAGAAATGGTGTCTACTAGGCTGACGGGTCTGGAGCACAGAACCTTCTAGGAGAGGTTGAGGGTGCTGAGCTTGTTTTTTGTCTGGCTAAGGGGAGTCCAAGGGGAGATTGTGGCTTACAGCTACCTGAAGGACAGCCATAAATTCTTAACAGTGGGAGATGGCATAACTAAGCTAAAAATTTCATCTTGGGAGGTTTAGGTTGAATGCTAGGAGAAACTTCTTTGCTGGGAGGAGGTGTAGCTCTGGGCCAGGTTACCCTGGGAGCTGGTGGAATTGCCAGACAAAGCCACAACTGACTGATCTAATGTTGCTGATGGTCCTGCTTCAGGTGGGAAGTTGGACCGGAGACCTCCAGACGGCTCTCCCAGCCCACATTTCCATGTCTGCAACATATGGCTCTATTACCACCTATAAAGGAGCACGGTTCTCCTCTTCTGCGGCTCTGGCTCTAGCTTTAATGCTCCTACCTTAAATTTATGGTCACCAAACATTTTGTATTCCAGTATTTCCCCATGTAGGGGATTTTAAAATGGTGGATTCCAGTGTTGGGCTGAAACACCAGGTAGAGAGCAGTCGCTTTGAGAGGGGCACGATTGGAGGGTTGTGTGCTCACTATACCATCTCCTCTGCCTTGGTCCATCGTGGAGCCAGGGTCTGGGCGCTGGATGCTGGCACACAGAGCTACCCCGAGGGCTTGGACTAAGAAAGGAACCACCGGGAAGACACCACAGCAGAGGAGAAAGCCTCCAGAGTCTGCATCCGTGGAAGAACATGCTAAAGACAATGTCCTGGATGAGCCATTTCTGGTGAGCACAGATTTTCTCCGTTATTACTTAAACTTTTTGATAGCGCTTTGTGGAGCTGGGGAGATCTTGCTGGAGGGCAGACTCTGTAGCTGCCTCTCCCTCCCCATCTCCAGGCCACCTTCTCCCCACTTCCCATGACTCAAAGCACCAGGTGAGGTGTAGTTTTGGGACTCAGGTCTCAGGACATAACATACAGGATTGCTGTAGGACTAACCATTTCTGTTTGTTTCTTCTTTTTTTCCCCAGATGAAGCACCACTGTTTGAAGAACCCCTCTGACCTGTGCTGTGTGAACATTAGCAACCAAAATCTGGTCTCTGTGAGTATCAGAGACCCAAGAAGGACTAGGGAACTGCTTTAAAAGTTGAAAAATTTACCCTATCAGCACACGAGTGTCCAGAGATCAGAGAAAACACACGTTAAATGCAGGTATATTCCTTGCACAGGAAGATGAGCCACCCACTGTGGACAGGCTTGGATGATTTGTCCTACAAACTTTTGGATCATGTCTCCATAACCTAATGAACTTGGTCTTAATCAGGCATAGCCCCTTCTTACATCACACCCCTTGTAAAACTCTGTTCTTTGGGTTCGGGGATGATTAGCCCAACTATGAAAGGAGTTCAACTTCAGCTTGAGGAGTGACTTTTATTTGGGTCCGTGACTAACTTGCCACGAGAAGAGAAAATGAGCTTCTGGATGTTGGTCACTGAGGCAGCTGGGCATTAAACGGACACTCAGAGGAGTGCTCTCCATCGTCAGAAAAACAAATGAAGACCTAATCATGGGAAATATCATGATTTAGGCATTCTGAGAAAAGGAGAGATCCAGTTGTTTCGGATCAGTTTAGGGCTGCAGTGGAATGATTTTTCTTTTTCTGTATTTTTCAGGCTAAAGAAGATGATTTTGAGAAATTTGATTGTGTTGCTTTTATAAATGCTGCTGAGAACCTGCTGACACTAGGTAAGGGATTGCATTACCAAAAAAATAAATAGAGGCTGCTTTTCAACCCAGGGAAGCTTCAGCTTGTCTGAACAAAGGTCTGGAGCTTTACAAAGAGGTTTAAGACACACACATCAACACTTGTTTGCAGCATTGCTTTCTTCCTGTTACTGAGCTGAAATCCTTGCACTAATTCCCTTTGTACTAACAATAATTGTGTGCCACTGTGGTATCCTTTTCATTATTAGAAAACAAAGCTCTTTACAAAGAAAATCCCCATTTAATATATAGAAGCATGGAATAATGAAACAGCTTGTCCCAGAGGCTCAGAAAGTTAATGGTAGAGCTGGGAGGTGAATCCAAATCCAGCGTCATGGGCTCAGTTAATTTGAAGAAGGAAAAAAGGGAATCCATTTATAACTAGTAAAACATCTAAGCTAAACGTGCCATCAGTGCCTTCAAGCAATAATCCAATTTGGGGTGGGAGCAAATGCATGAAAGCAAACCAGATGTCCAAGGAATAGGCTGGTGGGACATCATGTTTTGTAGGGACAAACATCTAACTGAGCTGGCGTTTTCTTTCAGACACAGAATCATAGAATGGTTTGGGTTGGGAGGGACCCTAAGGATCATTGAGTTCCAACCCCCTGCCATGGGCAGGGATATGACACTGACAATACTAGTGCTGCTTGTTCTTGCTGGTTTTGGTCCGTTCCAGACCAAGATAAGACATGTTTTGTTGTTTGTTCTGGTAACTGCTGTTCCTCACTCGCTGGAACGTTTCCTTTTCCACTCTTGTAGAACCGTTTCGGAAGTTTCCAGGACTGCGGGAACTGGAACTTTCCTTGAACGGACTAAGAAATCTGAAAATCAATGCTGGAGACTTCCTGCATTTGGAAGTAAGATGAGGGGGATCTGAGACCTTATTCATCTCCTCCCAACTGTCATGCTGAAGCCTACACGTAGTGTTGATGCATGTCCCTGCAGTGGGAGTCCTCTGAAACTGCAGGGTCTTTCTCTGTTCCCGCTTCCTTGTGACTCTGGGATGTCCTTTCTGCTGTGTCCCTCAAGGACCTACACATATTGCTTCTTCCTGCAGACCAATTTCTCACAGATCACCTTTGCTCGGCCTCTTCCCACGGGACTTCTTGTTTCCCCTGTGATGGGCTGCCCCCTTTGCTGGGGGATCCTGTCCCTGCAGTCACCTGTGTTATCCCTCACCTCCCTGATGCTGTGTGGTCGCCAAGAGATCCCCATAGAATCATAGAATGGTCAAGATTGGAAGGGACCTTTCAGATCATTGAGTCCAACCATCAACCCAACACTCACAAAAACCACCACTAACCCGTGTCCCTCAGCACCACGTCTGCTCAGCTTTTAAATCCCTCCAGGGATGGCAACTCCACCACTGCCCTGGGCAACCTCTTCCAAGGCTTCACAACCCTTTCATGAAGAAATTGTTCCAATCTCCATCCTAAACCTCCCCTGGCGCAACTTGAGGCCGTTTCCTCTTGTCCCATGGCCTGTTCCTTGGGAGAAGAGACTGAACCCCCCCTGGCTACACCCTCCTTTCAGGGAGTTGGAGAGAGCAAGAAGGTCTCCCTTTAGCCTGCTTTACTCCAGGCTGAACCCCAGCTCCCTCAGCCGCTCCTCACCAGACTTGTGCTCCAGACCCCTCACCAGCTCCGTTGCCCTTCTCTGGACACGTTCCAGCATCCTCCATCCCATCCTCCTCCGCACCGTGCTCTACCCCTCTGCATCCCATCCTCCTCCTCTCTAAATAGGTCTCCACAGTTTCCCCAGCACTAGACACCTGGTCTAGTGGGAGGTGTCCCTGCCCATGGCAAGGGGGTTGGAACTACATGATCTTTAAGGTCCCTTCCAACCCAAACCATTCTATTCTGTGATTCTGTGAAATTATGGGCTTCTTTTCTAACACAGCAAAGGAGGCAGTTTGGTTTTTTTTCTTAAAAAAAGAGACAAAGTGGATCCTAAGAACAGACAACTGTGCCCTGGATGATGGCTGTAGTCATCCTCTCCATCCAGCTTGGAATGTGTTGCTCCTACAGAGAGCTCGGGCTCTGCCTTGGCTGTACTGACTTTATCTAGGCTTGCTCTCTTCAAGGAGTTGTCCTTGCCTGGATTTCTCTCTCTTACCGTACATGCAGTTTGTGATTGCTGCTGGATATAAACTTTTGTCTTAAAAGGCTTCTGTCTTCTTGTCTCATTCAAAGAATTGTTGGTGGCTCAGCTGTCAGTTCTGTATGCTCGGATCCTGCTTGCGGGCTTTGGAAGGTTCCCAAATCCATGAAGTTCTCCCATTTTTCTCCCGTGCACTGTTGGTCACCTGCTCAGGGTTTGACTTAGTTACCATGTGCCCAGGTGATGGGGAACCAAATTTCTAAGGCTTATGAGGCCAGGATTGATCCCGTCTGTCCCTGTGTGCCTCTCTGTGAGCACCCCTGTCACTGAAAGGTGGGGATGGGACCCACCTGAATTCCCCTTCCTGCTATGCCCTGGTGGATCTCAGCTTCATCCTTGACCAGTGTCTGGAATCTGATTTGCTGGCAGCCTGGAGAAATAAACCCTGGGAAGCCTGATTGGAAATTCATATTGAAAGGATTTCTAAAGTGCTTTGAGCTCCTTCTGGGGAAATGTAGCCTATTGTAAATGCCCCAGCAAAGCTATTCCTGTTCACATATCCTAGAAACCCTTGTCCTCACCCCCAGCAGGGTCTGCTCCCTGGCTTTCTCCTGCCCATTGTCCCGTGAGTCACACGTGTGAGTGAGGAACCAGACCTGAGGACTTCTGCCCAGGTTTTGAGTCCCCCACTGTAAGTGAAGGCCCTGCAAGTTGGAGACCATCACAGCATCGCTCTAGGGTGGGTGGTAGAGTGACTGAAAGTCTCCGATAAATATTTAATATCTACCTGGGGATTGTTTCTCCTGTTTCCTTCAGGATCTGGATCTCTCCTACAATAACTTGTCCCCCCAGGACATTTGGACATTGGGAGATTTGTCCCAGCTCAAAGTCCTTCGCTTGACGGCCAACGGGCTTCGGTCCCTGCCTTCGGATCTGGCAGGCTCCTGGGAGTAAGTGCACACAGCTTTATTTTGGTGGGGAGCTGCTGGTGGGCCGATGGGATGCACTGGACAGGCAGGGTGGTGGAGCGGAGGGGCTGGCTGAGCGTGGGCAGCCTGGGATTCATCAGTCCAGGCAGCAGAGCTCTTCCCTTGCAAACTGGAAGATCAAACAACCTAATGGTTGGTGCTGGGTGGCAGGGAAGAGTTATCCCAGCTCAGCCCCAGATCACCCAGGGTATCAGCGCAGGAAGGACATGGACCTGTTGGAGCGGGGCCAGAGGAGGCCACGGAGATGCTGGGAGGGCTGGAGCCCCTCTGCTGGGA
>JAOXNO010000001.1:201844187-201857754 GCA_028565335.1 Limnodromus scolopaceus | reverse complement strand
TCCTCTGCCAAAAATGACAATAGGGTTAGTATTTCCAAGCAGAGTGTAGTTTCTCCAGCTGAAAGTGGCTTTGGACAAGCAGATCACTTCAGTTGGGTCACTGCTAGTTTGTGTTGGCCCGGACCCCGAGATCCAGAAGCAGAAGTGGGAGGTTGCACAATCTTCCTGCTCCCATCCAGCCCGAGGCAGACAGCCATCCCCTCTGCTGGCAGGAGCTCTTTTGGGACAGGAATGAGCCCTTTCAAACACAGCAACAAACAGCTTCCTTAGAGAAAGTCAGGAGATGGTCAGGGAGGATAATTCAGACTTTCCATTTTCCTTTCCTTCTTGCGAAGCCCTGCATGTAGAGGACATGTCTCCTTTGGGAAAACCTGATGGTTCTTTCCCACTTCCAGAAGGAAACCTTGTCAAAGACCGTCATCTCCCAGAAAATCGTCTGACCTCATCTCCTCCAGAGCTTGGTGCTCGACTGCCCAAGCAAACACATGGCTTGATCTGCCCCACCTTTACTGAGGGCAGCAGCCCTCTTCCTGCTCCTCACCCAGAAGAATTTCACAAGTGCTGAAAGAACTGTCCCAGGAGAGATGGACTTCACCACCCCTCCATCCACAGCTCTGCAAAGTACTCAGCAAAGGAGAGGAGCTGGCAAACCACCTCCTTCTCTGCTGCCACGTGGCTCTCCACAGGCATCCTTCCAGCCCCCAAAATTAGTTAAAATAACCTAACCAACCCAAACAGTGGCATGCCCTAAGGAGATCATAGAATCATAGAATGGTCTGGGCCAGAAGGGACCTCCAAAGGTCATCTAGTCCGGCCTCCCCGCAGTCAGTAGGGACACCCCCAACTAGACCAGGTTGCCCAGGGCCTTGTCGAGCCTCACCTTGAATATTTCCAGGGAAGGGGCATCAACCACCTCCCTGGGCAACCTGTTCCAGTGCTCCACCACCCTCATTGTAAAGAACTTATTCCTAATCTCCAATCTAAATCTGCTCTTCTCCAGCTTAAAGCCATTGCCCCTCGTCCTGTCACTGCAGGCCACTCATCTCACTGAATGATAGCCTCAATAACCCTGGGTCCTTGCAGAGCTGCTGCCCTCGGCCTTGGACACTGCCCAAAGCTGTTGGCAGCTCTTTTCCCAGTCTCTTTCCCATTGCTCTGGCTCTGTGTGTTTTGCAGCCAGCTCCCACCAGGCAGGAGTCTCGCCCGGAGGAGATGCTCAGCCTGGCCTGGACCTCTGCTATGTCTCGCTCTGATCCAGGGCTGAAGCGGGGTCGCTGCCAAACTGGACTGCTCTGTAAGCAGAGGGGACTATTTACAGCACAGAAAGGGATGGTCCAAGCACCCCCTCGGCTCCCTGGCAGCTGGAGCACCATGGAACGGGCACCACCACCAAAAGCAATGCCTTGGCATCGTGCAAAGCAGGAGGCAATCCAGGACCTTCCCCCTTCCCAGGCTCCTGTCACCGCTGGGTTTGGACCAGAAAAATGTCACCCAGCCAAAGGAAAGCTTTCCCAGAGTCAGCTGTGCTGAAACTCCTCCGTTCCCACACGACGTGCTGGCTACGTCCGGGCGCTGTTTCCTGGATCCATGAGTTCAGATGGAAATGTTGAAGCCAGATTCATTTTTTCCAGGCAACCATAACACACGGCCCCAAACGGGTATCCAGGACCTTCACGGCATGTTGGCAGTCGCCCACCACATCTTCTTCAGCCCAGGAGGTCAAAATGGGTTGGGAATCCAGGATTTTATTCTCAATTCTATGGGCACACGAAAGAACAGGAAAGAACAGAAAAGAACAGAACAGAAAAGAGAGATGGCCCCGCAAAGGACTTGCAGTGGTTTGGTGTCAGCACTGGGCAAGGACCCCAGTTCTTCTGGCTCCAGGGGCTGCTTGCTGGTTAGCCATCAGGTCACAGCACGGCTGGTGATCTGCCAGGAAAAGAAGGAACAGCCTCGTGGACTTTAGATCTGCTGGAGAGATATATAACCCTGTTTGTCTCTGGCTGCACATACGACACTGCATTTCGTCCTGAAGCAAAAATCAGCTTGTTTACATTTCTGTATCTGATTGAGACATCTGGCTCTCTAACTTGTAGGGTCCGGAAAGATGCTCTTCACGCCTGGAAGGAGAGACCATGAGAGACACCAGCCTGACCCTCGGGAACAGAGGGAGAGGTTCCCCTGAGGACCGACTGCTGCTGAGGATAAGCTCAGCTCTGCTCGAGAGGCACAGGGCACAAATGCTGATAACATCTCCAAGTTCGTATGGAGGTCTCCAGAGGTCGCGGCCACCAATATGCTCTTCTCCTGCCTTGTGAGGCGATCTCAGAAGGGCTAATCCTGGAAAGAAAGCCTGCTTTCATCTAAACCCTTCCCTGCCAGCAGAGCCTGCTTCTTCGTGCTCCCAGCAAAGGGAGGGAGAAGCAGCAGACAGCAGTGTTGTTAAGAACGAAGGCAACACACTAAAATCATATTATATCTGCTTATCAGCTCCCAGGAAACAGACCTGCCAACCTTTTTCACCCTCTCAAAGCACAGGCTGTGTTTACAAGCCTAACATGGGCTTGAAAGAGGGGTGTGACACTAAGAACCACGATTCAAGTCTCCTGCAAGCCTGGTTTTGGTTGAATCCCAAAGGTTGAGTCTGTACTTGTAAATGAAACGGGCCGGGGGGGCACCCTCTGATGCCAAGGCCAGTGGGAAGAGAATAACCTGCATCCATCCTACCAAACTCACTGAGCCTTCAAAACAGGGTAAGCTTCACCCAAAACACTCGCTGGGAATGGTCTCCAGTCCTCAGCTCCCCAGTTTTTTTGAGAAGTAGTAGCTGACCAAGCCATGGAGCAGGTGATCATTTGGAGGTGCAGCCAGATGAGCTGTAATGCTGAGGTCTGCTCGGGGTCTCAGTGTGCAAAAGCTCCCTTCATCCCAGAAGGACTTGATCTGGGGACCAGTGTTGATGTGCCTAGTCATGGTCCTTCAGCCCATGCCAGGGTGAGGGTACAGGGCAGGCTCTGTCCTGCCTCTGGAATGTGGCCAAGAATGGAGACACAACCATGTCCATCATAAGAAGGTTTTGGTTTTCTCCCAGCAAGCTGCTGCTTGCAGCTCTGGTCATCCAGACTAAAACCCTACGTTGGAAGAAGGATCCTGCACTTTCTGCAGCCCTCAGACCAGCCACCATCCGTGTCCTCCCAAGTCTGCTTGGGTTTGGAAGCCCAGGGCTTGCAGGGGATGAAGATCCAGACTTGGAGTGATGAGAGCTCCTTCACTGAAGTCTGTGGTGCACTTTTATAGGCTTCTCTTTCCCTTTTCTGCAAGAGAAAAATCCATAGTCCAGGTCCTGGAGAACACAGCTAACGTTTGGGTCAATGCAAGGGTACTAGCACGTTGTCGGTGGCAGGACATCACGAGGGGATTGCAGCAGTTTAAGGAAACTGGAGGAGGAGCAGGACAGGGGTCCTGAGTAATGCTGGGAGGTGGCAGGGTGGGTAAAGACAGCCCAGCAAGAGCCATGTACCATGTCCCACCAAGGGAGCAGGGGCGGTGGAAGAGCTACAAAGGCATCTGAGCACAGGATGAAGCGAAGGGAAGGAAATCCCCACGGGCTGCCCGGCAGAGCTTCCTAAGATCAAGCTATCAATAGCAGTTTTTAATTAAACATTCCGAGCTCTTTTCTTCAATGTGTGCCTTTTTTTTTTTTTTTTTTAAAGAATGACTGCAAGCAACCAATCGCACTAGAGGGACCAACAGCTAACGCTTCTGCACTGCGTGTGTCGAAAGAGAAAAAGACGAAGAGTTTTATAAAAACCTGGGTACTCAGATGGTAACAGCACTGGTTGCGGCACAGAACATTTTAGGCAGAAGTCAGAACCCCAGAGCAAGCAGGAAAATATTGAGAAATCGAGATGGAACTGGTTGAGAAGGAAGAAACAAACAGGGATGTGAAGACGGTTGCCTGCATCGTTGCCAACTTCTGCAGCGGTTCCGAGGAAATGGCACATAAGACCTCATCTTTCTGCAGGATCTGTTGGACGTCCTGTGCTTCCCACTTCTCCGTGATGGTGATTTACTCTCCTAAGGCAGCAAAAGCGGGAGGTCTTGCAAGTAAAGGTCTGCAAGGCCAAGTCTCCTTCTTGCTCCTCAAGGGAGTCATTGCGGGCAGCCACCCTAACCACGGGGCATTTTTGGGCTGGGGGATATTTTAACGAGTGAGAAATAGAGAGCTGGTAATTGCTAGCGTGTGATTTCCAGTTTGCCCCGCTGTAGCTGTGGTGATGGTGGTGGGTGGTCGAGCCCCAGCAGTGTGTGTGTGTGTGTCATGGGGCTCCTCTGGGGCTTCCCATGATGTGTAGTGTGGGGCTGACCACATGTAGACTTGGATGCCACCCTGCTCCTTTCTCAGCTAGGTCTGGGAGATAACCCATGCCACAGGGCAGGCAGATCTTCTGCATCGTCTTTCTGTGCCATCTAGTTACTTTTCCCAAGGGCTTGAGGCTGAGGTCCCTCCACACCTGGACTTGGGACTGGTGGGATCAGCCAGCCTGTGTCTGATGGGCTTTCCCAGCACATGGAAAAGATCAGAAGGCATCCTGGGTATGTAGACACCAGACTTTTCCTAAGACCAGGGCCCCAACTCCAGGTCATGGAAAGACAGGAGCAGCCACAGAGCTGGACGCTCCCAGAAGCCACCCCAAGCCCAGCTCTCTGGCACCTCTTTCCCGTCGTGGGCCAAGCCATGCTCACATCCTTTCCCCTCTACATCAGTAGAATTGCAACAACTCAAAGAATCCAAACGAGCGCTTGCGTAGGCTGAGGAGGAAGGAAGGGAGGGTTTTTTAATGGCTTTTTTAAAACAAACATCTGTGAAACATTATTACAAGAGCCCGCTCAGGACCTGTGTTGGGATCACACCAAACATCACGCTACACCTGGGACAGAAGGTGCTTGGTACTGATGTATCTCTACCAAAACCACCCCTTCTCACAGTGCCAGGGTGCAGAACAACCTTCCTCCTCCGGGGCCGTGCCACCGGCGCTTCCCACCACCAGTGAGGCATGGAGAGTGACCGAGACATCTTCCCAGTGCCCCAGTGGGAAGACCAACATCCCCACCAGGTCTTTGGTGAGGGGACCTCACCCACAAGCAACGACATCCCGACCCAACCTCTACACCCTCCACAACCAGCACTGGGATGAGTGATTC
Source organism: Limnodromus scolopaceus (assembly GCA_028565335.1). Classification (NCBI taxonomy): domain Eukaryota; kingdom Metazoa; phylum Chordata; class Aves; order Charadriiformes; family Scolopacidae; genus Limnodromus; species Limnodromus scolopaceus. The sequence goes on along the minus strand of JAOXNO010000001.1, from coordinate 201,852,549 downwards.
TCCGCCCTACCACACGTTGAACGAGAAGCTTCTCTGCAATCATGCGTTCTCTGAGGAACTCAGAGATTTTCTGCTTTTTTTTAATATATTTTTGAATATATTTTTGGAGGCCTTGGATTGCATCGATGAGGTATTGCTGCTGCCACCCCGCATGTGTAAGAGAAACGTACTCAATCCTACGCAGCCATTAAATTGCAGAACTGGGGATTAAACACCAATATCATTTTTTGGTGGTCTGGAGAAAAAAAAAAAACCAAAGCTTCCACTGTGTTTCTAGTGTTGATCGTGTAGTTTGGCAACAAATCCTCCGTGTCAGGGCTCTGGAAGCCACACACGGAGTCTTGCCCCAGTTGTCACAGGGAAGTCCCCGTCACGCTGTTTCCATGTGTTTGGGAGAGTTTTGCTGCTATTTTAAGGAAGGGGTTTGTGCCTCCGCACGTGGCAAAATCCCGTGCGCTGGGCTGTGCTTACAGAGAGGAGAAAACAGGGCTGGGAGGAATTGGTTTGTTCCAGTTTAATCGCAAATAGTTGCCTGTAATTGGGCATGAGTCCCTGCCACTTGTAATAAAGCCTTGGGGGCAGGGACAGCTCTCGTTTGCTCTTGAACTAAACCACAGGGCAGGAAACACCGAGGGCTGAAGCTCTCACAGAGGGTGAATGTCCTCAGCCAGCTCCTCAACAGCTTTAGGAAGTGGACATGTGCACGCCATCCCTTGAGGAGGAGGGATGTTGGGACCACAACTGTGGTCCCAATGGACCTGGAAGCCCCCTCTGGGGCACGAACGTCATTGTGCATGTCCTCAAGGTGCAGGATGGCAACAGGAAGGGTCTGGCAGGGGTGGGAAACATGTGGCCATGGGACCACGGCATCTCCCTGGGGCCGCTCACCTTCCCATGCGTGTCCCTGCCAGGAGGGGTTTCAATGACCTTGCCTGATGCCTGCAAACATGCGTGCCTCAAAACAGCAGTGACCTCATTAGCAACCCCAGCCTTCAAGTGTCCAACTGACCTCTCAGGTCTTCCAGATATCCCAGTTTTACTGGCCAAAAACCTCTTTATACTGACTACAACGGACCACACTATGCTTTACTGCCCAGCAAGCCATCACTCTCAGACTGCTCCCTCTTCATCTGCAGGCGAAATGTTGCCATAACACCCACATAGTTTTTCCAAAAAGATTTCTCCTTCTGTAGCAAGCTCCATGAGAGGATCCCAAACTACTTCTCCGCGTCTTTGCAGAAGCAGCTCTTCAGCAGAACCGCTCTTCCCAAACCCGTGTGCCTGGCACGGGATGCAAAACGCTCTTTGAAGCCAAGACAAGATGTTGGACTTCAGTGGAAGCAGCAGCGGATCTGATTTAATCTGCTCTGATGGACTGAAGGAATTCATGCCAGGTATCTTAGAGGTTCAGGCGCCATCATCCCTGGGAGCATTCCTCAGAAGGACAGTTTTGAGTTATGCCTCTCAGTTGCATTTCGACATGCGGCAATTAGTTTTCGTGACACACACTCTCTCTCTCTCTCTGGAGAGAGAGATATAAATATATATAAAAATTGCAGTGCTGTGATTTTTGGTCCTCCAGCCACTTCAAACACATAAACCACATTGTGCAACGGTGGGGTTTTTTTTGTGCTTCTGCAAGAACCATTCAAACCCTGGACTTGAAGTTAGGTTTTCTGAGGAAGTCATTTAGAAACCGGACAGGGTGACCTAACTTCTCGAAAACAAAACAAAACAAAAAAAGAACAAAACAAAACAAAAAAAAAAAGAAAGAAAAGCACCCAAAAAAAAAGAGATCTGGGGAAAACATCCTGTGCTGAGTGTGCTTGGAGACATGCATGGCGAGGTCAGCTCTGTCTTAGGGGTAAAAACAAGTCCTTCAGCAGTTTGAGGTGAAATAGAGGATTGGAAGGGAGGATTTGCCCTCTTTGCAGCCAGGATAACGCCTGGCAATGGCTTCATCGAGGCTGATCCCAGCCTGCTGCGATTCCAATCGTCCCTGCAGCCTCCTGTGATGCTGCTCTGACCTGAAGGGATCAGTCAGGCTTTCCCTCCTGAACTCCCAAGCGAAAACCCAGCCAGGAGGGTGTCCATCAGGAGCAGAAATAGTCTCCACCAAAACCCCTCTCAGGGTGGGCTCCAGAGAACCTTCTGAAAGCACTAGATCAGCAGATACCCGTCTGCTGATGGGTTTCAGAGCTGCCCATCACCCTGCCCAGGTCTGCAATATTCTCCACGAAGAGTTTCCTCTACATCTACCTTCACGGATACCCTCACTCAGCAAAACAGAAGTTGATTTTGCTCACAGACCCGAGCTGACTTTGCACCTCAGTGGCTTTAACCTTTGAGGTTTCAAATCCCTTCAAAACATCTCTGCACGGGAAAAAAAAAAAAAAAATCTATGAGATTTTATTTTTAAAGATGATCTTGCTGGCACGTGAAAACAAAACGGCTGAATGGACTGAAAAGAGGATGGAGGGGAGAAACAGGAGGACTGTGTGGCACCAAGTTCTCCCCTTCTCCTGTGCCTCCAGCCTCTGCTGCTCTGATAACCCTTGGTGACTTCTTCTGAGCTAAATTCCCCTCTGCCACAAGATGATTAAATTCACCAGCATTTGTAAAAAAAAAAAAAAAAAAATATGCGAAATCCCCAAATATTTGCCACAAAAGCCATGGAGAAGTCTTCAGCCTTGAACACTGGCTGTCGTATTTTGCTCTGCAACCTGGTGAGACTCTCTAAGGACTCAGATAATTGGTTTTCAGCTACAGTCGAAATAGCACTAAATTGGTGATTATGCTGCCACTATCGATAAAGTTGCCCAGAGAAGCTGTGGCTGCCCCACCTCTGGAAGGGTTCAAGGCCAGGTTGGAGGGGGCTTGGAGCAACCTGGTGTGGTGGGAGGTGTCCCTGCCCGGGGCAGGGGGTGGGACTGGATGGTCTTTGAGGTCCCTTCCAACCCAAACCATTCTATGATTACTACCTGGCCTTTTTGTCTCACCACAATTAACTGCAATTAGTATTAAGTGATTCTTGTTACATCACTGCAAACATGGGGCTACAGAATGGATGGAGCGTCTCCAACTGAGAGGAGCTGGGGATCTGGCCAGAGATGCTCACAGCTGTGCAGAGACTGGCAGATGATGATGATGGCCAGACAAAGATGTCTGGGCATGATAACATGTTGCGTATGATGAGGCCGTCGTTAAATATCAATGAATAACATTTTTGTGCTATTGAAGACAGGAACAATGAAACTAACACTTGCTAGAAGGAAAAAGAAGAATCTGATAAATGAAAAGAACAGCAAGCATCCAAAAATGTACTGCAAAGTACCGGAGTGGAAAGGAAATGATCCCAAGGAAACATTGTGTCCTTCAAAGGGGGAGATTCCGCAGGAACATTTGTTGGTAAAAACAAGCTCAGCAGCTCAAGGTCATCTGGTGACAACTATATACCCCCAAAAGAAGCCCTGTGTGTTGAAGGGCTCCTCCTTTCTGCTCTCTTACTGATGGATCTCGGCTTAAGCCAACTCCCATCTTTTTACCTCTCGACTGGATGCAAATCCCCAGCTATCCCATTGCACGGGGATGAAAAGTTCTGTGGGACTGGAAAAAAATCACATGTAGGTCATTTGGGGACAGAAACGGCTTCTCTGGTTAAAAGCACGCCCAAACGCAGACACAAGCTGGGAGCAAGTCCGCGTTTCACCGAAAGATGAAGCCCTTTCCAATGACACATCACTGGCAGAAGTGGCTTTCTCCCCCAGCACGGCTCACAGGGGGCAGTGGGGAATACGACGTGCGGCCGTGGTGGGAAGCGGGCTCTGGCAGAGCCGGGAGTACTGCCAGCCACCCAACGGCCTGGGAAGGAGCCACCTACCCAGCATAAGCAGGACTTTTTGCAGCTCTCCTTGCCTCGCAGAGAAGTACAACTGCTTCGGATGGAACCGTAACTTCTTGGGTCTGCAGGAAGTGGGGAAAAAGAGGCGTAATTAATACTCACTGAGGAACACCCCCAGCGTTTCACCCCACCCCACTGCTACCCCCCGTGCTCGACAGTGTCTGTTCCTATGGTATAGCTCCACAGCGCCAGCAAAGCACAGGAACAACAACTCTCCAGAAGGAGATCTTCAAACTTCCAGCTCCAACCAAAGCCAGCCTTGCTCTAGCAAGGGCCATATCTGCTCAGTGCCACTCATCAACAAATTCTGGGTCTTACTACCGTGAACGGGAACTCCCAGTAGCTACGGCTGCGGTTGGAGGGCCAGTGAAAAACTAAATCCTCCAGATAAATCAGTAAGACATTTAGAGCGATAACTGTTCCCATGAATCTGGAATCCTTTGAGGATAACAAATGACCAAAGTGAACAAAAAAAGGTCTGAGTGAGGCCAAAATCCAGAGAAGCTACATCTCAGTTTTCTCCTGGGAACTGGAGAGACCCAGCAATCTTTTTCTTACTTTTCAGAGTCCAGGGCAATCAGGGCACTTTCCAGAGTTTCTTTAACTGGTCCCTGGGTCAGGCTCGTAGTAGGCTTTGGATAAACTGAAGACCCAGCCATGTCAAACCCCTCAGCAGCCGAACTTTCTGGCTTGTCTTCCTCTGACAACCGCGTCCCGGTGCCACTGAAGAGAAAAAATGAGAGACAGCCAAAGCACAACTATTAAAAACAAACAACAGCATGTACCTTATGCCAAAGAAGGAAAAGAAATGGATTTTAAATACGGAGAAGTGTAAGTGAAATCGAAACACAAACCAATATATTTTACAGTCTTAATATAGTCATTGTTTACAGTAAGCACTTGCCCCAGAAAGGAGCTGCGCTGCTCTATGATTACATTTTGATGTACTCTGTGCTACAGGAGACCCCGGAACATGGGGCAAGTCATAAAAGCCACCAAAAGAAGATCAGATGGGAAGATGGAGCACTGCTCAACGCAGGGATGGCTTGATTTGTGTTCTTCTCTGCGTTTTGATCCTCTCTTTATACTTGTGTCCCTTGGTGCTACACAGCCAGGTACCACAGGAATTTCCCTGTCCCTTAGCAGACCTGGTAACGCCAACCCATTCAGCTATTTTTTCACTCCTAACAATAAGAGGAAGGAATGGCTTTAACTCCTGAACCTCTCCTACCTTCACAGCCTCTGCCCCAGCTCACCCTATGGTTGCCACGCTCTCCTCTGCCCCAGTTCACAACACAAAACCCGCTTGCAGGTTCCTGCAGCTGAGTTTGGTGTGTCAGGGCAGGGCCAGAAAACACCTTGCTCCATCAGGAGGAAGCACAAGCCTTCAAAGCACGGTCTGGCAGGAGGTTTGAGACCACCCCGTGCTCCCAAGCTCACCTCCCCGTCGTGGTGTCGGCCCTTCCCTCCACAGCCACTGGTTTCTGCTGTTCGTAGGTCAGGGACACCGTCGAGGTTGTGTCTGCTTTTGCTATTGTCACCTCCTTTGCCTTGGAGGCCTCTTCCCCGCAGTGTGGGCAGTAGCTCATGTCGTTGACCTGGGAGGCACAGTTCTTGTGGAAACGGTGGGAGATGCTGCTCTCCGGCTGACACTCCATGAAAGTGCCCTAAAAAAACCACGGAGAAGAAATTCACACCTTGGTCACCCCGTGCCTTACCCCTTCCACATGCTTCATCCGCAGATCTCTTAAATACTTCATTCGTCACCGCTCTTGGCCCTGGCGCTTCCAGTACAGTAAGCAAGCACTGCCACTTCTTTAGAAGAGAACAAAACCAAGGTAAATGGGGAAAAAACTCACTTGGTTAGGGACCGCAAAGCAAGATTTTTAATTGCGCTTGGGAAACAGAACCAAGAAGTCCCAATTTCCAGCTCTTTCCTCTAACGCTTGAAGTTCTTGCTTATGTTTCTAGAAGTGCCAGTGTACTGTAAGGACGCCCCCAAAACTGGAAAAGGAAACTTCAGACCTGCGTGCTGAGCCAGCATTAAAACTACCTAACAAAGCTGCACACAAACAAAGTGGTTACTCAAGGACCTACATGACTGTAATTAAATCAGCCGCTAACCCCAATGTGACCTAAAGCTTGAGAATTCTCTGCTCGGACCAGCCCCGTATGTTGTTTGGCCCCAATACCGTGGTTGACTCCTTATCCAACACATCTGGGCAACTTTTCTTAAAATTATTTTCCCTTTCCAGCAAAGTCCTTCCAAACTGAACTGAAGGCACCCCAGAATTCTCGCCCTGTGACATTAGTGCTACCTGAAGCCCTACTGTGCTCTGTGTTATTCGTGACTGAATGCACAGACACACTCTCCCAGGTTCACCTGTGCGAACCGTGACGTGTCCCTCGGAGACGTACGAGAGTGTAAGGAAAGGCTAGTTAAAACCCATTCTTCTCCTGAACTCAGGGTCCTCCCAACCAATCTAATGCAATCTATCTCAGCTTTGCAGAATGCATTTAAGGGTTGTGAGGATTTTATCTTTTTAAATGATCTTTGACTCAGCACGAAAACCCAGGATGGCTCCATTTATTAGGATTACAATAATGCTTGAGACTTCTGTAGCATCCTTCATTGAGTCATCTTGAAGAACACCAGCATCAGACAATTGTCTGATTTGAACCTTCCCATGATGAAACCTCCCCATCACCCTGTGAGGCCCTCAACTGGTGTTTTTCAGCTTAACAGAGAAACTAGGATGCTGAGGACTTAAAGGACTGGACCAAGGCTATTAATAGCTTCAGTGGCAGAGGTGGAAGAAGCAGCAGGAGATCTCAAACACTGCCTTGTTCCAGTGCCATCAGTCAGGTTGCTCGGCTAAGCCCTCATGAGCAGGCGGGGAGACAGAACCACTCCTGTGTACACAGATTCATTTAAAAACGAAGCTAATAACATTTTTGATGTAGTTGATCTGTACAGAAAAAGAAAAAAACCAACCCTTGTTCCAAAGAAATTCCTAAGGCAGGATCTCCACTGTGTGAAATCCCAGTGAAAACCCTTCAATAACACCCCTTGGGGTCTCCAGGAAGACAACGGTGACGATTGTAGCTACCCTCACACACATTTCTCTTGAAAACACCACCTGACGTGCTGTGGAACGAGGTGGAGCTGATGCCAGGAAGTCAGTAAAGCCCTTTAGGTACCATCTCCACCTTCAGCTCTTCCAGCTACTGCCACAGGTACCCCCTCTTCCCTAGATCGAGAGCACGGACTTACTGCAGTGCAAAAGTATCCACAGCCAGGGCAACACTGGTGTTTCACCATCCTCCCTCTATGGTCCTCACACAGCACCAAAAGCTGGACTTTGTTAGACGGGCGCATCAGTTCATACTTAACCACACTGTTTGTGCATCGGCCCAGCTGGAACGGGAGAAATTAAAGGAAATGAAATTACTGGAGACCAAAACACTCTCTGTGCTTGTGCGGAGGAAGATTTTGCAGCGCACTGCTTTGATGAGCCCTGGCTTTTTCACAGTAATTCAGACGTGTGCCAGATAGCATTAGCAGTGCAGCAGGAAGCTGTGAAAGCTGCTCTCACAGGAAGAAATGCATCATTTACTAACTAACATGCATGTGGACCCTGAGCTGTTTGTTCCTCGCAAGGAAAAAAAAAAAAAAAAAAAAAATTAAAAAAAATAAATAATGGGAACTGGAAATAGGCAACAGCCAAGCAGCGGCAGAAGGGGCAGTCCCAGGGGCCTGACTCACACAACACACACTCTCCTTTCGCCAGGAAGAGCGGGTGTCGGTGACCGGGAGAACAAGACCATACGCACTAAATCTTGTTAGCGTTCAAAAGTATTAAGTCACAGGAAGATAAAGGGAAAAATAATTGCCCTTCGTTGCCAGCGAAGTTATCGTCTGTACTGGTTCCAGCACTGGCCCCTGCCCAGACCACAGGGACGAAGAGCCAGGCTTTCACGAGAGCTCGGCTCAAGTCACATTTTGAGCATGTTTTCCGAAGGATTTCACCAATGTACAGCTCTGGGCTTACAAAGCTGTCTTCTCGTGCACCACCATGTTCCGTTAATGACAGCAGGCTCCCTAATTGGGGTTCACTTTTCCCACCCGGCCTTACTCGCTCTGCTGCGTCAGAAGGACCAGCGCTTCCTCCTGCTGTCCCCGTTCAAACATTCACAACCTTTTCACGTCCCCGTTGCCACCTGCCAGCGTGACACGACACTGTTTGGGTTCTGCAAGTTCCTCTTGATAAATAACCTCGCTTTCCCCAGATGCTCGGGCAAAGGACATTTGTAAATGAGAAATATATAAACGTGAAAGGGACAGCCTTTTTTTCAGCCGTGCCCAGGGACAGGACAAGAGGAAATGGGCACAAACTTGAACGTAAGAAGTTCCATCAAAACATGAGGAGGAACTTCTTTCCTGTGAGGGTGGCAGAGCCC
>JAOXNO010000001.1:201224217-201236381 GCA_028565335.1 Limnodromus scolopaceus | reverse complement strand
GAGAAGGAGAAGGAGAAGGAGAAGGAGAAGGAGAAGGAGAAGGAGAAGGAGAAGGAGAAGGAGAAGGAGAAGGAGGAAGGTCATTTCTGCCATCTCCACTTGGTTCCCACTACCAGCTCCTCCCATCCCAAGTCCTCTCTGAGCCCTGTCCTGAGTATCTCCCCTGCCCTCAGAAACTCTCCCATCACCTTATTCATGCTGAGCCAGGCTGCAGTCCCTGCTGCCTCTGTGGCTTTGTCCACACTGTAATTAAAAGAGGAATAAGGACATTTCTCTGTCCTGGAGACACCTGGTGCTTCTTGGACACATCCACATCTATCCTTTCCTCCTTCCCTAACTGTGTTGGCTTCACTCCACAGCCCAGTGGACATTATTCCCCAACTGGTCCTACCTGCTCCTTCAAGCCTGGGACAGGGCTATCGGGCAGCAGCCAGGGATGTCCTGGGGGGCGAGGAATGGGTTAACGGCTCAGAGGGCTTTTGACAGGATATATAGATATAGATAGATATATATATACCCCTCTCACTGCCACATCACAGGAGAGAGTGGTGGAGAGAGGGATTCGGATGGTGCAGGCTGTCCCATTGCCTGCTCCATCCTGGGAAGTTGGTCCCAGCCCAATTTTGGCTCCATGGGACGAGTCTGGTTGATGTTTATGAGCATTTACTGGGATCAGCTGCTGTGGCTGCTGCTAGTGGTCCTCTGGCTCAGAAGGTTTTACTGTCTGAATTCACTTACCTTGTGTTAAATGGGGTTACTGGGGCTTGCTGGTGGGAGGATCAGGAAAATAAATCTGCATTTATTGGTGGTTTTAGAGAACAGATCCAGTTTTCATCTCTACAGAAAGCAAACTCCTTACAGTGCCCAGTCTTCTACCCACAGGCAATCCAAAATCATTAGTCACTTCTGAAAATGAGTTGGTGGATTTATCGATGCCAAAGAACTACAGATGAACTGAAACATCCAGGGATTATTTACTCTGTGTGTTTGTCTCTCACAGCCCCATTCTCTCAAAAGGAATGGACAGGATGGCGGGTATTTTACGATGAGGCTCAGGCTGTAATTACACTTCGGCGGCTGGCAGGTAAGTTGGCTCGAATACCTGTTGGTAATTACTGAGGCGCTTTGTTCATTCAGTTTGCACCTTAAGGTAAGGGGTTTGGTGAAAATCCCATCACCAGAATAGCTTTTAGGCAACTCCAACAGTAACAGTCCACCTACGCTGTTTGCAAATGCTGTATAAAAAGCTGGAGTATGAGTTTTACTGGTTGTAGATTCCAAATGGAAAACCCCACACCAGGGAAATAAATCGCAATTGCTATTGTAGCATAATGGCTTCGCCACAGATCTGCATTAAAAATGCCCACATTTTCACAACCAAATGTTACTTTTGAAATAGTTGTACTAATATCCTGCGTGGCTTGCCATAAAAACATTCTGCATCCTTGTTTTACACAGACAGGGAATGAATGGTAGACCACGGTTGGTCTAGTGGGAGGTGTCCCTGCCCATGGCAGGGCGGTTGGAACTCGATGGTCTTTAAGGTCCCTTCCAACCCAAACCATTCTATGATTCTATGAAAGAAAGAATCCATAATCAAAAAGCTGGGTAATGTTGGGGAGAGCAGTTATGGGCTTGACCTTATGCTGTCCATAGAGACCATGGGAGACTGTGGGTTTGGTCCAGGGTGGGTAGAGCCAGCCACTGACCTGCTGCCTGGTCCATCAGGGTGGATGGATGAAGCCCCACATGCTCCAAGGGGTCAAGCTCACCCCCCTCTTCTCGTCAGGGCTCAGGGCTGGCAGCCAGGCAGGGTCTGTCTTTGCTACTCCATCCCAACACTTTTAAAATCCCAATATTTAAAAAAAAATATCTGATCCCCGAGTATAGAAATGCACCTAAAGTATAGGATTTTTCATGCCTTCCTGGCCATTCCGCTTGGATCACAGCACTCCCGGAAAGTTTACAGATAGAGAATAAGGTGAATAACCACCAGGTATTTTTTTCTTTCTCTACAAATATTCTGATGTTTCCGTATGTGTTTTCAGGCAGGAAGGATGAAAATCCTGCTTGTGTGTGCAAACACATAAATATGTGTGATTCGCTGTGCGTGTCTGCAGTCCTTGGGAGCGGGGGCCATGGGAGGCAGCACAGCCAGTTTCACAGAGCACTTTTCTGACAGAGCAGCCCAGCACATATGGAAAAACTCAAGCAGAGCCGAAGTTGAACAGGAAGCACTAAAAATCTGTTGTGTTTTGTTGGTTGTTTGTTGGGGTTTTTTTTAATATAATTTTGTCTTTAAAAATGAAAGAAAACAAGTTCAGATGCTGGGTTTAGAATTTAAAATACTGATTTTACAGTGTTCTGCATTTAAGAGAATTCAAGAAATTCTTGTTCAGATTCAAATGCCAACATTTCGTGGTTGTATCTGTTGTTGTATATATCCATGATGAGCTAAAACAACAAGAGGAGAGCTCTTGGTATTGGAATGGCAACTATAAGATTCCCTGGCATTTCGCAGGCAAAGCCCCATGGGACTCACGGTCATGGGAAAAGATTTATAAAGCTGCTGTTTCTCTTTCCCTCGCAGCAGGGGATGTGCCATGGCATAGCATGACTGCTCCTCACCCCACGTGCCATGCCCTTCTCCAACAGCTCTGACCCCAGCCCATCCTCCTTCATCTTGGCCAGCATCCCGGGGCTGGAGGCTGCCCATTTCTGGATGGCGATCTTTCTGTGCTCCATGTACATCGTGGCGATTGCGGGCAACTGCGCGGTGCTGTTCATCGTCAAGACGGAGCCCAGCCTTCATGTTCCCATGTACTTCTTCCTCTGCATGCTGGCAGCTATCGACCTGGCCTTGTCCACATCCACGGTGCCACGCGTCCTCTCCTTCTACTGGTTCAACACCAGGGAGATCAGCTTCAGTGCCTGCCTCGTCCAGATGTTCCTCATCCACAGCCTCTCAGCCATTGAGTCCTCTGTCCTCCTGGCCATGGCTGTGGACCGGTATGTGGCCATCTGCCACCCGCTGAGACACGCTGCCATCCTCACCAACACTGTGACGGCCAAAATAGGGCTGGTAGCCATGGCCAGGGGAGTCCTCTTCTTCCTGCCTTTGCCTTTGCTCCTCCTGCCCCTTCCCTTCTGCAGCTCCAGGGAGCTGTCACACTCCTTCTGCCTGCACCAGGACGTGATGAACCTGGCCTGCGCCAGCACCACCCCCAGTGTGGTCTACGGTCTCATCGCCATCCTGCTGGTCATGGGGCTGGACTCTGTCCTCATCTGCCTCTCTTACATCCTCATCCTCAAGGCTGTCTTGCGGTTGGCGTCGTGGAAGGAGAGGCTCAAGGTGTTCAGCACCTGCGTTGCCCATATCTGTGTGGTCCTGGCCTTCTACGTGCCCCTGATCGGGCTGTCTGTGGTGCACAGGTTTGGGAGAGACCTGGCTCCACTGGTGCATATCACCATGGGGAACATCTACATCCTGGTGCCCACTGTGCTCAACCCCATCATCTATGGGGTGAGGACCAAGCAGATACAGAGGAGGATCCTCAATTTAATTCACATACACAACAACAGAACTCTCCGGTGACCTGTGCTTGGCTGCTGTCTCCTGTCTCCTCACACCAGCTCATCTTGATTTACACTTAGGTCTTTGGTGTCGGACTGTCCTCTCTTTGTGGGGTGCCTACCACATGGTGGGAGACTCTGAGGTGCTACCACAAGGCAAAAAGTAAACAGCAACTATAAACTCGTTCCCAGAGTGTTTATCCTCACTGAACTTAGAGTGAATCTACTGCAATGATCCAAATCCAACCCTGATCCAGCAGGTAGGACAGGGGGAAGGAAAAATGACTCAGTAAACTAATAAAGATGTCTTGACACCGCACTCCTTTGTTCCCATCTCACTCCTAACAATGGCAGAGTTGAGTGAACTCTACAGTGGCTTTTTTTGACTGATTTGGTTAATTCATGGTTTCCACTTGTGGCACATTCACTTTCCAAAAAGATTTTAGCAAAAGTTTTGTCAGAAACTTTGGCTGTAGCAATGATCTCTAAGTAAAATAATTACAGGAAAGGACTTTGTAGGTGCAGAAATGTACTTCAGAAGAAGTCCTCCACCCCTGTGGTCTTGTTCTGACCTATTGGGTCTTCAGTCAGGACAGCTCAGCCTCCTTGTATCAGATGCTCTGGAAAAATTTCAGACCCAGAGTTAGTGGTAGCAATTTTAAAAATAATTTCAATTAATAATTATATTCAGTAATATTACAACTTCTCAAGAGAAAAAAATAACCAAGTTATAAACATAAGTGATACTTCCCAGCTGAAGGAAGTGGTCTTCCTAACTCAAATGCGTTTCATACCTTTGTCTTCACATATGCTGGGAATTCCTAAGAAGTCATGGATTAGGTTCAAGATCTTCAACTTTAAAGCTTATTTCATACTTTCTAGGTATTCCCTGTGAAACAGAGTACCTGACAGACTTTTCTGTCTTTATTCTCAATACTCTTCTAAAGCACTAGTGCTCAAAACTTTGCACATGAGGACCCTTCACAGACGACTAGAGCAGCACCAGGTACTATTAAGAAGGCTGATCTACACTCCATCAGGAGGCCCAGGCTCTCTTGAACACTGATGTCTCCATCCGTAGGTGATTATCACAGAATCACAGGGTAATTCAGGTTGGAAGTGACCTCAGGACATCCCTAATCCAACCTCCTGCTCAAAGCAGGGGCAGCTCTAGGGTCAGACAAGGTTGCTCAGGGCTTTATCCGGTTGGATGTCGAAAGCTTCCAAAGATGGGTGTTGCACAACCTCTTTGGGTGTCTATTACACTGCTTGATTGTCCTTACTGTGAAAAAGCTTCTCTTTATATCTAGTTTGAACCTCTCCTGTTTCAACTTATGCTTGCTTTCTCTCATCCTCCTGCCTGCCCCATTGTGAGGAGCTTGGCTCCATCTTCTTGATAAGAGTAGAGTAATCCTGCTCTTCTGCTGTTGGGTCTTCCTGAAACAGGGCCGAGCAAGCCCGTTTTCCTAAGCTTCTCCTCATGGAGCTTTGCTCAAACCCCAGCCACTGTGGGAGCCATCAGCTGAACTCAATCCATCTTTTCGATGCCTTTTTTTTCGCACTGGGGTCCAAAACCAGCTGCAGTATCTAAATGTGGTTTAGGAAGTGTTGAGTGAACTGTGAATCCTTTAGGGGCATGGCAGATCACTCTCCAGGAAGGTCATCCCAGAGCCCAAAACAACAAATATCAGGAGGAAGTGTTAGAAAAGGAGGAAAGAGAAACGCAAAAATTACAGAGCATGTAAATCTGCACTGATTTATACCGTGAAAGTGGAAGTAGGTTTGATAGTCTAAGATTTGCAGGGAGAAGTTTCATTTAGTGTTAGGCTGGTTTGCTCAGGGTTTTATCCAGTTGGGTCCTAAAAACCTACAAGGATGGAAGCAGCACAACCCCTCTGAGAAACCTTCTTTTGCTTGGCATGAGCTCCTGTTTCTCTCTTAATATTAGCATGTATAAGCCATTTAGCAGTGAAAAAAAAATAAATTATTTGAGAAAAACAGGGAAATATGTGGAAAGCAGGTAGTTCAGGCAGGGAGGATAGAAGACAGATCTAAGTGCTGCGCTTGGGGGCTTTTGCATCTTGTCCATAACTTCTAGGTGTGGTAAAAGAGGTCCCTCACCAAAGACACGTGCTGTCTTGCATCAGGGCCTTCAAACGGCAGCGATATTTGATGGAGTTTGGTGCAGTTTCTTCCAATTCCCAGTTAACACTGAGAGCAAAACAGGTGTCTCTTTTGTAGTCCGCGCTTGTACAGTTTCAGTCTCCATGAAACAAATCTTGTTACAACCTTTTCTGCTAAATTAAAACACATTTTATTTCAAAATAAATACTTTCATTTAGGTGAGTTACAAGTAGTTGCCATCTGGGACTTAAAGGCAATTTTGCCCCCTGTCATTTTGGTCATAATCTGTTTTATTAGAGCTTAGAAGGGTAAAAAAAAATTCATAAAAATGAAAACAATCTGTACCTGCCTAATGTGATTTGGGAAGAGTGAATGAATTTTCCGGAGGTGCGCTATGGATCTCAACCCTTTTCAGATGGCTGTGGCATTGAGAAACGGCTCCTGCTCATTCTCCATATGGTCCTCATTTTTTTTTTACCTTTTGTGCTGAGAGAAAAATTAATAAAGAAAAATGAATGAATCACCCTGAAAATACTGTATTATGTTTCCTAGCCATCTATTTATCAGAAAGACAGTTAACAGAGCCTCAGAGCAGGGAGGCAAGATGAATTTCTCTTCGGTACAAATGAAAACTGTGTGGGATTCTCGCTTTCCGTCTTGTTTTCCAAACTTTAGTTACAGAGTGTTGCTTTGCTGCGGAAGAGAGGGAACATGCCTTCTTCCTCGACGTGTGTCTTTGCTGATGACTACAACAACCATTTTCCATCTGAAATGTCCATGGCTGAGGCCCCAGGCCACCTCTGCCCTGCAGCAGAAGGGAAACGCCAAGCATGGGACATCTGAACCCACATCTCCTCTATGAGCAGGGCCAAGAGCCAGAGGTGGGAATGGACCAACTTAGCTGGGGCCCAGATGGCTCCAGGAAGGTGAGGAAAGAGCCTGGTTCAGTTTCAGAAGGGACTGAAAAAGGAAGAGATGGGACAAGGAGACGGAGGGAGGGAAGGAGGGGACGGAGGTGTAGTTTGCACTGCGGTGGGGAGAGGACCGGTAGTCACATGAGCCTGGAGGTGGCAATGAGGTGTTGCATGGGGCTGCAGCAGTTGTTGGAGATCTCCTGGAAGATCTTCAAGTATTATTCTCCTTCTTCTCTTCTCTTCTCTTCTCTTCTCTTCTCTTCTCTTCTCTTCTCTTCTCTTCTCTTCTCTTCTCTTCTCTTCTCTCTTCTCCCTCCAAGCATTCCCAGGACTGGACCTGGGGACCCAGTGTCTTTGCCACACTCTGGCATTTCTGCTGTCCCAGACTCCCTCAGTAGGCTGCCTCGGGGTTTGATATGGTTCCCCCAGTAATGGAAGGGGGGAGTTATTTGCATGTCTTGCTTTTTAATTGACATTGGTATTGCCAAAGATTTGGCACAGGATCACAGAGTCACAGAATGGTTTGGGTTGGAAGGGACCTTTAAAGGCCATCTAGTCCCACCCCCTATCATGAGCAGGGACATCTTCAACTAAACCAGGTTGCTCCAAGCCCTGTCTAACCTGGCCTGGAATGTTTCTAGGGATGGAGCAGCCACAGCTTCTCTGGGCAACCTGGGCCACGATCTCACCACCTTCACAGCAAAGAATTTCTTCCTTAAATCTAGTCTGAAGTCAGTCCTGTGATTTAATCTTGAACTACCACATCACTCTTAAGTCTCATCCAAATAAACACACTGCAAGAAAACAAATACAAAACCGGGCAAAAAGCAGCCGTGTCTATGAGATTGTCAGCATTGAGGGGGTTAAAACCTGTCTATTTCTCTCTCTCTAATTACATGTTTAGTAGCAGGGGAAGTGCAGAGCTCCCTGCTGGGATTTATCCCTCAGACAGATAAATATCTCGTGGTGTCTGCACCACAGAGTCCCTGCGAGGAAACCTGCAGGAGGCGGGTGAGTATTTAGGGTTTGGGCAGCAACTTGTTGCTCTACAATAAGCCCTTTTATGCCATGGCTCCTCCTGGGCAGCAGCAGCAAGCGCTGAACATCCCCCAGTTCGTGAAGCTTTGCAGACACGCTCCTGTGTCTCCCACTGCCTTGGCCTGGGAATTGCGTTCCCTGTCCCGGTGTTTTCCATGGAAAAATGAAGTTTTAGGCAAAGCAGCACCAATGGAGGCAGATGGGAGGAAGGAGGTGGAATGAAGAAAGGAAAATATCAGGAATTTCCATTCCCCCCCAAAAAAACCCAACCAGGAAATCTCTCCCAGAGTGCAGGTGACCCCAAGCCACATGTATTTGTAAGGTTTCAAGCACAGCCCCAACAGTCCAGCTCCAGCTGGTGGCTGGTAGCCATGCTGGGCTGGGATGGGGTGGTCAAGGTGTGAAATCTTGCTCTGGATGGAACGGGAGCAGAGCCTGATGCTGGAGCCAGCTCAGCACCGGGGCCTTGGGGAGGAAAAGCCCAGCTCCCTCCTGAGAACCTGCTACTTATTGTCTCATCCGTCCCTCTGCTCCCCAGCACAAGTGCGGTCAGACGCAGGAAGGTCTCTGAAGGGTCTTATCAGGAACATCGGCTTAATCTGTGCTGCAGGGCTCTTCAAGGAATCCTTTTCCCCATGTGTTAGGGAAAAAAACATGAGCTGGGCAATGTGCAGGGGCTGAGCGAGACGCAGTCTCTTTTGGGGGGACAGAATGGACATCACTGGAGCGCAGCATTTGGAGGTTGGGGGTGATCAAATACTGCGGCACTGGCTCATTTTTTTTGCCCTGAAATTGGATGTGTCTTACCTGAGGCAAGCACTTGTTTGCCTTGGTTTAGGCTAGCAAGCAGCGGGGTGCTGTTAAAAGCTTCTGCAGAGCTCTAGGGCTGGTGGCAATGACCTCACATCCCCACCAGACACATTTCAAGAAGGTTTAACTTCAGACCAGCTTACGTCTGGTCTCCTAGGCTGGACACCCTTTGGACACTGGAGAAGTATCAGTTGTGCATCTCGGGAAGTCTTTCCATTCAGTCTGTTCCAGGAGGAACCCAGTCTGTCTGCTCCAGGACCACTCCACCACATGGAGCACTTCCAGTGGAAACTGGCAGGACACTTGCTTCAAAAGTGCTCTCCCAAACCAGTGCAAGCGGCTGTCACTGGGATGGATGGCTGCATGGGGAACTGGAGCTTCTGGACCGTAGCTCATGCCAGTCTCTGTTTGCCACTGACCAGATCAGGTCGAGGCTGTTTGGTGCTTTTTTTTACAGGACACAAGAGCCCTCAGCGTAGGCAAGAGTCAAGAAGGGTTTCATGTCTCTGAACTCTACTGCCTTCTCCCACCCTCCCTATTTCCTACTCATTGGCATCCCTGGGCTGGAGAAGGAGCAGTTCTGGATTGCCTTCCCCTTCTGCATCATGTATGTCATTGCTGTGCTGGGGAACATCACGCTTCTCCTCATTATAAAGACAGAGCCAAGCCTGCATGAGCCCATGTATCTCTTCCTGGCCATGCTGGCCTTCACTGACCTTATCCTAACAACATCCACGCTCCCCAAAATGCTTGGCATCTTCTGGCTGGGCTCCGGGGAGATTGGCTTTGTCTGCTGCCTTGCTCAGTTGTTCTTCATCCATACCTTCTCCTCGGTGGAGTCAGGCGTGCTCATGGCCATGGCCTTGGATCGCTACATCGCTATTTGCCACCCGCTGCGGTACTCCAGCATCCTCTCTGTGCCGGTGGTGGTGGCCCTCGAGAGCCTGGTGCTGCTGCGTGGAGTCCTCCTGGTGAGTCCCTTCTGCTTCCTCCTCCTAAGGATGTCCTTTAGCCAACAACACATCATCTCCCACTCTTACTGTGAGCACATGGCCGTGGTGAAACTGGCGTGTGGGGACACCAGAGTCAATGCCATTTACGGCCTCTTTGTGGCTTTCATAGTGACAGGGTCAGATGTGATCCTGATCTCTGCATCCTACATCATGATCCTGCGGGTGGTAATGAGGCTGTCATCCCCAGAGGCACGACTCAAGGCCTTCAGCACTTGTGCATCCCATGTCTGTGTCATCCTTGCCTTTTACGTGCCTGCCCTCTTCACGTTCCTCACCCACCGGTTTGGGCAGAGCACCCCTCCCCAGGTCCATATAACGGTGGCCAATCTATACCTGCTGGTGCCCCCCATGTTAAACCCCATTGTTTATGGGGTGAGAACCAAGAAGCTCTGGGACAGGGTGGTCCTCCTCTTCCGGCAGAAGGGAAACTGACCCGTATGTATGTGCCTCAAATTGTGCTCATAATTTACTGATGATGCTGGTAAATATAACGAGAGTTAACGCTGTGGCTATCTGTTCAAGGAAGAACCCTTAGACAGTGCTTGGAATTTAAGCAACACATTCCTGCAGAAATCACTGTGTTTGTCTCTTCTGTTACCACTGTCCAGGAGGTTTCACCCATTGCGTGGTGAAACTTGGCATAAAGGCATTCAGTCTGGCTTCTGCACCAGTGGGAGATGGAGAGGTCACCCCTCCCAGAAGTTAAGTTCCTCACTGTTAAAATTCTTCCACTATTAAAAAAAATGCCCTCTCATGACTAAAATATTTACACTGTAAGGCTGAGTATCTCCAAAAGATCTTTCTGCAACCGCTCTCGTTATATGAAGAGCTCCCTGGTCTGTGTGATGGGAAGGTGCTCGGATGGGAATGGTGACTGTCCTTGTAGAAAGAAAAGCATATCATTCAATTTTAAGCATTATCCCTTTTTTTTTGTAAAGAAGGCAAAACACACAATAATCCTATGCTAACAATTCCAAAAGTCTTACGTAAACACAAACCCTTTCAAAAACACCAGAAATCCTCCCTGATGCAATTGTTTGGAGTGACCTATCCCAGGGAGATCGTTGCTAACAGGATTGCTCTACACTAATATGAGTCAAGTATCCCAATAAACAGGCAAACGTGTTTTACAGAATCGCTGCTCTCTACCTGAAAAAGGCACGAAGCAGAACAAGCTGAAGGTCAGACCACCCCAAATTCGAGTTACAGAAGTCAAACATAGAATCATAGAATGGTTTGGGTTGGAATGCTCTATTTTTGGTGCAAACTGAAGAGCACTAATGGATGGGGAGGAGATCTCTAACCTGGCCTGGCATTTCTTGGAGCTCTCTCTCTTCCTGAGCATCCCTGACCATCGTGGCTGCCCACGGGGAGGCTGCAGGCTCTGCTGTGTCCCTGAGAGCTGGATACCAGAGGGGAAGAAGGATGGGGGGGGGGCAGGAAGAAAACACACACTTCTGCTGAAGGGAGGCAGATGTTAGGCTGCAGACGAAATGGGAAATGAATATTTTTGGCACCATTTCAGTAGAATACTTAAATTTCAGCTCAATTCATCATTTTTCTTCCAATAAAAGAGAAGTAGTGTTTCATAGACTGCAGATGCAGGAGAGATATGATTGCAGATCATCTAAGAGCTGGCCTCAGAGCACCCACTTCATAAAGCAGGGCTGCACCTTATCTCGTGGACCGATGCTCACCCACCATCTCTCTGGTGAGGTAAAACCTTCATTTTTCTGCAGGGTCCGCAAAAAAATCACAGAATCATAGAATTATGTGGCGTTGGAAGGGACCTCTGGAGATCCTGAAGTTCAAACCCCTGCCAGAGCAGGGACACCCAGAGCAGGTTGCACAGGAACGTGTCCGGGGGGTTTGAAGGTCTCCAGAGAAGGAGACTCCACCACCTCTCTGGGCAGCCTCTTCCAGGGCTCTTCCACCCTCGCAGGAAAGAAGTTTCTCCTCATGTTTAGATGGAACTTCCCATGTTCAAGTTTGTGCCCGTTACTTCTTGTCCTGTTTTAATTTTTGTTAACAACATGGGAGCTGCCCTCATGACCAATGGCCACCCAACCCACCACGCTGTCTCCTCCAGTGGCAACAGGAGAGGTCTTCTGAGAGATTCCTTTTTTAAGTAAGAAATGACAGCAGGGGATCGTTGCTGGTCAGATACACCCAAAGGTGACCAGCTGACTCATAAAGCTCCTTGTGATCCGTGAGATGTGTGCACACAGGCCATCACTGCCACGTAACATCAGATACTCAGCACCAACAGCCTGGCCTCCTACTCTAGGATTCCTTTCCTTGTAAATAAATAAGGTTGGCTGCGATGTCTGGATCACTGGATAGTATGGTGGTGTGGTTCTTGGGGTGGGAGGATGTCAGCAGTGTCCTCCAGTAAATGCTACCTGGAGGACACTGCCTGGGGAAACTGGTGGGAAAGCCGAGGAGGTCTGTACCCAAACCAGGGATGCAGGCATGCTTTCACGGGGTGGGTGTGCAACTTTGGGATGGTCCTTTGAAATCCACAGGCAACAAATGGTCCTCTTGCTGAAAAAAGCCAAATCTGAACATTTTGATGGGTAGGCCAGTGGTTTCAGGAGTGTCACCTGAGACCACAGCTGCCAGGAAAGGGAGATCTTAGCCTGGAGAAAAGGAGGCTGAGAGGAGACCTTCTCACTCTCTACAACTCCCTGAA
>JAOXNO010000001.1:201194997-201210436 GCA_028565335.1 Limnodromus scolopaceus | reverse complement strand
ACACCTCCCACCACACCAGGTTGCTCCAAGCCCCCTCCAACCTGGCCTTGAACCCCTCCAGGGATGGAGCAGCCACATCATCTCCAGCAAAGCGCTTTTCACATCATCTCCCGTGGCACAAGTGCCACAGGGCAGTCATCAGCTGACAGAAGGAAAAAAGCATGAGATTAAACTCCCTGTGAAAGGAGCTTCCAAGGGCTTTTTTGTTCGAAGGTTAGTCAGCCACAAAGACATTTTAAGGAAACCTGCTGTGTCGGGCAGGCCCAGAGGCTGTTTACGACAGTCGGGCAGTGGTCCATGACGCCGTCGGAGGCAGGAGCTGACAGTCAAGCAGAGACAGCCCCAAAGGTGCCTGCCAGGATGGCAGGGTGACCTCGACCAGGACATGGGCAGAATTCGCCGTAAGCAGCCCTGAGCCCTGCCAGACGGTGGAGAGACGCTTGGCAAAACACAACAGCATGACATCCCAGGCAGTCCCAGCCCTGCCTTCTCCTGGGGATCCACCACTCTCACCTGGTTTTATAAGAAAAAGTTCATTTTAAGTGCTTTTTAAAATCACCTGCTTTACCTCCTGGAGCAGGCAAAGGCCTGGAGGCAATTTTTCAGATGCTCACAGCTCCCAGCACAGGGGTTGTCTGTTGAGGGGGCTGTTTGGTGGCACAGGGTGGGAAGGGAAATGTCCATCACAACATGCCAAGTAGAGGCAATCTCTGTAGATTTTTTTCCAGTTTGCAGAATCAAAGGGAGATCTCCTTTCCCCTAGTCCTTAACCCCAGAAAGAAAACTAGGACCTTTTCACTCCTGGAATGGATTTCTTTATGCTCAGGACTGTTCCCTTGAACATCCTTCCAGATGGCTGTCCCATTTGTGCGGGTCGTTCTTCATTTCTTGGCCCTACAACAGGCCATGCCCATTTCCATGGATGGGAACCCTTCATTTTTATAGATAAACCATCTCGATGACAGCACAAGGCAGGTACAGTGACAGCCTTTCTGAAACAAGCAGAATTAATTGGTCACTCTGATTGCGGCAGGCAGTGTCCTGCGCCAAGCTTTACCAGAGCCCTTATCAGCAGGAGTGCTCTGGATCTGCCTCTGCCGCTCTGGATCCCGGCCAGCATCTTCTATTTCCAAATAGAAATTGCGCCATTTCTTGTGTCTTAGGCCAGTAGGTCTCAAAGGTGTCTTTGTTCCCGCTTTATCTGCTGCCATCTCCCCTTCCCAGCTGTCCAGGCTCACCTCACTCTGTGCTAGCATCTCACGGTCTCCCAGTTGAGGGCAGGACCTCGCTCCATCCCCCTTGGAGTGGGAGCAAAACGGGATTGTGCCTCTGCCAGCCCTGCCTTGGTCAGGCCATGGAGGGCTGGAACCACTTGGAAGGGACTCTGGCCTCCAAAAGGCTGTTTGCACCATGCAGAGATCCTGGGGCTCTTTGCCTAAGTGGCCAAGGAGGCCACCAGCATCCTGGCCTGTGTCAGGAAAGTGTGGCCAGCAGGACTGGGGCAGTGACCGTCCCCCTGGACTGGGCACTGGGGAGGTCCCACCTTGAGGGCTGGGTCCAGTTTTGGGCCCCCCACAACAGGAAAGACCTCGAGGGGCTGGTGCCTGTCCAAAGATGGGCAACAGAGCTGGTGAGGGGTCTGGAGCACAAGGAGAAAGGTCTGGAGAACTTCTGAGGAGTCTGGGGTTGTTCAGCCTGGAGAAAAAGGAGACTGAGGGGAGACCTTCTCACTCTCTCCAACACCCCGAAAGGAGGGTGTAGCCGGGGGGGGGCTCGGTCTCTTCTCCCAAGGAACAGGCTATGGGACAAGAGGAAAAGGCCTCAAGTTGCACCAGGGAAGGTTTAGGATATATGTTGGGAAAAATGTCTTCACCAAAAGGGTTGTCAACCTGGTCTAGTGGGAGATGTCCCTGCCCATGGCAGGGGGTGGGACTGGGTGGTCTTTAAGTTCCCTTCCAACCTGAACCATTCCATGATTCTTTGAACTTCCAAGGTTTAGAGCTTCACTTCTGTGCTAACTGGAACAAGACTTTGAGAACACCCTCACCTCCTGAAATCCTCCTGAAATGCCCCTTTGCTCACCGAAAGGATACTAATGTGCTGCGGGAAAGCTGGGCTGGTTTCTGGGTGGGTTTTTTCTTGTTTATTTTTCTTTTCATAGAATCATTCAGGTTGGAAAAGACCCTTGGGATCATCAAATCCAACCATCAGCCCTACTCTACGAAGTTCTTCCCTACACCATATCCCCCAACACCACATCTAAACGACTTTTAAACACTTTCAGGGATGGTGACTCAACCCCCTCCCTGGGCAGCCTCTTCCAGTCTCTGACCACTCTCTCTGTGAAGAATTGTTTCCTAATGTCCAGTCTAAACCTACCCTGTTGCAGCTTGAAGCCATTCCCTCTTGTTCTATCACTAATTACCTGTGAGAAGAGAAACCTCTCTACAATGCCCTTTCAAGTGGTTGTAGAGAGTGATGAGGTCTCCCCTCAGCCTCCTCTTCCCCCAGCCCAGGATGCTCTCAGCCCTCCTTTGCCTGTCAGACAGGCCGTCTGTCTAGGACAGAGGGACCATAACTGCAAATCCCTGCTTTATCAGGAGAAAGGCAGAAAGCTTATTCCTAAATCATGCAAAACAAGGATTTCAGCACTCTGAGACACCGACATGTCTGTCCTTGTTGCTTGTCCTGGAAAAGCATTGCTGACACTGATGTGTTTATGCAGAATCCTTCCACTCCAGTGAAAAAACATGCTTCCATTAGGCCAACCTGACTAAAAAAAAAAAAGCCCTGATCGGTCCTGCTTAAAAGCTGCCCTCGCCCCCTTCTCTTGGGATAATATGCATTTTCTTTTAGATACCATATTCTGATCAAAATGCACAAAATCTATGGCAGGAGCAGTTTCATTGCCAATTTAGAAAATGCTTTTGATCAACTTCTTAAATACACATAAGTACTGCAATTTGCTGGGCCAAACTTCTGCCTAATCTAAGCTGACTTCGGTGAATTTCTACAAATGTAAACCCTGGCATGCATGAAAAGTGGAGAGATTCTGGGCCAGAGGGGCCTTTGCTTAGAATCACAGAATCATAGAATGGGTCAGGTTGGAAGGGACCTTAAAGATCATCTTGTTCCACCCCCCTGCCCTGAGCAGGGACACCTCCCACCAGAGCAGGTTGCTCCAAGCCCCCTCCAACCTGGCCTTGAACCCCTCCAGGGATTGGGCTTGCCCTGCAGCTCATCCTTCTGCACAGAATGGGCCAGAAACCCCCCTCCTGGCAATTTCAGCAAGCTCAGAGGTGCCCAGAGGTGGTCTGGGATGTGCCCATCGATAGTTTAGAGGCCAGTGTCCCCATATGTCCCACCGGAGCTCCCTGTGCAAGTAGCCCCCCAGCATCACTTGGTGGGTGGAGGTCCAGCATGTACAGGACCAGCAGACTGATGCCTTTTGGAGAAAGCCCAAATAGCCAGGAAAAGTCGCCTCCCCTTTGGCCAACCTTCCTGGAGCGTGATGGTCCCAGCAGCCCAGAGCCCACCTTCCCCTTTTCATGCCCCCCAGCTCCCTCCCTCCCACCCCACAAGCAGCTGCAGAGACACAGGAGCACACTAAGAAGTCCAGAAAATGTGGGG
Source organism: Limnodromus scolopaceus (assembly GCA_028565335.1). NCBI lineage: Eukaryota > Metazoa > Chordata > Aves > Charadriiformes > Scolopacidae > Limnodromus > Limnodromus scolopaceus. Next base: position 201,206,806 of record JAOXNO010000001.1, on the reverse strand, counting down.
GTTTTTTATTGATTGTTAGAGAAACATCTGCCTCTGGGGGGTTTAATGGTACTTGTAGGCCAGAGCGTGGGCCACCACACCAACCAGCTTCTGCCAAGTGGCCTGGCAGGCGGGGGTGAAGTCCTTGGTGAAGTGTGCTGCCAGGACGATGATGAGGATGTCTCCCAGGAGCTGGAGAGGAGAAGGAAACAAATCAGGTCAGCTCTGTGCTGAGCACCCCTTCACCCTGTGCAGGACCCGAGGGACCAGGGTCTGGGGGGAGCTCGGGTCTCTGGTAGGTCCTTGGAAGCTGTGACCCAGGGAAGCTCTTTGAGCTGAATTCTCTGTGCGGGAAAATAGCCCTGTGCTGACCGTGTGCACCAGAATCCACCTCCCCTGCCACTGATTCTTCTCACACCTGCTTTTCCCAGCCTTTAGGCTTTATTCCCAGACATTTTCTGTCTTTTTTTCTTTTTCTTTTCTGCTGTGAAACCCCATGCCTACTCGAGCAGAGAGTCAGTGCAAGGTCTACCTGCTATATCCCTGAAGTCAGGCTTCAACAGAGACTGAAACAGGGGCCATCAGCCACATCCAGACCCTCTCAATCCCTTCCACCCTCAGCAGCTCCCTCTCTTCACCCCCAGCGACTTCCCACCCCCCTGCACCCTGATGTCTTCTGCTTCATTCCCCTCCTGCTCCCCTCCCACATCTGCTGACCTTGTCCCCATGCTCAGACCTGTCCTCTCTGTCTCTAATCCCACTCTCTATCTCTTCCCATCGGTGGGCGGCCCCTGACCACCCCACACTTGCTTTTCCCTCTCCTCCCACATCTGCCAGCCTCGGAAGAAGGGGAGATGAAGTGGTCCCCATCCTCAGGGCCAGGAGGAGCCAGGGAGAGGCTGTCCATGGCACTGATACAGTGAGACTTCCCTCCATGCTCTCCACCCTCAGCCCCACTTAACCTCCCGGCATCCTTCTCCCGTTTTTGTCAAGCCGTGCCTGTCCAAGACCCTAGGGCTTTCAGATCATCTCCTGATATTTGTCCTCAACCCCTCAAAGCCTGGAGCCTGGCGTTTCCCTAGAATCAAATGTCCAACCTTTCCCTCCAACCCATCCCATTTCTGTTTGGTAACTAAAACAGACATTATTTATGTTTGTTTGAGGCCCTCCAGGCACTGAGCTACTCTGCAGGATGGAGGGAGAGGAGGGTCAAGCCCCAAGCATGGCTCACCCTGAAGTTCTCGGGGTCCACGTGCAGCTTCTCACAGTGCAGCTCGGACAGCTTGGCGTAGGTTGCCTTGAGGTTTTCCAGGTTCTTGACGGCTTCCCCGAAAGAGGTGAGCACTTTCTTGCCATGGGCACGGACCTTGGGGTTGCCGATGATGGCGGTGGGGCTGGAGAGGTTCCCGAAGTTATCAAAGAACCTTTGAGTCCAGGGGTAGACAATCAGCAGCCTGGGGAGAGACAGAGGGACACAAGCAGACAAATTAACACTCCCAAATGCACTTTCCACGATTTCTCTATCCAGGGTGAAGCTGAGCAGACGCCCAGGAGCTGGACCTACCTGGCCAGGGCCTCAGCACCACATTCCTCCACGTTGACCTTGCCCCAGAGGCTGGTGATGAGCTGCTTCTCTTCGGCTGACCAGTGCACCATGGTGGCGGGTGGCTTTGCTGGGAGCTGCAGGAGGACACAGACCCTGTAGTAGAGCTGCAGACCCCACGGAGGCTTTTATCCCCTGCCAGCAGCTCCTCCCCGTCCTGCGCCGTGGGGTCATTGGCTGGGGCTGGGGTGGGGGTCCCCATCGGTGGGGCGAGCAGAAGGGGATGGCCAGGGTGTGTCATGTCGAGAAGGGGCCCCTGGTTATCCTGAGTTCAAGAGCTTTGTCCCTTCCCCTCCATGTGGGCAGTTCTCTGTTCCACCTACCAGATGTGGGCCCCTTTGCGGAAAAAGGGTTGGCCAAGCCACCATGAGATAGTCCATCACGGTCAAACACATGTGCATAGGGCAAGCCTTGTGCCTCGATTCTCCCAAATGCCGGATTCTGCCTTGCCCTCACCTCTGCCAGTGAAATGATGGACGCCCCTGCCAAAATTCAGCCCATGGCAGAGCAGCCCAGAGGGATTTGCCACCAGCAAACCCTTAAGATACCTGCTCTGCAGGAGGTCTCCACTCTCCTTGCACCACCAGGAGCTGTGTGTGACACTAGGGTTGTTCAGAGGGCACTCGGGCTTTGCAGCTGAAATCTCCATTAATCCTGTTGTCCTCCTCCTGTAACACAGCTTGACCTGCTTGGTTTACTTGTCCCTTTTGGAGCAGGCAGAAGAAGCTCACCCAAATGTTCTCCCCTCAGATGTAAAAGGACCTGCCAAATGAAGTTCTGCTGAAGAGGGAGCAAGTATCAAACGGGATCAACCTTTTCTGCTTTCATCCACATCCATAAAGGGCAGGAGAAATAGGCTTTGAACACAAGGTTTGCCACTGCAGGATCTGCTATGGGCTCAAAAAGCAGCAAAAGCTCCGCTCAGGGATGTCCAGCCCAGGGGAAAGCCAGGGCTTTTCCCTTCTGAACCTGCCCTGACAAGGCTGCCATATTTCACATTTTCTCTTCTCCAGACTAACCCCCCCCAACTCTCTCAGCCCCCCCTCCCAGCAGAAGGGCTCCAGCCCTCCCAGAATCTCCGTGGCCTCCTCTGGCCACGCTCCAACAGCTCCATGTCCTTCTGATGTTGGTGGCCCCAGAGCTGGATGTTGGGACTGAGGGAGATTTTCAGCCTGATAACGTCTCTTTCTCCCTCTTGTTGTAGATTTTATCAATGGAATAGGGATGAATATTCATCATTAGAGTTACAGAATCATAGAATCATGGAATTATAGAATGGTTTGGGTTGGAAGGGACCTGAAAGATCATCTGGTTCCAACCCCCCTTCCCTGGGTGGGGACACCTTCCACCAGACCAGGTTGCTCCAAGCCCCCTCCAACGTGGTCTTGAACCCCTCCAGGGAAGGGGCAAAGGTCTACATCGGCCTTTTGTGAAGAAAATCTAGTGCATGTGGGCCAGTGTGCTGGAGCATGATGATAAATCCAGTCGAGCAGTGCCCGGGTACACGCATTTTGGGGGGTGAGAACATGGTGGCAAAATGCCACCAGTGCCCACCCTCATGCACTGCCTTATCAACCCCTCCAGGACCTGCCATCCCTGCACCAAGCATTGCCGTGGGGGGTTGTCGGCTCCCACAACGATGTTCTGCCATCATGCAGGAGACAAAACGGGGGCAGGAGAAGCCACACAAGGAGAAGACATCCCACAGGATCTGTTTCCCGGGGGATCAGGGACTGGGGTGTCATCCCCCAGCTGGGGACAGGGAGTGAAGCCCCGGGGGAACCGTCCCCATCCTGCCATGCTGGGATGTGGGTGCAAGGGATGGAAACCCTCGTCCCTGCTGCCGGGAAGGGGTACCCCAGCAGGAACCCCGACAGCAGGAAGACCCCAACACTCACCTGCTCTGCTGACCTGCAGGGTCCAACCTGAGAGGCTCATTTCCACCCCCCAGGCACCTTGTGCGCAGGAGGAGACCTGCTTGATCAAATAATTCCATCTTTTCTGCCTGAAGCCTGTAAACAATATGTTCATATGAACGGCTACAAGTAGCTAACATGAAACCTATGAAAAATCATGTCAGAATCTGGGTCTTGTGCCCCTGAAACACCTGCCCAGACTCCCTGAAGGAAGGAGAGCACTTCGGCACTTGGTAGGAACCACCTTCTCAGCACCTGCCTTGACACCAGAAACAAAATGCCTCTTCCTTGGAGTAAAGTGTGTGAGAAACGACATTTATGGGTCACAAAGGGCTTTTATTACCCTTTTATTACCCTCCAGTGGGTCTCCAGTGGGGACAGAGTGGGATGCCCAAAAATGTGGATGAAGCTGGGAGAAGACACGGTGCAAAGAGGGTGTCAGAGACACTGGGATATATCGCTTTGCCCTCTTTTTTCCCTTTGAAAAATAAGCGTGTCCTTTCATCCAACCATCGTTTTTACCGTGTCATGCTCAGTCCAGACAGCGCTTCCCATGCCAAGAACAACCTCTACCCGAGAGAGTCCTGCCCTGCAGACACTGAAACACCCGAAACGCTCCGAGTGCACACAGCATCAATTGATACTCACATCTGGAAAATTATTAATATTTACCACTATTAGCAGGATTGGGCCCCCTCCCTAATTGCCGAATGGGCGGCACAGGGTGAAAAAGAGGTGCATAAACAAAGTCTGGATGGGTCTTGATAGCAAAATGTTTATCTAAAACCTGCCCCCACCCAGCTGGCTGCTCGGCCGGTATGAGTCAGCTAATTTCTTGTAGGCTTTATGCCAGGAATGAGCCTGGGTAGATTAAAGTCTTCACTTTATTTATGCCCCCTAAAAAAAATATTAATCCTCCGAATTACCCTCGCCTGCAAGAAAACACGCACTTTTCACAGTAAAACACCGATGGGTTCCTCAGTGCAAACTTCCCAGAAGTAGCCGGGCTGCATCTGCCCAATACTCTGCAAGGATGATTTCCAGAGCCCAACCCCCCCAAAAAACCCATACAGAACAAAGGAAGGTGGTGTTTTCTGGGAGCAAAATGCCCTGCTCGAGCTTAAACGCCCAGCCCTCCTGCAGGTGCCCCAGGTCCCCATCCCACCAACCCCTCCATCATCTCAGGGACACACGGACTCGGTGGAGACTTCACAGGATGAGCTTTATTTGGCTGTTACAAGCTGTTGGCTCCAGAGCAGCACATCAGCCAGTGCACGACATGCGGCTGGAGGATGCTGCCAGGGCTTTCCTGCTGGCCTTTTAGTGGTATTTGCGGGCCAGGGCGTGGGCCACCACACGGACCAGCTTTTGCCAGGCGGCCTGGCAGTCGGGGGTGAAATCCTTGGCGAAGTGGGCAGCCAGGACGATGATCAGGATGTCACCCAGGAGCTGGGGGGACAAGAAGACCCTCGGATTAGCAATGCCCAGCAGCCCACAGATCCCCACACAAGCATCCACACTAGACCCAGGGAACCTTAAACTTGTTCTCTGCTCTTACTCTAAAGATTCGGGTTCTGAATCTAAAGATTCGGGTTCTGCTGTGGGAAGAGTAACCAAAAGCTCTCCAGAAATTTAGTGGATTAAATTTCTCTTTCTCCCTTCTGGCTCTGTTTGGGAGTTTCTCACCAGAAGAAACCACAGCCGAGGGTCTGTGGCGTGGCAGGGAGACGGCACTGAGCTGTGCCAGCCCCGGTGACAAATGTCGGGGTTACTTCCCCAGGGGGAAACTCTCAGCTACCGAGACACAGGAGCCAAAGTTCTCTCTCCCTCTAGGTCCCGTTCCTCTTGTGCTGTTGGCATCCAGCTGTCATCTCCTGCTACTCACTCATCTCTCCTTTCTCCTCCGTGCCAAGCTCCACTCTGGCTCCTTTGCCCTCCCCTTGGCTCAAACCCCTTCCTGCCCAACGACCGCTTTCGCTTTGTCCTTCCCCTCCCTTTCTGCACAGAAACCACCTCCTCTTCTCCGTCCCGTCCCCCCTGCACCCTCCCTTGCACCCCCCAGATGACTCCTCCATACACCATCACCCCTCAGCCCCTTCGGTGCTTTCACACTGAGCTGCAGGTCCATCCCTTCCCTCCCTCTCCCTCTCCTCCATTTCCCCCTCACCCCAACCACCAGCCCCTCTTCCTCCTGCACCAACAAGTCTGGGGTAAACCCATCATGTGGTGGGACTTGGGGTTAGGGGAGAAGCTGCCCACAGAGAGGACGGTTCCCCGATGATGAGCACGGCTCACCCTGAAGTTCTCGGGATCCACGTGCAGCTTGTCGCAGTGCAGCTCGGACAGCTGGGCGAAGGTGTTCTTGATGTTGTCCAGGTTCTTGACGGCTTCCCCGAAGGAGGTGAGCACTTTCTTGCCGTGGGCACGGACCATGGGGTTGCCAAGGATGGCGGTGGGGCTGGAGAGGTTCCCGAAGGAAGCGAAGAACCTCTGGGTCCAGGGGTAGACAATCAGCAGCCTGGGAAGAGATGGAGGGACACAAGCAGATGCGTTAACGCTCCCAAATGCAATTTCCATGTTTTCTCTGTCTAAGGTGAATCTGGACAGATGCACAGGAGCTGGACCTACCTGGCCAGGGCCTCAGCACCGCAGTCGGCCACATTGACCTTGCCCCAGAGGCCGGTGATGAGCTGCTTCTCTTCGGCTGACCAGTGCACCATGGTGGCGGGTGGAGGGTAGCGTGTGGCTGCCGGCGGGTACGGAGGGTCTCGGCTCTTGCTCCCAAGGGGATCGCACGCTGGCGAGCGGCTCTCCCCGTCCCCACTTTTATATGCTCCCCTGGGCCCCTCCTCCTGCCCCTGCACCCCTCCCTTGGCTGGGCCCCCGGGGGGGGGGACGGTGCCCCTGGCACCCGAGGGAGGGGACGCAGCGTCAGGGTGGGGCCCCAGGGCAAGATGCCCAGTTCCACCACGGGATAGGCTGTCCGTCCGTCCGTCCTCCCCTGTCTTTGATTTCCAGCTCCGTGGCTCCCCGCTGAAGGGTGGCATTTATCTCCATGCCACATCTGAGCGTCCCACGAGCCCCACATGACCCCCCGGAGGAAGGTGCGTGCCAGGCTTGGTGCCCCTTGGATGGGGTGCAAACCACAAGGCAGGAGAGGCAGAAGACTCAGACACAGAGTCGTTGGGTCCTGCCACTGGAGACACCAACACTATGCAGGCAATTTCTCTTTGTCATCTTCTTGCAGGACCTGCCAAGCTTTGGGTTCTCCTTGTTTCTTCCTATCAACAATTTTAACAGTTTCATAGAATCACAGAAGGGTTTGGGTTGGAAGGGACCTTGAAGATCATCTGGTTCCAACCTCCTGTCATGGGCAGGGACACCTCCCACTAGACCAAGTTGGTTCACTTTAGGGTAACACTGAGAAAACCATGAGCAGTGGCTTGGGGTCAGAGGGGGCTTCTGCCTCACAGAGCCTGTTAGCCATGGTCAAGCAAGGCTGGACAGGAAACCTTCTAACACAGGGCACACCAATTTCCTGCATGGTATTAGCTCACAGGAGAGGTGGGGAAGACTGAGTACACTTGGATCTGTGCAGCAGGAGGCAGTGCCTGACCTGGAGATACGACAGTTGGAGGAGCATTGGTCCCCTTGAGTGGTGGGAGAGGCAGTTGGGTCTCCTGGGGCTCCTACTCCCAGCAGAGCCAGCTGGAGGTGGTGGGGTGGGATGTAGATGCTGGGTCCGGGGATGGAGCTTGTCGGACCAGAGCCAGGTAACAGAGAGGAGTGGTCCAGTGGGGTCTGGATGACCATGGGGAAATGTTGAGCTGTGGGCTACCACCCTTTCTGATGGCTGCTCTGTTCTCCTCTGCCTGCTTGCTTCAGATGGGGTCTTGGCCAAAGGACCCAGGGGGGTGACACTGTCCCCCAGCCCTCCACGCCGAGCAGTGCAGACCTGCTCTGGAGCCATTCACTCTGCCCTCTCCCTGATAAGGGTGAGGGAGGGATTCACCACCCAGAAACCCCAGACATGTCCCTGAGCTGCTCTCGGTGCTGTGGGGATGCTGGAGAACAGGAGGCTGGTGAGGGTCGTGGTTCTCTGCGTGGCACAGAGAGTATTCAGGGGATTTAATTTTGCTTGTGGAAATTTAGATGTAGGGGCCAGTGAAACCAGGGACACTGTCCTTCCTGTGCATGAAATTACCATTCTTGGCATATTTTTTGCCATAAGGGATAGTTGTGTTTATTATATTCTGGTTTTAATAATCTGAGAATGACAGTATTTTAAACAGAAAACAGCAAAACAAAAAACCATTTTTCCTTCCATAAAGGTAGTTACAAACGATGGAGTTCATCTCATTGCCACTTCCCCCACTGCATGCTGTTGTACAAAGTTTTTTCCCACTTAATCTGTGAAAAGCTTAAAACATTAAGCTCAACGATGTCACTCAATGTCTCAAAAAAGCACCGGAGTATTTCTGTTTGTATTTTGTAGTGTGTTGGCTTTTTTTGTCTTGAATGTTTCCCTGGGTGAGTCTCACTGGCGTGACTTCATAGACAAGCCTGCCCCTCATGTTCCTCCCCGTGTGTGAGCATCCCCTCCCCGTTCCCCAGCACCCCGTGGTGTCCCCCACCCCATTCCCACAGAGAGGCAGACACCTCTTCATGGCTGAAGCAGTTGGTGTTTATTTGGTGATTAGAGACCAGCAAAACCAGAGGATGTTTCCCCAGGAGCATCTCCAGGCATGAAGTCTTGCGGGAGGCTCAGTGGTACTCGTGGGCCAGAGCGTGGGCCACCACACGGACCATCTTCTGCCAGGCGGCCTGGCAGGTGGGGGTGAAGTCCTTGCCGAAGTGGGAGGCCAGGACGATGATGAGGATGTCACCCAGCAGCTGGCAACGGAGGGAGGAGAAGTTGTCAGCCTGGTGCTGCCCCCCATCTCCCTCCCCACCATGGCACCACCCAGGTGTTCATGCATGGACACCAGTTTTTGGGGAATTCTTCGCAAAGCAAGGAACAGATTTATCACAGCCCCGTGCAGAGCACCAGGCTCCTTGCACAGCTTGCAGCTCTGGCACCCACCAGGGTGTCTGGATGTGCTGGGTCCTTCTCCCCACACACTTTCCTCCCTCTGCTTTGACAGGGTTTATCCTTTTCTCTCACATGCCTCCTCCTCATCCTTGCTTTTCCTTGGCTCAGATCCCCTCCTTCTGCTTCTGTGTTTATTTTCTCTCCTGGTTTAACCGCTCCATCACAGCCAAGCTCAGCTCTTCCCTCCAAACCCCATCTCAGTTTCTTCCCTTCTGGTCTTTGGCTGCTCCAAGCCAACCTTGCTTCCTACCAACACGTATTCAACTCTGCATTTCATCCCCATCCACCTCCCCTGCCTGGGTCCCTCCTCTCACAGATCCCAGCACCATAAATCCTCTCTATTCTCCCCATACATGCCTATCCATTTCCTCTTCCCCTCCACCACCCCTCCCTCAGCAGGCCCCCAGACTCAGGATTTCTCTCTAGGTCTCAGTGACCATCAGACACCCCAGAGACCCCTGCATCCCTCTCCGGAGAGCAGAAACCTCTGCCCATCTGAGGCTGGAGTCTGAGCACGGCTCACCCTGAAGTTCTCGGGGTCCACGTGCAGCTTGTCGCAGTGGAGTTTGCTCAGCTGAGCAAAGCACTTCTTGATGTTGTCTAGGTTCTTGACAGCTTCCCCAAAGGAGGTGAGCACTTTCTTGCCATGGGCGCGGACCATCGGGTTGCCAATGATGGCAGTGGGGCTGGAGAGGTTCCCGAAGGAAGCGAAGAACCTCTGGGTCCAGGGGTAGACGATCAGCAGCCTGGGGAGAGATGGGGGGACACAAACAAACACGCAGACATGTTAATTCTCCCATGGTTGGAGTGGTTTCTCTACTCAGGGTGAAGCTGAGCAGATGCACAGGAGCCGGACCTACCTGGCCAGGGCCTCGGCACCACAGTCGGCCACATTGACCTTGCCCCAGAGGCCGGTGATGAGCTGCTTCTCTTCGGCTGTCCAGTGCACCATGGTGGCGAGCAAGAGGGTTTTCCTGGGGCTTCCCTGAACAATGAGGAGGAAGTGGAGCCAAAGTCTGCCCCAGGGATTTTTATACACTAGTAACGGCTTGTCCTAATCTCAGTTCACGTAGCTATTGGTTGGGACTGGGGAGGGAGCTGGGCTGCACAAGGAAAGATAGCAATTTTGGATGCAGTCCAAGGGGAAAAGAGGCCCTTTCCCCCCTCTGTCTTTGAGTGGACACCCATCATCTCATACCCATGGACTTGTATTCACAGCCCCGAGCGCAGGTGGAGCTGTCTGCACGGCTCCTCCTCAGCTGCGGGTATCCAATATTGCAGAGACAGCCAGGGGCCGGGGGTTGAATGTGGGGTTCAGACCCAAGAAGACAGGCAGTGACGTTCAAAGAGTTTCCAGTCTCCACCTTGACCATGTTTTCAGGCTCTTCATGGTGCATTGGTGCCCTGCACTCCTGGGATTCATCCCGAACAGCTCTAGGCATCATCCATCCCAGCTTGAAGGATCAGAGCCTTCCTGGGACACATGGATTGAATGATCACTCCAAAATCTAGACCCCCCTTCTTTCTTGTCTGTCCTACCAAGGAGCTTCACAGTTGTTGTCCATCATCATTGTCCCTTCTTGTTGACCATGCTGTTCTCAGACCCCTATTTCGCATCCACTCTCCTGTTTCTCATCCCTGGTGCAATTTCCTGTCACCAGAGAAAGTGGGCCCACCTCAAAGGCATGACTCTGAGTTACAGGTCTCAGGAGCATGGTGTTACCCCGTAGTCCTTATCCTTGGTCCCAGGAGGAGAACAAGCCAGATATGTCATCCACAAGGACAGTCAGTTCCACCTGATGCCAGCCGGAGCCAAGAACCAGGATCTACTGTGCAAAACCAGCCCAATGTTAATTTTATCTGCTGGCCCTCCAGGAAGAGGACAACACAGCATCCATTTATTTTAGATTTTGAATGCCCCATTACTGTATGGGCTGATGACAGCCCCTTAGTCTGATAACTGGGTGGCTTTGGGGCACAGTTCCAAGCCTGACCAAGGCAGAAATGGGGTGTACACCAAATAAAAGGCAGAATCAAACAGGGAATCACACTTATTTTTCCAGACTGCCAGCAGAAACATGCAATAAAACCTTGTCTGCATGGCACGAGTTGGGTGGTTTTGCTGTATCAGGCACTCGCACTGACAGACTCTCGAGGGCAAACACTGCTTATACGGGCAAAAAAAGAGTCCTTTTGATAAATAGTGTACCTCATACCCCAAAAGAAATAAGCTGTCCTGGCAAAGCAGCATTTCTCCTGTTGGTAGAGCTGTCTTGGTCAGATTGCTGGTTCAGGTGAAGAACTAAGAAATGGCCTTGCGAGGAAGATGTCTCCCTGCATTGTCTCACTCATTGTCTTTCTTCTTGGCGACTGCCTTTACTAATCTGGACAGCACTATCTTATCTCTTATCTGCCTGTTCCAAATAAGGCTGTCCATAAGTTCTTCCAGCCTTACTTCTGGCCAGTACCATTAGTCCCTGCAGTTGCTATAAATGTGAGAGCTGTGACTTTTTTCCACCCTCCTACTTGACAGGGCACCTCCATCCAAGGTGTTTCCTACTAGCAGGGGAGGCTGTCAAAGAAGAGAAGCATTCTTACTGGGATAATTTTGCAAACAGGGTCCTGATGCACTGTAGGATGCGTTGATGCACATAAAATGATGCAAGAAGTCCATGACACAGTCAGGTTCTGAGCTCTGCCCTCAGCTGTAGCTGGTGACCTGACCTCGAACTAAATTCTCTAATTGCAACTCCAGTTTTGCTGTGTGGGCAATTCAGCTCATGCCCTTGTTTTCTCAGTTAATAGAGACATAAGAAATAAGGAGGTTGTAAGGTCAGCTCATTGCTCTGCGGACACAGATTCCAGATTCTTTATTAGTAGAATGGACTGGTGAACAGGTGGCACCACTTGTGAACAGGCGGTACCATGGCACCAGAGCAGCTTGGATGCACCATCCCACGGGGGCAGTTTCAAATGCCCATCCCAGGCATGAGGTGAGATGCTAAACCAAGAGAAGAAGTGAAGGATTTACACCTCCTGGGGTTTACTGAGCTTTGACATATCTTTCCTTCCTTCCTCCTCGGCCCTGTCCTTCCCCAGCCTACACAGGTCCTCCTTGGTCACCGCCGTGGGCAGCAGCATCTCCCAAGCTGGAGATGTCCCCGCCAGAGAACATCATCCTGTCCTGGCAAGTGATCCCTTCAAAGTGCTTCATAGAAT
>JAOXNO010000001.1:200980819-200993810 GCA_028565335.1 Limnodromus scolopaceus | reverse complement strand
GGGTTCAAGGCCAGGTTGGAGGGGGCTTGGAGCAACCTGGTCTGGTGGGGGGTGTCCCTGCCCAGGGCAGGGGGTGGCACGGGGGGCTTTAAGGTCCCTTCCCACCTGAACCCTGATGTGATTCTGTGGTTTGCAGCGGGGCGGATGGCCCCTGACGGCAGCAGGATGAGGAGCTGCAGGGCAGAGCGTGGTCCCTGCTCCCAGGGCACCTCTGGATGTTCCTGCTCCGCTGCTCAGCGCTCCCAGCCGTGCAGCCCATCCTGTGTCCCCTCCCTCCCAGCACCCATGGGGTGGTCCATGTCCCTGTTCCCGCTTCCCAGCCTGCGTGGCACCAGCCCAGCAGCCGCAGCTGCAGCTGGAGGGACTCAGGGTGCTGGGCAGCCTCTGCTGCTGGGAGCTGCAGCCCACCCGGCCGTCCAGCTGGCCACAGCTTTGGGCAGGGCTGTAAGTGGGATGAGATTTGCAGATTATTTCCCGGATCTGTCTGGCCAGCGAAGATTAGATTGCCCTGACAGAGCTAATTACTGTAATGAGCATCTGGTGTGGGTCTGACCTCCTGCTCCGCAGCATTGGGGGACAAGAGCCCCAACATCCAGCAAGGCTGCTGCCGTGTCCGCCCAGAGCTCTGCTCCTCTGCTGTTCCTGCAGCCAGAGGCCAGCACGGCCACTCCTGGGGCAGTCAGGGTTACCCGAGGCTGTGCCAGGGGTAGAACAGTAATGGCAAGGTCCTTCCTGCTGGCCCAGGCCCCCGTGTTGCAGCCACAGACCAGCGAGGTGCCCGGCGTGCCCTGGCAGCACTGTCGCTGCTGGCCAGGGAGCTGGAAGGTGTTGGGTTGTGACAGAAGAGTCCTGCACAGCCTGTCCCGTCTTGCTCTTAAACTCAATTTCTAACAGTTTTCCTGGGTCAGGAGGACTCTACTCCATATTCTGAGTGGGGTCGGATCCCAGTCCAGGGATCACGGGGCCAGTGTGCCCACGTGGCCAGCAGCCGCAGAGGGTGAGTGTAGGCGTGTGAATGCGTGTGCCAGGGCTGGCAAATCCACCCTGGCCAAGGCAGTGAGTGGGTGAAGTGGCCCGGGAGGGAGGGGAGTCTGTGTGTCTGTCTGTGCATCTGTGTGTCTGTGAGTCTGTGTGTGTGTCGGGACCACAGGGAGAAGGCTGCCAGAGGCACCGGGGGAGCCCAAGCCAAGCGCCAGACAGACGGAGGGGTTTGGAGATCAGCTGAGAACCGCTCGTGTGCCTCCGTCTGCGTGTTACACAATGGGGGTGGGGAGAGCCAGAGGGAAGCTGCTGGGTCGACTGGTTTTCTAAGCCCAGTTACTGCAGGGATCCACAGCGTGTGTCTCTGTGTGCGCTGGTGTTGGTAATGGGGGGTCCGCAGCAGCTGGAGAGGGGCTGTGGCATCAGGGACTGGTACGTCCAGGTGTCAGCAACTGGGGAGACTGGGAATCCGGGGGCACCTCCTGGGCAGATGGTGTCTGAGCCCTGCGACGGGGGAGCTCCACGTTGTATATGTGTGTTCCTGCCAACAGACCTCCCTCAGGCAGCCAGGGGAGCGGGACGGGCTGTTGGTGCCGCTTGTGTCTGTCCGGGCTGGTCCGCATGTCTGGCTGTGGGCACACGCATCGGTGTGCCTGGTACCCCCGTGTTTGTGTGTGTCCCTTGGGAAAACCTGCTCAGCCTCACCACGGGTTAGAGCCAGGGCCCTGGCACTGCAGCAGCCTCCTGTGCTGGGTTCAGCAGCCTCTCGTAGAGTCCCAGAATCATAGGGGTGGGCAGGGACCTCTGGAGAGCACCCAGTCCAACCCCCTGCCAGAGCAGGGGCACCCGAAGCAGGTCCCACAGGAACGTGTCCAAGTAGATTTGAATGTCTCCAGAGAAGGAGACTCCGCCACCTCTCTGGGCAGCCTCTGCCAGGGCTCCATGATCCTCAAAGGGAAGTTTTCCTTATTTTCTGCATCCCAGTTTGTGCCCGTTGCCCCTTGTCCTGTCCCCGGGCACTACCGGGAAGAGTCTGGCCCCATCCTCTTGCCGCCCAACCCTTTAGCTCTTGCTCAGCATCGATGAGATCCCCTCTCAGTCTGCTCTTCTCCAGTTGAACAGCCCCAGGTCCCTCAGCCTTTCCTCAGCAGAGAGATGCTCCAGTCCCTCCTCATCCTCACAGCCCCCACTGGACTCTCTCCAGCAGTTCCCTCTTCTTCTGGAACTGGGGGACCCAGAACTGGTCCCAGTGCTCCAGATGTGGCCTCCAGCCGGTCCCAGCTCTCCCACCCCAGGAGCTGTCTGGGTCCAAGCGCAGGGCACAGGTCCTGCCTGGCTCACCGTGGCCCATGGCACATCGCTGGTAGCCAAAGGCATGTGCTGAGCCCTTGCATGCCCAGGTCTGTCCCCCGCCTGCCAGCCCCCTGGTCCTTGTCCCCAGGGCCCAGCGGGGCCAGCAGCATGTGAGCCCGGGGTGGCAGTGAGGGTGCCCATCTCTGTACAAACAAGTGTGGTTTATTAAGGCATTTCTTTGAGAAGTTGGCACTTGGGTCCAGGCTGTGCTGGAGGGGCCCGGTGAGGGGCCCACGAGCAGCGCCCAATACATGCAGCTCAGCGAGACACGATACAAAAGGTACAAACAAAGTAGAAAACAGGAATCGTAGTACAATGTGTAAAAATAAATAACTGGAGGCTGGGCTCAGTGGCCGTGGCTGTGTCCCCCCAGACCCAGCGGGGCTGCCATGTGTCTGACCCCTCCCTGTGCTGCCGGGGGGGACACCCATCCCTGTCCCCCTGTCCCAAACGTGCAGGGGGGAGCGGAGCTGCTGGCCCCCCAGCAGGGCTCAGAGGGCACAGGGCATCCTCAGCAAGGCCCCCGGTCCTGGGAGCAGGACAGGCCAGGAGAGCAGGGATGAGGGGTGCCCGCCCCGAGAACCTCCATGGCTGTCCCTGTGCCACGTGAGGCAGAGCCCACCCTCCTCTCCTGGGGCCACCTTGGGCACGCTGTGGCTCCCAGGCAGCGCAGCGCGGCCCTGCAGCCCCCTTGGTGCCACCATCACTGCTGCAGACCCCTGTCCTGTGCCCAGGGCAGCTCCCGGGGCTGCAGGCACCGGGGACCCTCTGCCACGTGCTTGGTGGGGATCAGGGTGCAGCACCGTGCCTGTGGCTCGGGGACACCCTGGGCGTTACACTGAGGGGAGTTCAGGGCTGAGGCAATGACAGAGATGGGGCCGCAGTCACAGGTGGTTCTTGGTGGGAAATGGGGAGGAAGTGGGCAAAAGTGACAGGCTTTGGCTGCTGTGATAAATGCTTGGGGCTGGGGGTGCAGCCGTGGTGGTGACGTGCTTCGGGGTGACGTGACAGAGTGGGTCCAGCACAGTGAGATGGGAAGGAAACTCCCCCAGACCCCGCTCTGAGGTGGCTGGGTGTCTTCCCCGACACCAAAACATGCTCACACCCGGGCTGTGTATGTGGGGGTGCTGTGGTGCTCCCCGTGCCCTGCTCCTGGCCCCCCTGCACCCGTGTCCATGTGTGGGTCACAGTGACCGTGAGCGCCCAGGGCCATGGCAGCAGTCCCCAGGACTGTGCCCCCAGGGCCACCCTGAGCAGCCTGGGACTATGGGGTGAGTGCTGAGGGGGGCCTGGCTACCAGCTGGGGGGCCGGCTACGAGTGGTGCTGGAGTGAGGATGGGGACCAGCCCCATTGAAGCGTGGCTCCATCCCATGCTCACAACGTGGCACAAAGGAGTGGTGCGGAGCAGCCCCTGCACGGGGGGCAGGGGGCCCTGGCACCCACCCACACTTTGGAGGTGGCCTTAGTGGCCTGTGGTGCTGCAGGGCGCGGGGGAGGCCAGCTGCCCAGTGTCCCTCCCTGTGGCTGTAAGATGACATGCTGGCTGCCACCGTGCCAGCTTCGGGCCATGTGGCGTTTTGGGGCACCCCTCCCGCCTGCTCCCCGGCAGCCACAGGCTGGCCACCAGGCCTGGGGCAGAGGGAGCGGGAGGAGGTCACTGGCTGGTGTCGCTGAGTGGCCACCTCGTTGCCTTTCCCAGCGCCGGGCCACCTTGGGGCCAGCGCTGCTGCAGCTCTGGCCGCTGCTCCTGCAGCCCCGCCGCACGCCCTGCCCGGTCCCTGCCCGTGCCCATGGCCCGTGCCCCGGCCAGCCCGCAGCCCCTGGGAGCAGCTTCTCCAGGGAGGGGGCTCCCACGCCGCACAGGGCACCCCCTTCCCCCGGAACAGGGCTCTCCCGCAGCTGCGGGGAGGAGAGCCCTTAGAAGAGTCCCACAGGTGGGAGGCGCAAGGGCTTGAGAGACCCCAAAGGACCGCCTCGACCCCCACCAGCAGAAAGCGGGCACTGCCTTCTCCTCCCACTCCAGCTTGGCCGGGGATGGGTCTCCCCTCGCTACTGGGAAGCAGGTTCGGCCATCCCCGTCCCCGCGGGCAGCCGTGGCTGTGCCCATGGAGCAGCACATCCCTGCCCCGGGAGCGCTCCCTCCCAGTGCCCTCAGCTCCTGCGGGGAAGGGGCTGCGGGGGGGCTCAGTGTCCTGCTGCACCCAGGCTGCCACGAGCCTCGGGCCAGTGGCTGGGGAAGGGCAGGGTCTGCGGTACCCCCGCCTGGCAGGGCAGGGAGCCTCTCTCCGAGCACAGAGTACCATGAGGCACCGTCCCGCCAGGCACCGATGGGAGACACCAGGAGCAGCAGGAGGAGCCATGGCCCCAGGGAGCTGGCACCGGGATCCGCAGTCCACAGGGCACCAGAACCAGCATCTGCCAGGCTACAGGGAGTGACGGAGCCAACGGTCCCGCGGGACACAGGGACCCCCAGCCCCTGGCGGGGCCGGGCCAGGCAGTGCGCTGGGAGAGCAGGATTAGCACCAACGGAGAGCAGCCCTGGGCCTGCCCCACGGCTCCTGCCCCACGGCCGCAGGGTGGGGCGGGGGAGTCCACGGGCCCAGGTTTAAATCCTGAGCTCGGCCTCCTCGGGGGGCTCCAGCGAGTGCTCAGCACTGATGGTGGAGGCGGAAGGCCCCTGTGAGATGCCAAAGGGCGAGACCACGGGGGAGCGGGCGGCCAGCGGGGACAGCGAGGGGGAGAAGCTGGGCGACATGGCGGAGGACGAGATGGAGCCCTCGTGGCTGATGGGCGAGCGGCGCAGGGAGGACGGGTGCGGGAAGGTCCTGCCTGGCGGCGGCTTGGGGGGCACGGACTTGGCGCCCGGGTGGGCCACGGAGGTGATGAGGGGCGGGGGGTCGATGCGGGGCTTGGGCTCTGCCTTGGGCTTGGTTGGGAAGGGCTTGCGCAGGGAGCTCTCATCCTTGAGGCGGGCGATCTCCGTGAAGACGCTGGCCAGTGGCTGGAACTGGGGGCACCAGTTCAGCAGGTAATCCCAGTTGTAGCTGCCGCGGAGCTCCTCGTCGCTGGCCACGATGGCGGTGAGCGAGCCCTCCACAGAGGGCTTGCCGTCCTCCGGGAAGGCGTAGTCCTGGGGCTGGGAGGAGACGCTGAGGCCGCAGCGCACGCCGAGGAAGGCGCTGCCGCCTCCGTCCTCGCGGTAGAGCTGCGGGGGCGGCCCCGGCAGCAGCAGCCCCGAGCCCTTCTTGCTCTTGAACCACTGGGCGCTCTCCAGGGCGGCCGGCTCGCAGGAGATGTCGGAGAGCTGGTCGGCATCCTGCTGGATGCCAGAGTCGGGGCCACGGGCGGAGATGTGCTCCTGCATGGAGGCTGTGATGCTGGCCACACGCGGGTACTCGTTGATCATCCGGATCTCATCGTCCTCGGCGGCTTCGGCAGAGCCCCGGCCGCTGGAGTGCGAGGGGTCCAGCGAGCCGCCCCGCGTGTAGGGCCCCGCCGGCTCGCCCCCATACCCCGGCAGGGCCTGGTGGTAAATGTGCTCGCCCCCGGCCAGCGCCGGCTCCTCGCGGCCCAGCTTCTGCAGGGAACCGCTCGGCACCCGTCCCAGCGCCCCGTCCCCCTCGGGCTTCTCGCGGCCCCGCCGGTGCCGGGAGCGCACCAGGGCCAGCACGATGGCCACAGCGGCCAGCACCACCACCACCCCCAGCGAGGCGGCCACGGCCACCAGCAGCAGGTTGAGGTCGGGGGCCAGCCCGAAGGAGGTGTGGGTGACATCAACGATGACCTGCGCCGAGGCCGAGCGGGAGGCGGGCAGGGGGCTGCGTGCCTGCACCTCCAGGCTCATCTCACGCGGCTCCCTCTTGGCGCGGCCGGCCCCGGCCTGCGGCTGGCTGTCCACTCGCAGGTAGATGGTGCCCGTGGTCTGGTTGATGGCAAAGTACGGTGAGGGCTTCGCCAGGGAGTACAGCACCACACCATCAGCCCCCTCGTCCTCGTCTGTTGCCAGCACCCGCCCGATGCTCTGCCCTTTGCGGGCGCCCTCGGGGACCTCGAAGTTGAAGGAGGGGCTCAGGAAGATGGGATCATATTCGTCCTCCCCTGTCACCAGCACCCGCACGGTTACCGTCGCAGAGGCATTGCCGGCATCAGTGGCCCTGACGAGGAGCTGGAAGGCTTTGGCTCGTTCGTAGTCAAAGGTAAGCCGGGAGCGCAGCTCCCCAGAGCTGCTGTTGACGGTGAAGGCGTCCCGTCCCTCCGCCATGCCGGGCTCCCCCACCGGCTGCTCCAGCACCGTGTACCGCAGCTCCCCAAAGACCCCGGTGTCTGCATCAATGGCACGCAGCGTGGTGACCAGCGTGCCAGGAGGCAGGTTCTCCCGCATGCTGGCACTCAGCACCTCCACCGGGAAGTACGGCTTGTTATCATTGACGTCCTTCACCTCGATGGCTACTGGCACTAGCGCAAAGTGGCCACCTGGCACATCCGTGGCCTGCACCACGAGCGCGTGCAGTGCCTGGGCCTCCCGGTCCAGGGGCCGTGCCAGGCACAGGGCGCCCGTGCTCTCATGGAGCTGGAAGAGCCCCTGCTGGTCTCCTGAGCTGATGCTGTAGTGAACGTGGCCGCGGGGGCCCGAGTCGGCATCGTGGGCCACCACACGCAGCAGCTCGGTGCCGGGGGGCGCACTCTCGCTCACAGCGGTGCGATACTCGGCGCGGGTGAACACTGGTGGGTTGTCGTTGACGTCCTGCACGGTGATGAGCACGGGCACCGTGGCGCTGCGCTGTGGCAGGCCCCGGTCGGAGGCCGCCACAGTGAGGTTGTAGACAGGGATGGCCTCGAAGTCCAAGTGCTCCACGAGCACCAAGGCACCCTGCGTGCGGAGGTGGCCCCCTGCCCAGGCCACCCGGCTCTCCACCTGGAAGGCGTTGCCGCTGTTGCCGCTGACGATGGTGTAGTCGAAGCCCGCGTTCTCCCGGGAGAGGTCGGCATCGCCCGCCTCCAGCGTCAGCACGGTGGTCCCTGGGCGCAGGTCCTCGGGAACGCTGGCGTTGTAGTGTGGCACGTGGAAGCTGGGGCTGTGGTCGTTCACATCCAGCACCTGGAGCTGCACCGTGGCCCAGGAGGAGAGGCTGGGGGAGCCGCGGTCACGAGCCTCCACCACCAGGTCCAGGGTGGGCTGGCTGGCATCGAACTCCACCCGCCGGGTGGTGAAGAGGGTCCCTGTGAGGGCACAAACCAGGATCAGCATGGGGACCAGGAGGGAGCCGGGAAGGGTGTCAGGGTTATTGGTGAGAGGAACAGGCATCCGGGACACCAGTGGGAGCACTCGGTAGCAACCTCCCACAGTGACCTGGTGAGGGGCTGAGCCTGGGGGCACCTCCCTCTGCAGGCACTGCTAGAGCAGTGAGAGACCCCCACACAGATGGACCCCCCCCCCCAGCAGCCAGCCCCACGCACCATTGCTGGGGTCGATGGCGACATCGGGGCTGGGGACAGCCAGGTGGAAGGTGACATCCCCGTTGCTGCCCGAGTCTGGGTCGGTCGCGCTCACGGTGAGGATGATGCTGCCTGCAGGGGTGTGCTCCGGCAACGTTGCCTGGAAGGGGAGGAAGCCCCAGTCAGCGCCTGGTCCCCCTTGTGGCAACTGCGACCCCTTGCCCAGGGCCAGCAGGGCTGGGAGAGGTCTGGGGCTGGCCAGGGCAGCGATAGCCAAGGTGGCCCATCTCATGGCTGACTGGGTCCAGTCCCAGGGCCACGGCTGGGACACCGAGGGGCTTGTCACATGTTCACAGCACCAAGCCCTGCTAGTGTGACTCCTGACCAGCTTCAGCATCCAGTTCCTGATCCTTTCCTCTACTTTGCTCTGCTATTCTGAAGAACTCTTTAACAGCTGGTGTTTTCTCCACAAAAGGCATTTTACACAAATGAAAACAGCTCTTATCTTTTTGGTGAGCCAAACAGCATGTACAAACAGACAGCCCCGTTGGTCTCTGCTCTCACAACCTCCAAGTGCTTCTGTGGCTTCCCAGCTTCTTGCATCTGCTCTGGAGGCGCAGGACGTTGTGTGAGTCAGCTCCCACCCAGCGATCTGCCTACGGGCCCCCAGCCCAGCTCCTGCCAGAAACACTTGTCCGGGTTCTGACCCATCTCCCACCACTTCTGGCCTTCCCCCCGTTCCCACCTACTCCACGTCCAGTCTGGGCTGGCTGTGCGAGACAGTGACTGCCCATCCCAGCGCTACGGGCCTGCTCTCAGCCTCCCCTCCGTGCCACAGCATCCCCGGCAGTGTGGTGAGGGGGAGGATTCTGCCCCCCGCCCAGTGCTGCCTCCAGCTCTGGGGCCACCAACATCAGAAGGACATGGAGCTGTTAGAGCGGAGCCAGAGGAGGCCACGGAGATGTTGGGAGGGCTGGAGCCCCTCTGCTAGGAGGACAGGCTGAGAGGGTTGGGGGGGTTCAGCCTGGAGAAGAAAAGGCTTCAGGGAGACCTTCAAAGCCCCTTCCAGTCCCTAAAGGGGCTCCAGGAAAGCTGGGGAGGGACTCTTGATGAGGGAGGGGAGCCCTAGGAGGAGGGGGAAGGGTTTGACGCTGAAAGAGGGGAGATGGAGATGAGATGTGGGGAAGAAATGGATGGATGAGTGGATAGAGGGATGGGGAGATGGATGAATGGATGGGTTGAGAGCCTGGCCCAGGTTGGCCTGAGAAGCTGTGGCTGCCCCATCCCTGGAGGGGTTCAAGGCCGGGTTGGAGGGGGCTTGGAGCAAGCTGGTGTGGTGGGAGGTGTCCCTGCCCAGGGCAGGGGATGGCACTGGGTGGTCTTCAAGGTCCCTTCCCACCCAAACCATCCCATGATTCTGTAATGTGGATGGAGCCCATGGAGAGAGGGGCCAGGCTGGGCTCAGGCCCATCCACTTGGGGGTCTCTGTGTCTTGTAAAGTCAGAGGAGCCAGGCAGGAGCGGCAGAGGGGCTCATGCAGGATGCCCTGCACTGCCCATCACCCCTGTGTGCACGGTACCTGATAGAAGCCCTGGCTGAATGTTGGCGCGTTGTCGTTCACGTCCTCCACCATGACGGTGAGGTTGGCCTCGGTCTCGTGGCGGCTGTCGGAGGCGCGCAGGGTGAGGGTGTAGTGGCTGCGCTGCTCATAGTCCAGTGGCCCTGTCAGGGCGATGCGCCCCCCGTATCGCAGCACGCTGAAGGTGCCCACGGCGTCACCATCCAGCGTCAGGGCGTAGGAGAGCACGGGCCCTGAGTCCACATCATTGCCGGTCAGCTGGGCGATCTGGGTGCCCAGCAACGTGTCTGTGGAGAAGCCAGGCGTGAGCAAGCAGCCCCGTCTCCCTGGAGAAGACCTGGCTCACCTGGTGGGAAACCAGCTCAGCCCAGAGCCCGAGCACCCGGTAGAAGGGGGAGACTCTTGGGGTGAGGGGGAAGGTCTTGGGGGGTCAGCAGGGCAGGGCAAGACGGGCACAGGGGTGGAGGACAGAGAGCAGGCAGGGCAGGAGTGTCCGCCCAGAGCCCCCACGGTGCAGCAGGACCAGGGATGAGATGGGAATTGAGCTGGTTCCCTCAGGACACAGCTCAGCACAGGGGCCGTACAGCCCCCGGCCCGTCACAGACCCAGTGCCAAAGAGCTTGGGGGGCTCAGCCAGCGGGCCGGCATGAGCCAGCCCTTGGCAAGGAATGGACAGGCCTCTCTGGGGGCTTCTCCCCAACCCCCAGGTGCCCACGGCGCCTCAGTGCTTGCCGTGGGTGACACATCCCCTCCTGGGGCTGCGCTGCACTTACTCTCTGGGACCCGCACCTCCCAGGGGAAGGGGATGGTGGGGCTGTTGTCGTTGACATCCATCACCACCACGGTCAGTGTGGCAGAGCCCACCAGCGGCGGCGTCCCTCTGTCCATCGCCGTTACCACCAAGCTGTGGGCGAGCAGAAGGTCACAGACATGTGGCCACAGGGGTGGGGGAGCGATGCACACATGTGCTGCAACTGGAGCATGTTGGGGGGTACTCTGTGTGTGTGTGTGCGGGGCTGGAGTGTGTGCACGTGGCAGCAGAGCTGTGCACAGCGTCTGGGGCAGGGG
This sequence comes from Limnodromus scolopaceus, assembly GCA_028565335.1. NCBI lineage: Eukaryota > Metazoa > Chordata > Aves > Charadriiformes > Scolopacidae > Limnodromus > Limnodromus scolopaceus. The sequence continues at coordinate 200,983,392 of JAOXNO010000001.1, read as the reverse complement.
ATACCTGCAGAGTACCTGGAGTGCAGGTGTGGGGCAGGGGCTGTGTGTGCCCCCAGGGCATGGGGGGGCAGGGCTGAGGGGCGCACACCTGAGCTGTGAGTCTGGGGGGTTTGTGTCCAGCGCCTGGGACGTGGCAGCGGGCAGTGACTGCGTGTCTGGAGCACGTGGCGGGCAGGGGATTGGTGCATGGCCCTGGCACAAGAGCGGCGTGTGGGGCCGGGGGCTTTTGCAAGGGGAGGAGTGGGTGCACCCTTGGCATTTCAGTCTGGAATGCGTGTGGGAGACGATGCAGGCAGAGCACGTTGAGGGGTGCAGGGGGACGGGCATTTGGAGCACATCTGGGTGTCGGGGAACACGTGGAGCCCCTTTGGTGACGGGTGTGTGGATGGAATGAATGCCCTCGGCTCCCCATGCCTGGGAGGAGGGGAGAGACGTGCAGCCCCGGGAGCAGGCAGACGGGCAGAGAGCAGCCTGGGGGGGGGGCAGAGGTTGTTCCTCACATCTGACCCACACACGTGTGAAGGGCAGGGGAAGACTTAAATTCACTGTGTGTGGCGTTTGCCCTTATCTTATACCCATGTAGCTCGACCAGCTGGCCCACACCTGGAGCGTGTGCCCATGGTGAGGGGCGCAGAGGACCCTGGCTGGAGGCAGGGGACTCACAGGAGGGTTCAGGGCAGGGCATTAGCCCCTGCAGTGCGTGTGGGAGGGCAGAGGATGCAGCGCACGGGAGCGGGATTAATGCATGTGCTCTGGATTAAGCGGGCAGGAAAGGGAATGGATGCAGTCACGCCAGAGTCCACCCCCCCCCTCACAATCTTCTCAGATCTGCAGAGACCGGGCTGAGCAGGGACTGCCTCATCTCAGGGCCATCCGTCAGGCCGTCCATACCATTTGTGCAGCCTAAATTCCTACTGTTTGGCAAAAATGTCTTGCAGACAGGGCTGAGACAACTTTGGGTGGCACCAAGTAGCAGAGTAACCTCTGCAGCCCTGGGGACGCTGCTCCACAGCTTGTCCCCCTCGTCTCTGCCGCACACATCAGTGTGGCTCCACTCACCGGGTCTGGGACCAGATCTCCCTGTCCAGGATGGCAGCGGTGGTGATGGTGCCCGTCTGCGGGTCGATGTGGTACAAGCCTGTCATCGGCAGGGACTGGTTGATGGCGTACGTCACCTGCCCGTTCGCTCCCTGATCCAGATCGTCTGCCAGGACCTGTGAAGCCACAGGAGAGCATCAGCAGTGCAGTTGTGGAGCCCTGCAAACCACAGTCCCCCAAGGCTAGACCTATCCTTGGTCTGTGCCCATGGCACAGCCCCCCGCCCCGGCACAGAGGCAGCCCAGAGGCCCCGACGTCCCCACTTGTGTCCCCAGCGATACCTGGATGACCGGCGAGTCGTAGCTCTGAGACTCCCAGATGAAGGCCACATAGTTCTGCAGCTGGAAGCGCGGCAAGTTGTCGTTCACATCTTGCAGGTTGAGGTTTATGGCCATGAAGCCGAAGGAAGCCACTGTCTCTGCCTGGACCACCAGGCGCAGCCGGGGACTGGCCTCAAAGTCCAGGCTGCTGGAGTCCTGGACGGAGATGGCACCTGCAGAACGGGGTGGGTGACCAGGGGTGAGGGACACACCAGCACGTCCAACCCTCACCTTCCTTTGTGTTCCCTTGCTCTCCAGCCCACCCCTCTGCCCACCCATCCCTTCTCAAACAGACAGAACACACACACTGAGCTCTTCTGAGCCCCCTCCAGACTGAGGACCTTCTCACAGGTCCCAGTGACCTGCCCTGGGTGACACATCCTGCACCTTGTCAGTACAGACAGCTTCTGCTACACCAAAGCAGGCAACAGCCCTCCCACCAAGGAGACACCATCCGACCTACGGCCGTTTGACAAAGAACCGTTCCATGGCAGGTGCCACGCTGCGACACAGGCTCATCCAGCCCCGAGCCAGTCACCGCACTGCGGCTTTATTCTAGGGCAGATCCTCACAAAGATGCTGCAGGAGCTGCTGGCGGCTCTCCTGCTGAGGACAGACATCCATTCTTATCCCCCAGCCACTCGCAGGGGCTGTCGCAGCCACAGGGTGTTCCTGTCCCACCCAAGAAGGTGGAGGGCACCCAAAAGGACTTTCTGAAGGGACTGGCAGTGCTCCTCCAGGCACCACTCAGCCATCAGGAGGAGGAGCTGTGCTCAGGGGCTGAATTTCTGCCCCGGGCATCCCTCCCTCTCCCCACAGCCTGTTCCAGCCCCTACAGACAGCCACAGGCAAACTGGTGGGGCCGTGGGGATGGAGTGTGGGGCACCTAGAGCAGCTCTGTGGCCAGGACAAGCTCAGCTTCTGTGTGAGAGCTCTGATGCCAGCTCTGCATAGTGATCATGAGTTCCTGGAGGGGCATGGAGCATCTCCCTTATGAGGAAAGGCTGAAGGACTTGGGGCTTTTTAGTCTGGAGAGGAGAAGGCTGAGGGGGGCATACGATCAACGCCTATAAATACCTAAAGGGTGGGTGTCAGGAGGATGGGGCCGGTCTTTTTTCAGTGGTGCCCAGGGACAGGACAAGAGGAAATGGGCAC
>JAOXNO010000001.1:200953050-200964989 GCA_028565335.1 Limnodromus scolopaceus | reverse complement strand
GTGGAGTCTCCTTCTCTGGAGACATTCAAACCCCCCCTGGACACGTTCCTGTGGGACCTGCTCTGGGTGGACCTGCTTTGGCAGGGGGTTGGACTGGGGGGTCTCCAGAGGTCCCTGCCCACTCCAGATCAGTCTATGATTCTGTGATCTGCATACCCGTCTCACCTCCTCAGCCCCTGCAGATGCAGCAGGGCTGGGCAGTGGCACTGTGTATGTGGGCATGTATGCACAGATGTGTGTGCACGTGCGTGTGTGAGTCCAGGTGTGTGTGAGTACAGGTGTGAGAGCATGCCCTGAGCTGAAGGACAATCACACGGGCCCACATTCGACTGCGCGTGGCTCTGTGCGTGCATGGAGCTCCCAGGACAGGGCTGCTCTGCGAGGGACTGTGACGGGACCTTCAAGAGGACGCAGGGACAGGGAGAGTGGCTGCACGCAAAGGGACAAGCCTGTACCTGGGGGGTTCTGGGCCCGGACAGCCCCCACGCTGGCACCCGGCAGCACGTCCTCGGGCACTGTGAAGAAGTACTGGGCTTGCTCGAAGACGGGGGGAGAGACCGTGCCCTCCACGATGCTGATGTTCACCCGGGCATTGGGCTGTGCCTGCAGGCCCCCGCCGTCTTGTGCTGAGATCACCAGCTGCACCAGTGTGTTGGCTTTACCACTCAGGGACCATGACAGGGAGATGACACCTAGGGAGGAAAGCAGTTCAGGGGGCTCAATGCCTGCACCCCTACCTGCCATCTGGCACCAAGGGAACAGGACAAACCATAAGCTTGAAAAGAAAGACCTAAGGGAGCAACAAACAATGTGTGTCCCAGCGGGGAACTCACCATGGAAAAACTGGAGGAAAGAAGAGGAACCTTCCTGGGAAAGCCTCCCAAGATCCTCCTTTCTCAACCTTAAGCCCCAGCCTGAGCTAAGCAGTGGGGGAAACGAGCCAGATGCAGGTCTTGGGAGAGGAAAAGAAGGGAACATGGCTTCCAGGGCACAGGGTGAGGGTGATGACACAGCAGATGGGGCAAAGCTGCAGGAAGGCTCTTGGAGACGGAAAACTGAAGGACCATCCTCAACAGGCCCCACAAAGGAGGTGTTGCTGCATTAGGGTGGCTGGTTGACCTGTCTCAGCCCAGTCACATTCTGGGAACTTGGGGACCAGTGTGGAGAGACCCCGACACCTGTGCTCAGCACAGGACACCTTCCTGTCCTGCTGAGAGCCCTACACAGCCACGCACCCACCTCCCCAGAAGAAACTGCTCTGGCTTTGGTGGCCAAAGAAAGGCAGAGCAGATGCAGGTAATGAGGAAGGTGCGACAGAGTGATAGGGAAGGAGAGTGAACTGGTCAGGGGAGAGGGGGGAACTGGGCAGAGATAAGAAACAGAGCAGGACACAGCCCGATGTGGTACAGTGATCAGTGTGTGGGAGGGAAGGTGAGCGCGTCAGGGATGGAGAACGGGGGAGAGGCAGGAAGACAGGAAAAATGAGGAACAGAGCAGGCAGCAGAAACAAGAAGTCAGAGAAGTCTGGGAAGGGGCCACCAGAGGCTGGAGTAGCTGAAGCAGGGAAGACATGGCAGGGAGAGGAACAGACACATTCTGGTGGCAGACTGCTCTGCCACAATGGCCAAGCAGGGAGCCTCAGGCTGGCCTTTACAGCCAGCCTGCCTGCACCCCACTGCCCTGATGGCTGCCCCCTGAGCTCTCGCTCACCCGTGTCCTTGTTGAGGGAGAAGAGCGGGGGCGAGTTCCCCAGGACGATGCGGTAGCTCACTCTGCCGTTCAGCCCCTCGTCCTTGTCGTGGGCAGTGACACGCAGCACGGCTGTGCCGGGCATGCTCTGCGTGCTGATGCTGGCAGCGTACTCCAGCGGGTAAAACACGGGCCGGTTGTCATTTATGTCCTCCAGAAAAACCTTCACATACACCATGGAGTTCAGGCCGCCCTGTGGAAGGATCAGACTGGAGATGGTGCAAAGAGCAGGGGCAAGGACAGCAGCATCCCCTGCAGAGTGCCGCCTCGGCAGCATCGTGTCTCTCTCCAGCACTCACCCCGTCAACAGCAGTGATGGTGAAATCGTAGGTGGACGTGCCCTCGTCGCGGTCCAGAGGCTGCACCGTGCACAGCTGCCCCGTGTGCTTGTCGATGTCAAACTGCGTGGGGACAACGCTGCCGATGCCGGAACCAATGGAGTAGGAGAGGGAGCCAAAGGCGCCGCTGTCTGCGTCGGTGGCTGTCACCTGGAGAGGGAAGGCGCCACATGAGCAGGGCCAGCACCACAGAGCAGACCACCAGCCAGACCCAGCCCATCACCACCACAACCCAGTGCCGCCCCCTGCCCCGTGGCCCACAGCCACCACACAGCCCTCAAAGCCGACCATAGCAGAGCAGACTGACAGTTGCCGCCTCAGCCCTGCCGTTCTTGTGCCAGACGAGCCACCACTTTCTCTGCAGCCCTCCCTGAGAGAGGACAGGGCCTGCCAGGGCTTGCTGGTTGCAGACAGGGCCCTGGCCAGTGTTGCAGGCGGCTGGGGGGGACCCCGGCATCAGCCCATGCTGGCCCGGTCCCCATGGGGGGACGCAGAGCTGGGGGAGCGCAGCAGCACCGCAGACGCTCAGGAGCTGCAGTTTCTACCTACAGCGCTGCCGTGGGTCCCTGCACCACCAGAGGTGGTTGTTCCAGGGGATACCTCCCTTCTTGCACCCCTGGGACAGCATCTCTGACCCGGGTCATTGGACTTCCCTAAGCAAAGGGAAAGGCCATATGGAGAGGGGCCGCAGAAATGCCAAGCCTCACGCAGACACCAAGGATCCCCCGCTGATCACCCAATTGACGTGGGTGTCCCTGGCCAGGGGCCACCCATGCTTTCCCAGCAGCTGCCCTGCCCTTCTGCTCCTTCTTTTCTGCAAAGGTGCTTAAGACACGACAGGAAGAAGTCCAGCCCCATCTTCCCCACGGCGCTGGCTCTGTGCTGCTCTTGGGGCTCTGCCCAGCAGCCGGGTGATGCCGGGGGGTGGCACTGTCTTGTGACCCAGGTCCCACCGCAGCCCGGGGCACACGAATTGCACCAGCAGGTACGGACACAGCAGGAGGGTTCAAATTGCTCCCTGCTCCTGGCAGAGCTCAGGTGGGCAGAAAAGAGCTCCTTCCCCCCTGACCCCACGTCGCTGCCCAGGGCTCGTCCACCAGCTGGGAGCTCCACCGAGAACAAAGCTGGAGGAGGGAGCCAGGAGGGAGGCAGCGGGGCCAGCCCCGGGTGAAGCGGAGTTCAGGCCTCGTCAGCCACAGCTCCTCCCCGCAGCGGCGCTGGGGCCGCGGCTCCCGTCAGCGAGGAGCGCAGGAACGCGGCGCGGGCGCCAAGGAGAGGGCCCGGCCGGGGGCTGGAATGGCTCCTTCCCCAACCCCAACCACTCGCCCCATCACCAGAGACCGAGGAACAACGGGGGAGAGTGTGGGGAATGGCTGGGCCAGGGAGGAAAAGATAGATCAGGTGGAGGTGGGACCTCCCTCCCCCTGCAGAACATACGCTCTGCACCCCAGGGAGGGAGGCAGTGATGGAGAGAGCCCCTCACCACCTCTGCCCAGGATCCATGGCCTTCAGGGAGGGGAGACAGCACCGAGGGAGCCCCTCGCCAGCTCTGCCCAGGATCCATGGCCTCCGGGGAGGGGAGGCAGTGATGGAGAGAGCCCCTCGCCATTTCTCCTACCCACTGATCCATGGCTTCCAGGGAGGGCAGGTACCAGAGAGAGCCCTTCGTCAGCTCTGCCCAGGATCCATGGTATCCAGGGAGGGGAGACCGCACTGAGAGAGCCCCTCACCAGCTCTCCAGCCTGAGGGGGTGCCCAAGGGGAGAAGCTGAGAGCCCATAGCAAGTACCACGCTCCTGGTACAGAGCATTTGCTCCTGTAGCTGCTGCCAGAAGAGGCACCATGAGAGAGGGTCCCCCTCCCCTGCTCCAGCCACAGAGCACTCGGAGCCATCAGTGCCACCACAGCAGCCCCCCCAGGAAGCACTTCGGGGAATGGGACCCACCTGCCTCCCCCCAGCTCAACAATCCCCCTCCACCAGCCCCAGTGCCCTTTGCCGTGGGGCTGCTCACCCCAGAGCACAGACCTGAGCTCACTGACACTCCTGGAACCCCCCCCGCCGTGCTCGGGTCACCCCATCCGGGCTCCCTGCTGGACACTGTCATGGCGTGATGTCCCTGTCCCCACAGCCCGAGCCGTGTTCCATGCCCGGCTCTGAGCTGGTCGGGCTCTCTGCCACTGCAGATGGAAACACACCTGAGACTGATAAATGGTGACTGGAATAGGCACTGCATGGCACATTAATAACTTATTTCCTTCAAAATGAACTGCTTTTCACCCTGAAAGTGCTCTAAAACACCCATCAGCTGCGCACTGCACAGCACCAGGCTCGGCCAGGGTAAGGGACTGTCCTGGGGCTACTCGGGCCAGGGGCTCTGGTGCTTCCAGAGCAGCCTTCTTTCTCTTCCCACAGTCACCATCCCACAACAGACACCAATGGGAAGCTCTCTGGAAATCCAGCTTTCTGCCACAGGAGCTGGGTCAGGTTTTGGGGATGGGGGAGGAACAGACGAGCTCTCACTATCATGCAGTGGAGCCCCATATCCCTGGGACCCGGAGCCATCTCCTGCAGGATCCTCCTGGAGCCAGCAGTCCGGCATCAGCGGCAAACCCCACAGCAGAGCCAGGGTGAGGCAGCCTCAGAGGAGTTCACATGCGTCCACCACTCCACATCCCCATCCTGCTGTGGCACCGCCTGTGGACCAGTGCTCTAAGGCAAGCCCTGCCTGTCCGAGGGCGCAGGAGAGGCCATGTCACCCCCACGCCAGCACCAGGCTGCAGAGCACACGTGGCCTGGGACACGGTGCACATCGCTAGCTGTGAGGATAATTAACCACCAAAAGAGCTCATCATGGCCTGTGGTGAATTCACCACTCCTGGAAATTTTTAAACCGTCTGGATATTTTACTAGGAACTCTGCTAGGAGCTAAGGCAGGGCCGCCCCAGGACCTGCACTGAGCACCCACCCCAGATCTTGGATCAAAGCCTGTTTCACTGTAGCTTACTCAAGAGGATCCTGATGTTTGCCTAAGGAACAAGAGGGAAACGGGGTCGGGAAACACCCCATTTGGGGCTGTGCAAGGCCTGCTGCCTGAACATGTGGGAGCAGAACTAGCAGCCCTGAGCCCCAAGGCAGCCCCTACAGCACCCCCTCCTCTGGCTCTTTTGAACATCCTTCAGGATCAAGACTGGCCGTTCCCTCCCAGGAACCAGGAGGAGCCAGGTGAGAGGAGAAAGGGGAGAAGGAAAGGCTGTGGCTGGGAACGATACACCTGCCCGAGCCCACCAGGTCAGCACGCAGAGGGGAGAAGTGGACAAAGCTGTGGGGTCACCTCCTGCACAGGCAGGATCTCCACGGACACGCCAGGCACAAGGCGCAGAGGCCGAGGGCTGCTCCTGCCCCACACCGCGGTCTGTGCGGCTGCAGCGCTGGCTGCTGAGAACAGAGGGGTTCACAAAGCACCGGCGCAGGGAGACACCCTGCACTGGATGACAACGCACCGTGCTGTGCCGTCGGGCAGCGGCGATGCCGGAGCCCAGCTCCCTCCCCATGATGGGACTCCAGAGGGTGCTCCATGTGGTGACCCTGGAACCCTGACTTCAAGAGCGCAGATGTTCCCAGTCACAGTCACAGCCAGGCCAGCAGTGAGAAGGAAGACATGAATTGTGCCCATGGTTCATTACGTTCTCTGTTGAAGAGCTACTTCTGATCACTGCTGTCACCCCTGAGTCTGCCTGCCCTTGTAGGACTAAGGGGTGGTTGTTCTCAGAAACCATCTCTGTACTGGTTTTGGTGGGTGGACCAGGCAGCCACCCCCTTCCTGGGTAAACCAGGTGCACGGTCAGGGTAGGTTCCCTGTTCCACCCTGTAGGACCCCATTCTCCAAAGGGAAATCCTTTTCCATCAGGAGACAGCGGATGTGTGAACGCGTCCCGCTATTGCCCATGGGACGTGTTTCTGAGAGCATCAGCTCCTTGGGCTGGGAGAGAGGGAGATGGAGACTCGGGTTCCTGAGCAGTGCAGGCCAGTGCTCCCTGTCTTTCCGCCTCCTTAGAATGTGCTCGGCTCCAAGTGCGGTATTTCCCTGGAGCTGTGCACAGCACACAGAGCAAGGCTCTCCCTCCATGCCCTGTCCCCTCACTCTGCCCACAGCATCCTCCCGGGACAGTCCCAGGCAGCTCTGGTGTCCCCAGCACTGTCCTGTGCCAGCCATGACCAGGTCTGGCCTGCAATGGGCTACAGCTCTGCATGCCCCACAGCACACCCCATCCCCACCCCGTGCCCCACACAGCTCCATCCCCACCCTGTGCCCCACATCCATCCCCACCCACCTCTCGTGCCCCACACCTCTCCGTCCCAGCCCAGCCCCATACAGACATCACATGGGCACTAGGACTGTCACCTTTCCCTTGTCACCCACTGTGACACTTCCACGGCTCCCCGTATTTCCAGCTCCCTCCCCTGTCCACTGTCTGGGACACCCCTGTGCCCACAGTTCAGCTGCGGCCGTGCAGAGCCAGGACCTGGCTGTGGTCCCCAGGGCCATGGGGTCCTCCTCCACGTGCCCCCGTCCCCTCACGGGGCAGCGAGCTGGGCTTGGCCTGCACGGGGCTGCTGGCCATGTCCCAGTGCAGCAGAGCGGGTGCTGTCTGGCAGCGTGGTGCTCAACCAAATGTAAAAACGTGGAATACCCCACTTCACGGCACAGTGACACCAAACTGTAGAGATTCAGAAACTACCCACATTTACAGAGAAAAATCCACTAAAGACTCTAAAGACAAGGACGTGGAGGCTGTACCAGGAAACCCCTGAGCTGAAGCTGCCGAGGAGGCAGCAGTACCTGAGGGAAGCCTCTGGATCACGGACCCTGGCTCTCACAAAGAATTTCAGCTTCCAAGACCAAGCGGGGGTGATGCAGCTGGACCTGCTCTTGGCTGGCAGAGAAGGACCCACCGAGGCTGTGGCAAACGGTGGCAGCCCTGGCTGCAGCGACCGTGAGGTTCAGGATCCCGAAGGGAATGAGGAAGGAGAGTAACAGAGCACAGAGCCAGGACCTGAGCAAGGCTTTAGCTTATAGAGGGAGCTGGTAGGTGGGAGGGATCCTATGGGAGGCAGCTCTGAAGGCCAAGGGAGCTCAGGAAAGCTGGAAGACTTCAGCACAGCATTCTTCAGGCAGAAGAACAGTCCATCCCAGCACTCAGGAAAACAAGGAGATGTATCATCAGATGACCTTGGCCAAGCAGGAACACAAAAAAGCAGCATATGGGAGGTGGATGCAGAGGCGAGCTATGAAGGAGGAATCTATGAACATTGCCCAGGCATGTAGGGATGGAGACTTGCAAGGAAAATTGAGGGTGCTGAGAAGAGCCTCTACCACCACATTGGTAGTAAAAGGCTGAATAAGGGCCCGTTTCTGAGTGTGGTGGGTGATTCGGTGACAACAGACACAGGCCAGGCCAAGACACTCAACGCCCCCTTCACCTCAGTCTTCACCAACCAAGTCACGCAATCCTCCATGCTTTCTGGAAGGGTTCAGAGAGCTGCCAGACAGCGATGAAGTTTGGGACAGGATTTCCTCAGTGAACTTGATTCATACGAACCCAAGGGGCTGCATCAATGGATGCTGACAGAAAACAGGGCTTCTCTGGCAAACACGGTGGAGATGAGGGGAGATCCCTGGCAACCGGAGGAAAGCAAATATGGCACCCCCCCTTTCAACAAAGGCCAGAAGGATCTGCACTGTTGTCAGCCACATTTTGGTTCCTGGGAGACTCAAGAAGCGAGTCCTCTTGGAGCGTGTTTTTGGCCACATGGAGGAGCCTGGGAGGGGAACAGCCAGCATGGACTGACCATCCCGTGTTCTTTCTGCAATGCAAGGATGGGACCCGAGGCTGAAGGGATGACAGCTGTGGATGACAATCACCTTGACTTTAAGAAGATTTTGACGCCTTCTTCCACAATCCTCCTGCCTAAGGCAGGATGTTACAGTTTGGAGGGCTGGACAGCCTGGTGGGTCCAAGCCAGGCTGGAGGATTGGGCTCAGAGGGTGGTGGTCCATCCCCTGTCTCTGCCTGGGGCAGATGCTAAGCAGAGCCCCACAGGGACCAGCCCGAGGACATTTCCTGCTGAACACCTTCAGCAATGGCCCAGTGCAGGTGCAGAGTGATGCTCGTTAAGGTCCTAAATGAGGTACCAGCTGGGGAGAGGGAGTGGCCGACACGCTGGGGGGTAGGACTGCACCCCCATCTCAGGACTCACAGCCGCTGCACACTCAGCAGCAGCCCTGTCCCAGCAGTAGATGCCCCACATCCTGTTCTCCCAGTCTAATCCCCACAGGCTGGGTCACTGTTCTCCCTCTGAGCCCACGCGCTCCTTCCCTGTGCCCATGGGGCCAGGCAAACACAGGGCATTTGGGAGGGCTCCAGCCACACAGTCCCCAAATCCCCATGAGCCCTGCAGGCTGAGGACTAGCTGGCTTTTCCCTGGATACCCGTGTCCCTGCACCGAGCCAGAGGCGTGCAGCAGCCCCGCATCCCTCCACATACAGGGACCACTGTGGGGCTCTGGAGCTGCCCCACCTCTGCTCACAGCCCACAGGGGCCATCCCAGCCCTAGCACGCTGACGTCTAGTGGGGAACAGCAACAGCACAGACTCCCGGGAGGTCTCTCCAACAGAATCTACTTCTCCCAGAGACGTGGACCCGCAGTGACGCTCCCAGATGCTGCAAACAGCAGCTGATTCCACACCTCATGTCCTGCAAAGGCTCCCCTCATCAGAGTCCCCCAGCAGAACCTACTCACACTCATGTGTTCATTCTCCACTCCCTTAGCCTTGCCAGCGGGCTGCATCTCCTGCCGCACCGCCCCGGCTTCATGGACCCCTGCACTAAACCTGGGCCCACCTCTAGCAGCTCCTGAAAGCAGCCAAGCCTTCACAGTTCCAGCATGTTCAGGGTCCACCCTTCGGAGAACTCTTCCCACTCCTGGGTCCCAGCAAGGGCAAAGCCTCCTCATGCTGGCAGAGGCCCAGAGTTCCCAGGTCATGGGAGAGAGAGAAGAAGGATGAGAGAAAATACTTACTGGGGATGGGAGAAAGAAGCATGAACCGACCCCTTTCCCAAGGGCCGTGAGACACCCCCTGGACTCAGCTTGGGACAAGTTTATACCAAGGCACCAGACAGCAGAGGTCAGCAGGATCCTGTGCCCTCCATTAGTCAACGTTTCAGAGTTGAGTCCTAACAAGACAGGCCGGCAGTTTTAGGGCTATTTGGAAAAAGGTTGTGTGCTTGGTTTCTGCTGTCTCCTCCTTACACCAGACAAGGGAAACGAGAAGAGAACACAAGAGGGAACAAGTGACGCACCGTGCAGCAGCACAAACCCAGAGCTGGGCTGCAAAGGAAAACCTGATGGAGGGGAATTGAGATTTTTTCCTTGCTAACCAAGCGAAGCAAGAGGAGGACAGGAAGGGGGAGGGCAGGGGGGATTTGCCTTTGCGATAGGAGGGGGCAGCCCAGACCAGCGCCTCTGAAGGAAGCAGACAACCTGGAGATCCAACCGGAGATCAGGGGCTGCAGACTGACCCCAGGGCCAGAAACCAAGAGCATCCTTACGAGATAAATTGCATTTCACCACAATGCCTCGGGAGACAAGGTATTTACTATAGGCAGTTGTTAATGAGTGCTGCAGCCATGCCCCAGAAGGGTGTTTGGTACCTTGGGCAGCCTCTCCGTGTCTGCAGAAGCTGTTTGTGAACACTGTAAAAAGGCTGAGGATGTTCCCAAATATATAAGCACGACAAACCGTGAATATTTAGAGATGTGATAAGCCAGATCCTGTAAACTCAGACTTAGGAACATGGTGAGGGCCATGTGAACGCTTGTGTGTAAAAGGTGTGACAGCAGGAGAACTGTGCAAACTGAAATCCACTCAAAAATGCAAAATGTTAAAATAAAATAAAATCAAAGAATCACAGAATCACATGGGGTTAGAAGGGACCTCTGGAGGTCATCTCCTCCAACCCCCTGCCAGAGCAGGGTCACCCAGAGCAGGTCCCACAGGAACGTGTCCAGGGGGGGTTTGAATGTCTCCAGAGAAGGAGACTCCACCACCTCTCTGGGCAGCCTCTTCCAGGGCTCTGCCACCCTCACAGGAAAGAGGTTCCTCCTCATGCTTAGTTGGAACTTTCTATGTTCAAGTTTGTGCCCATTTCCTCTTGTCCTATCCCTGGGCACTACTGAAAAAAGACCAGCCCCATCCTCCTGACACCCATCCTTTAAGTATTTATAAGCATTGATCAGAATGATCCGAAAATAGCTGCAGTTCGGCACAATCACCACCTGTGTTCCAGGGAGGAGAACTGGGAAAGGCCTGAAGGGTGAGACAGGGCAGAAGGGACAGGACAGTGCAAAAGAAACTGCACCGTGTAGTGGCAGCATAAGGCTGGGAGACACTACTGTTGGTTTGGGTTGGAGGGGACCTATAAAGGTCATCTAGTCCAACCCCTCTGCAATGAAGAGTACTTAATGCCTTCTCTCCCTCAGTCTTTAATAGTGAGACTGGTCTTTAGGAATCCCAGGTCCCTGAGATTGGGGTGAAGGAAGGTGCAAGAAAGATGCATTGTTGGTCAAAGAGGATCAAGGCAGGGAAGTCTTACACAAACTGGACATACCTAACTCCATGGGCCCTGATAGGACGGACCCACGAGTGCTCAGGGAGCTGGCAGGTGTCACTGTGAGGCCACTCTCAAGAATCTTTGCTCAATCATAGTAGTTGGGAGAAGTGCCTGAAGACTACAGGAAAGTAAACATCACTACCATCTTCAAGAAGGGTAAGCAGGAGGGCCCAGGTGCTTGATCACCTGATCATGCTTGATCAACTTGATAAATGACTGGCCTTGTAGATGAAGGAAAAGCAGAGGATATCGTGCACCTGGACTTCAGCAAGGCCTTTGATGCTGTCTCCTCTAAGACCCTCACAGAGAAGCTGTTGATGAATGGGCTGGATGAGCAGACAGTGAGGTGGGTTGAAAACTGGCTGAATGGCTCAGCCCAGAGTGGTGATCAGTGGCACAAAGTCTACCTGGAGGCCAGTAGCTAGTGGTGTACCCCAGATGACAGGGCAGAGTGTACCCTCAGCAGGGTTGCTGATGACACCGAACTGGAAGGAGTGGCTGATGCACCAGAGGGTTGTGCTGCATCCAGAGGGACCTCAACAGGCTGGAGAAACGGACTGAAAGGAATTTCATAGAGTTCAACAAGGGGAAGTTGAAAGGAAACATCACACCCAATTTTAAAAAGGGTAGAAAGGAGGATCCTGGGAACTACTGACCTGTCAGCCTCACCTCCATGCCTGGGAAGATCATGGAACAGATCCTTCTAGATGCCATGCATGGGCACGTGGAGGACACGGAGATGATTCAAGATCTAGCATGGCTTTACTAGGGGCAGGTCCTGCCTGACTAACCTCGTGGCTTTCTATGATAGAGTGACTAGGTCAGTAGATAAGGAACAACCTATGGACGTGATCTATCTGGACTTCAGTAAGGCCTTTGACAAGGTCCCTCACAACATCCTGCTCGCCGATTTGATGGGTGGACTGTTCAGTGGATAAGGAATTGGCTGGATGGTTGCATCCAGAGGGTGGTACTCAATGGCTTAAAGTCCAGATCATAGAATCATAGAATCATAGAATCATTAGGGTTGGAAGGGACTTTAAAGATCATCGAGTTCCAAACCCCTGCCATGGGCAGGGACACCTCCCACTAGAGCAGGTTGCGCAAAGAGCCATCCAGCCTGGCCTTGAACACCTCCAGGGATGGGGCATCCACGACTTCCCTGGGCAACCTGTTCCAGT
>JAOXNO010000001.1:200861357-200886817 GCA_028565335.1 Limnodromus scolopaceus | reverse complement strand
ACACTGGAACAGGTTGCCCAGGGAAGTCGTGGATGCCCCATCCCTGGAAGTGTTCAAGGCCAGGCTGGATGGCTCTTGATGATCTGGATGGCTGGATGATCAACCTGCTCTAGTGGGAGGTGTCCCTGCCCATGGCAGGGTGTTGGAACTGGATGATCTTTAAGGTCCCTTCCAACTCAAACGATTCTATGATTCTATGATTCTATATGATCACTCTGATCAAGATGATTGTCTTCTGTAAGGAAATGACTGTCTATGTGTATCAGTGGAGACGTTACAGTGCCTGAAACATCCTTGACTTTAACAACACTTTAGACGTTGTCTCCTGAAGCATTCTCATTTGGAAGCTGAAGAAGTGCATACTGAATAACAAGTCGTTACATGGGTTGAAACTGAACTGAGAATTTGAAGTGGTACTAATCATGGTAGTTGGTACCACTCTAATTAATGGTAATGTATTTGACATCCATGGGGCAGCCATTAACAAGCAGCCTGTTGTGAATTCAAAGCTGGCACTTAGTACCAGACTGACTGATCAGCGTTCACCACCACTCATTTGTTCAGTGGGCCAGACAAATTGTAGGCAGATTTCTGTAGGGTGGCCCAGGGGGCTGGATATTGTTTCTGACTATTTATCACCATTATGTGTTATATCTGATCTGGATGTAAATGTTATTAAGAAGGCTTTTATTATTCAGGCTTTTGATTAAGGAAAAAAAAGAACAAATCTGTGCAGATAATTTGACGTAATGATTTTCAAGTTGAACTTATTGGTACATGTTACGCCAACAATGTACAAACCCATCATCTGATACCAGAATTATTTGGAGGGCTCCTTTCTGAATGTGTAGCTTTTCTCTATCTATTTCTGCTCCTTGCATACTGTTCATATTCTTTTGCTGAATGTCTTTGACACTGATTTTCATTGTTTGTGTGTAGATGTGGCTATTTCTGTTATGCAAAGAGAAAGGTTCAGCTGACTTACCTTAAAGCCTCAGGAAAGATCCTCTGCTCTGACTAGATTTTGAGCTTATGCTGATACAGACTGATAAACAATCATGTTACGTAGCTCAGACTTTAACTATAAGGCCTGACTTTCCATGCATGTGGCTTGAAGATAAGCTTTATACACACTGATCCGAGTTCACTATTGTGCTCCTCTGCATTTGCTGCTTACTAGTGTTTTTCTATTTTATTTTAGCTCGTTTACCAAGTTGCCTCACCTCGCAGGAACTGAACAGAATCTTCTTCTTGCCAAACAAATTCAAGGCCAGTGGAAGGAATTTGGACTGGATTCAGCAGAACTCGTTCATTATGATGTACTTCTTTCGTACCCAAATGAAAAGCAGCCAAACTACATCTCAGTAATTGATGATCAGGGGAATGAGGTGACCCTTTTAATGACTAAACTATGTTTATGTAAGACTCTTTAAAGAAACAGTGTCTTTCTCTGTTTTCCCACCCAGTAATCCCAGCATGTGCTTTATAATATGATAAAAAAATCCAAACAAACCAGTGCAAAGGGAACCCATATTTAAAAATGGTTTTCCAGACTCTGCAGCAGAACAGCAGAGTGGCTGAAATCTCAGTGCCTCATACAGCAGAGAGCGGATGTGTGGAGAGGCTGTGATTGACACCAATAGACCATAAGGTGTAAGAATGGCTGTACGGGTTCAGCTTAAGCATGCATCTAGGCCAATGTCCTGTTTCCATAAGTGGAAGTGCCGTAAGTGGATGCACAGGGAAGTTTAAGGACAAATAAATTTATGTAAGGCATGCAATTCTTCCAGTGTCTAGCTGTTTTCAGCTCAGGTGTTTGCTGAATATGGTGCAATTGGTCTCTTTAAGAATCCTTAATAGACCTTTTTTCCAAGTATTTATCCAATTAGTAACCCTCCTTAGATCTCTCTTCCGAGTACCTATCCAAACTCTGCTTGAACATCTGTAGGCTTGTTGCTTCCACAACATGCTGAGAGGTAAGGAATGCCACACAGATACTATCCCTTCTATGAAGTGCTGCCTTGTTTCATTGGCTCTGAACCTGATCCTACCGTCTTCCTACAATGTCTCCTAAGTGAATGTTGGAAGTAATAATGAACAGTTGGTCTAGAGTCACCTGCTCCATTTTGTACACCCAGGGGAATAGAGAAGTAGATGTAAAATCTGACATGGAGCCTGAGGGAGGAGAAGAGATGGGACTGCTAGAGAAGCATTAGAGCACGTAGGCAGGGATGAAGAACCCTGGTAGAAGCTAAGGGATATGTGCTTGGGGATGACATGAGCTTAGAGGTGAAAGAATGGAGGAATTCTTCCAGAAACTCCCTAACACAGTCTCTCAGCTATAATCTCACACGGTGAGAAAGCACGGATGTGAACCTTTAGGCAACACGAGTGTCACGATGGATAGTGATGGAAAGCAGCACGTTTAACTGGAGCGTAACTAGCAAAGAGGTGAAGAGAGGAGTAATGATGCATGTGAGAGTGATCACAAAAATATCTATGATGGCATGGATGAACTCGGTGTCTTTTTATTGTCACCATCTCTTAGCAATTTTCAGCTACTTCTTTGCTTAGGTTCAGGCAGTGACTGATGAGCACCTTCTGACAAGTGATCCATCTCTGTATTCACACCTGCATTCTCTTATGAAAATTCAGCTATGTGTCCCTGTTGTGTGTAGTTGCACAGTTGTGTATAGCTGTTTTTTTGTTTGAGCTTATGCGTGCTAGTTAGAATTGTATTTTTTGCTAGCAATTTATGGAAATTAGCATATCATTTGCAACAGCCAAGCTTAGTGTATAAACTTTTGCCTTAGGGGTAAAGTGTTTGACCAAAGACTTCTGTTATTTATTGATAGATTTTCAATACATCGTTGTTTGAACCGCCTCCACGGGGGTATGAAAATGTTACTGATATACTGCCACCATATAATGCTTTTTCAGCACAAGGAATGCCAGAGGTAAGAAAAAAAATTATGTAAGAGTATTATTAGCTGAAGTCATATATTGCAAAGTACTTGCTGGGATAGATTGCTCCAGCTTCTCAAAATATTTCTTGTAGTAGTTTTAATTAACCGTTAGTATAAGAGAACACCTAAGGACAGCTAGGCCACATATTGTGTGAAGGTCAGAAGTCTCCTATCCAAAAAAAAGCTTTCTCAAATTGCTAGAAATCTGAATCACATAACAAGTGAACAGCTTTTATCTTTATGGAAAATGTTGGATGCATCTCAGGTTACTCCACATTACTCAATCATATGGAGAGGACTTGCTGAAGCCATAAGTTCAAATAGCAATATATAAATCAATTTAGAAGACATTTTGGATTAAGTGAATGTCCTCAAAGGCTACAAAAGTCCCTCACTTAATCTGATAATTCATCACAGAGGAACAAGCCAGGGGCAATTTTGCATTTGTAGAAATTGCGAATGAAATTATATAATAGTGAGTGTTTGTGTATGCAAGGAATAGCACTATTTTTGCATGGCCACAGAAGTTTGTCAGTTCAGCAAAGTACATTGGTTTCATTTCCAACCTCAGTTTATAGGGTTGCTGTTAACTGAGGCATAATATAGGAAGGTAAGCAGTTGATCCAAAGCATCCTATAGAATATTGTGGAAATCTTTTGCTATTGTTTTTGTGGGCATTGCTTCTCATTTGTAGATATGCAAAAAAAAAAAAAAAAGGACTATATTATACATAGTGAATAAAACTGTATTTCTGACAACAGATATTTTGTTTGTTGAATGA
This sequence comes from Limnodromus scolopaceus, assembly GCA_028565335.1. Classification (NCBI taxonomy): domain Eukaryota; kingdom Metazoa; phylum Chordata; class Aves; order Charadriiformes; family Scolopacidae; genus Limnodromus; species Limnodromus scolopaceus. Next base: position 200,883,070 of record JAOXNO010000001.1, on the reverse strand, counting down.
CCAGTTGCCGTGAAACTGCCTTTTTTTTCTTTTCTGTGCAGGCAGATCTGGTATATGTGAATTATGGCCGCACTGAAGATTTCTTTAAAGTGGAACGTGAAATGGGAATTAACTGTACGGGAAAGATTGTCATTGCCAGATATGGGAAGATCTTCAGAGGAAACAAAGTAAGGGTTGTGTTTTACCTTTTTCTCTGTGAGTCAGACACTGCTCGTGGTAGAGCCAGCAGGAGTTAATGGGGGCTGTAAGTTGGAACATACGAGCAGAATGAATCCTGCAATGTGTCCCTTGTGACTGCATTCTAAAAGTAGCTTCCAAAACAATAAAACCAGATGAATGTATTAATCTCCTGAGACTGAGATGACTGCAGACTCCTTAGGCAGTTCTCGCAAGAGATTAGTTTAGGGAACTGCGCAGTTTGTAGAGGCAAGCCTTTTAAGACTTTTCATCCATGGAACTGCAGTATTTTGAAGAAGTATTTGACAAAGAGTCTGATGCGCAGAGATTGAATAACTAACTCTTCTGACTTTAGACAACAACTCTGACAAAACTGGTGATAGTGGGACAGTGGGGATAATGGTCAGGTTTTATGCCCTGTGCTTTATTTCATAGCCTTGAACTATGATTAAACATGTGACACAAATAATGAACATACTGTGTTTCACTGTGTTTTTTTCTGCTGAATCTGTGGTCATCTTCCCTCTTCCACATATACAGCCTCTAAAGCTATGACCCCATGGAAGTAAGTTGCAACATTCAGATTTATTATTGCATTAGAAAAAAAAAAAAAAGGCATTTCTTAAAAGCAAATATTTTGACAGGTTAAAAATGCCATATTAGCAGGAGCCCAAGGGATCATACTTTATTCAGATCCTGCTGACTACTGTGCCCCAGGAGTAGATATTTATCCAGATGGCTGGAACCTTCCAGGTGGAGGAGCCCAACGGGGGAACGTGCTAAACCTGAATGGAGCTGGGGATCCTCTAACACCAGGTTATCCCGCAAAAGGTGAGTGAAAGGTCTGTACCCTGGGCCATTGAACACTTTATAAACTGATGCTGAAAGTTATTGTGGTACTAGAAATTTATCTATTTTCAGTATGGATGTAAAGAAAAAAGCTGCTTAAAATTATTTTATTAATTTTCCTGTTGCAGACTAAGTTCTACCTGTATGTCATGAAATCCTAGAATCATAGAAAGATTTGGGCTGGAAGGGACCTTAAAGATCACCAAATTCCAACACCCATGCCATGGACAGGGACGCCTCCCACTAGAGCAGGTTGCTCAAAGCCGCATCCAGCCTGGCCTTGAACACTTCCAGGGATGGGGCATCCACAACTTCTCTGGGCAACCTGTTCCAGTGCCTCACCACCCTCACGGGAAAGAATTTCTTCCTAATATCTCATCAAAATCTCCCCTCTTTCAGTTTAAAACCATTCCCCCTGATCCTATTGCTACACTCCCTGATAAAGTGTCCCTCCCCAGCTCTCCTGCAGGCCCCCTTCAGGTACTGGATAGTGACTGTAAGGTCTCCCCGGAGCCTTCTCTTCTCTAGGCTGAACAATTCCGACTCTCTCAGCCTGTCCTCCTAGGGGAGGTGCTCCAGCCCTCTGATCATCTTCGTGGCCCTCCGCCGGACCTATTCCAATAGGTCCACGTCCTTCCTGTGCTACAGAACTCCAGAGCTGGATGAAGCACTCCAGGTGGGGTATCACCAGAGCGGAGCAGAGGGACAGAATCACCTCCCTCAACCTGCTCGGCACGCCTATTTTGATGCAGCCCTGGATGTGGTTGGCTTTCCAGACTGTGAGGATACCTTACCAGCTCGTGTTGAGCTTCTCATCAACCAAAACCCTTAAGTCCTCCTCAGGGCTGCTCTCAATCCATTCTCTGGTCCCAGTACTGACCCCTGAGGAACCTCACTCATCACTGATCACCCCTTGGGCATTGAGCCATTGACTATAACACTTAGAGTGTGGCCATCCAGCCAATTCCTTATTCACTGAGTGGCCCATCCGTCAAATCCATGTCTTTCGAATTTAGAGACAAGGAGGTCATGTGGGACAGTGTTAAATGCTTTGCACCAGTCCAGATAGATGATGTCAGTTGCACTTCCCTTATCCACCAACACTGTAATCCCATCATAGAAGACCACCAAATTTGTCAGACACGATTTGCCTTTAGTGAAGCTATGTTGGCTGTCACTGATTACCTCCTTATTTTCTATGTGCCTTAGCAGTTTCCAGGAGGATCTGCCCTGTGATCTTGCTGGGCACAGAGGTGAGACTGACTGGCCCATAGTTCCCCAGGTATTCCCTTTTTCCCTTTTTAAAAATGGGGGTTATGTTATACCTCTTTTCCTTTTCCAGTCAGTGGGAGCTTCACTGGGCTGCCAGAGCTTCTCAAATATGATGTATAGTGGCTTAGCAACTTCATCCACCAGTTTCCTCAGTACCTGTGGATGTATCTCGTAAGGTCCCATGGACTTGTGCACCTCCAGGTTCCTTGGATGGTCTCAAAACTGACCTACTCCTACAGTGGGCTGTTCTTCATTCTCCCAGTCCCTACGTTTGCTTGCGGCTAGAGCACTTGCCAGTGAAGACTGAGGCAAAAAAGTCGTTGAGTACCAAAGCCTTCTGTATATTCTGCGTGACCAGGTCTCCTGTTTCCTTCTGGAGAAGGCTCACATTTTCCCTAGTCTTCCTTTTATCACTGGCATGCCTGTAGAAACCTTTTCTTGTTGCCCTTGACATCCCTGGCCAGATGTAATTCTATCAGGGCTGTAGCTTTCCTAACCTGATCCCTACCTGCTCAGACACTTGCTCTGTATTCCTCCCAGGCTCCCTGCCCTCACTTCCACCCTACATAGGCTTTCTTTTTGTATTTGAGTTTTCATTTAACTGCTTATTTCAACTGATTGCTTTTGAGTTAGGCAGAGAAAGTAAGTTATTAGGAAAATCTCTTTGTATGATCCCAGCCTTCTAAGTCTTGGAAAGGCAAGATGTGTAGGTTTACAGACTGAAGCAGTAGAAAGTGGCTGAGAATTTATAGCCACTTTTAAATTCTTGTGTTTCTAAGAGAACCAGTTTAAACTAGATTATAGTCTACCATCAAAGAGGAGTACTATCTTTGCTTGTCCATATGTTTCCTTGCTGATCCTAAATTCCAAGCAGAAAAACAATTTAAAGTCCTCTTTACAGGGACTCAAATTTCTGTATTAAAAAATAACAGTAGTCTTGTGAAACTTGGCACCATGTGCTTGTCTTGTAGACATCCTGAACTCAGTCTGAACTAAAGTGGCCACCAGTCCTGTCTGCCAATAGGATGGGAGCACAGGGGTGCTTCTGGAAAGCTCACTGGCTTGTGTGACCATTTTTGGGGGCACAGGACACCAGCATACCTAAAAACCAATAGATTGTGTGTGCCAGGCCCACCAGATTCAGACAGACGTTGACTGTCTTCAACCTAGGTAAACACATCTGTGGATGCCCTCTGCAGCTTGTAAACAGGCTGCATAGGGACTGTCTTCACTTCACACACCAACTTGGTTGTGCCACTCACAGCCTGAAGGAGATGTAATGATATGGATGGACAGCAAATCTAACCTCACATCAAATGTGGGGACTTCTCCTACGCAGCTGTGCAGATGCGCTATTGGGTTTGTGGCTCGGTCATTATCTTTTGGTTTCCTAGAAGCAATATCTAAGAAATGATGTAAGAATTACAAAGCTGATGCATGCTTGTGGCTACTGTGTGGCTGCACTGTTCAAAAGTATTTCCAGTTTGGTGGAAGTTGCTAAGAACACTATAAACTTGACATTTTGTTCTGGTTTCTCAGAGTACGCTTTCAGGTATAAAGTTAATGAAGGTGTAGGGATTCCCAAAATCCCAGTTCATCCCATTGGATATCATGATGCAGAAGTACTATTACGGTGAGTATACATCAGTCCTCCTCACCAGAAGCCAGTATTCACAAACGTGCAGCAAATTTTTTTATACTAAGGTGGTATAATGTATGCTGTTACTTTTATTTATAGTTAATTTGAAGTAATGTATACTTCAGAAAGTGTGGAAAATTCAAAGAAGTCTATTTCTGGTGTAACGCTTTTAAGAATTTTGTAAACCCACCTTGTGTTACGTGCAGTAACCATTAAGGGAATTTAAGGTTTTCGCCTACTGGTTAACTACATTTGTCTTGGTTTTCACTTAGTGCAATGGGAGGATCCACAGCTCCAGACAGCAGCTGGAAGGGAAGTCTCAATGTGTCTTATAACATAGGGCCAGGATTTGCAGACAGCTCTTCTACAAGGTCCGTTTTTAACACTGTTTGCCTATTTATAAAATATTGCAAAAAAAAATCTCCACAAGAAAAATATTGTGAAACAATGCATCTAGAAATATTCTCGAGAAATTTGCTTCCGAGAGGGAAACACTTGGTGGTAGCTATTAGGAGTACAAAGATGATTAGGGGCCTAGAGCATCTCCCTTTACGAGGAAAGGCTGAGGTACTTGGGCCTTTTTAGTCTGGAGAAGAGAAGACTTAGGGGGAAACTGATCAATGCCTATAAATACTTAAAGAGAGCGTGTCAAGAGGATGGGACCAGTCGTTTTTCAGTGGTGCCCAGTGACAGGACAAGAGGAAATGGGCACAAACTTGAACATAAGAAGTTCCATCTAAACATGATGAAGAACTTCTTTACTTTGAGTGTGGCAGAGCACTGGAACAGACTGCCCAGAGAGGTGGTGGAATCTCTGGAGACATTCAAAACCTGCCTGGACACGTTCCTGTGCAACCTCCTCTAGGTGAACCTTTTTTGGCAGGGGGATTGGACTAGATGATCTCCAGAGGTTCCTTCCAACCCCATTTCATTCTGTGATTCTGTGATTTGAAAATAAGTTATCAAAAGCATTGCTCAGTGTCCCCAGTGTCAATGGACAGACAGATTCAGAGGGTGTAGGTCCAGCCCTGTCATTCCAACTTTAATCCTTAATTTAAGGTTTAGACATTGTTTCACTGGTCCTTTTAAAAATGACTATATAGCACTAAGTAGACATTTTATTAATATTGTTGAATTAACCCTGAACTTCCTCCTCACTTCAAGCTTTGTTCTTTTCTTTCCTGTTTCTGATGAATGAGGGGACAATGGGACAGCCAGCCTGTAGCAGTCAAACAGAAAAGGACTGATAATTCAGTAGTTCTCTTCTACGAATATTTCCCTTGTCCACTGGAAGCCTCCCAGGGTTTCTGTGAACTTAGGGCTGTGAAGTGTGGCAATGATTTGGGAGTCCATCAGCTGTTCCCTGAAGCTGGTAGGCCCCACGGTTGAAAGCCCTGAACAATAACAGGACAGAAGAGTCCAAAGCACGTATATATCTTATTAATTTGCTTGGGAAGAACTGGTCTTTGACCAGATGGATTAACAATTCTGTGCTGGCAGTTTGCATTTTTCAGCTCCAACAGAGAAATACAACTGTTCAGGTCTCCAGCACTAACAGAGCCACTCTTTAGCAGTCCAAGACACACAACAATTGCACTTGGCGATTGGGAATTTGACTGCTGTCAGGGACTGTCGTAGTGCTCTTCCTTGTTTATAACTTATAAGCTGCAATAGGTAAAGCTAAAGATCACTTTTCTATCACTTTTTCACATAAAAATACTTCCAGATAACATGAGGTATCATTCTATGGGGACTGGTTGCGGACCACAGTGAACAGTGTGTAAAAATGGTGTGTCATTACCACTGCTCCATCTCCTGCAAAACAAGAGTATAGAATTATAGAATTTCCTAAGCTGGGAGGCACCTTTCAGACCATCCAGTCCAACCTTCTACCTAACACTGACAAAACTCACCACTAAACCATATCCCTCAGCACCACATCTACACATCTTTTAAATATCTCCAGGGATGGTGACTTCCCTGGGCAGCCTGTTCCAGTGCTTGATAACACTTTCAGTGTAAGGATTTTTCTAAACCTCCTCTGGTGCAGCTTGAGGCTGTTTCCTCTTGTCCTATCACCCGTAACTTGGGAGAAGAGACTGACCCCAACCTCTCTACAACCTCCTTTCAGGTAGTTCTAGAGAGCAGTACGGTCTCCCTAAAGACTTCATTGATCATTATTCTTTTCTGCTCTGCTTTAACACTAACTGAAAATGAATAAAGAAGGAATAAATAAATAAGAAAGCATATTGGCATAATTAAGGTGCTGTTTAGAATGTCTTGAAGAGCAACAGCGAGAAAAGAAACAATATGATTCATTCACAAAACATATACATGGCAAAGATTTTTGAATGCACTTTTTAACATCTTCCCACTTAATAGGGTAATAGTTTTTGTAAACATGGGCTAATCCTGCATATACTTCTGTCTCAGAGTAGTTCTATATAAAAATGAACCTTTTGAATCTAGGTAGAAAGTCACTCACACATGGAAAGTGTGCAAGTATATGCACCCTCAAGGCACTGGTGTCAGTTTTTTTCTGGGCAAAAATCCAGTAGCTGTCCTGAAGTAGGTTTTGATTTTGACAGCTATGCAGATTTGCTGCTGAAAAGATAACTTCAAATGTGAAACTCTTGGTGTCTTGCCAGACACAAAAAACAGACTTGATGCTTTGTTTCTTCTACAGGTTGAGAGGGGCTGAATACTACTTTATTTTTAGATCTCCTAATATCTGAATTTCCTGAATGTCATAGCATGGAATTGTGCTATGAAACCAAAGTGTATTCTTTATAAAAATATGTATATCCACAATGATCATTTTGGTCAAAATTCATTACTGTATATGCTTTTCAGTTTACTCCTCTAATACACGATTATCCAATTGACTCCCATAAATAACAGGTCAATGAATTCAGTAAATGTTTGAAAGTTTAGAGATTGGCCCACTTGGGGTTGTTGTTTCTAAGGCATCTTTCTGTCAGAGGGTTAACCTGAAATGAAAAATGGGACACTAGTACAGCATGATCAGTGCTGAACACACAAAACAGAAGAGAAGCACCAACTTTCTGGCTCACAAGCCATTACATTGACTTTTTGTTGCCTTCTCAGTCAGAAATGGTTACTCTCTACTGCTTTTCATTTCAGAAAAGTCAGAATGCATGTTCATACAAACAATAAAATAACACGAATTTACAATGTCATTGGCATCCTCAGAGGAGCTGTGGAACCAGGTGAGCGTCGAGTGCCTGAGGATTTTAATTCCTTTTTTATTTTATGTTTGGTGAAGTTGTTCTCATGTTGCAAGGTATTTCAAGTTTTTTAGATAGCCAGATGTTGGGTCCCGGTCCGATTTTTGGTCCACGAGGGGATTTGTAATGATTCCAGGAGTGTGATGTACACTGGCAACAGAAGTCTTGCAGCAAGAGAGCTGTGAGACATCTCATCTTTCTGTCAGGTTCTTACACCAGATAATATGGGATCTGAGAAACCTTTAATAGTTGTCCTGTCCCAACTAGCACACTGGTTTTCATTGGCATTCCCAAGAATATATTTGAATGGCAATGCTGGAATGATAAATGTTATTATAATGATATAATTTTTTTATAACACCTGTCATTTTACAGTGGGTCTCCTCTTATATCATTCATGCATTTTACCTTTGCAAAAATTAACACACAATACAAAGTACAGAAAACTAGTGATGGTTTGGGACTGCAACATACTATTGTTACTTAGTAGAGGGCCATATACATGAAAAACTTTTAAGTGGAAAAATATGTATAAAATATTTATTGTTTTTATTTATATACTTCAATAGAGTAAATGAATGATTACAGATTACCTTAAAAAGTAAATTTGTTGCACTTTTTCGTATTTCATTTGTCACAAGTAGGGATGCAATCATAGGAAATACAGGTAACCTAAATGCATTTTTAATTAAGTCTTGACATTGTGTATTTGTTTACAGACAGATACATTATTTTAGGAGGGCATAGAGACTCCTGGGTGTTTGGTGGTATTGATCCAACTACAGGTGCAGCTGTTCTGCAAGAGGTTGTACGGAGTTTTGGTAAAATGAAGATGGAAGGTAATTTATTACAGACATAAAATGATGGATATGGAAAACAGCAGCTTTGAAGAACTGTGGTGAATGTTCCCATAAGCAGTTGTGTTGATTTAACTTATCACCTCAACAGAAAGTTGTATTTCTCATTATGAAAGATGCAAATTCATTGAAGAGATGCATATGTAATGTTGCATCTTAGTTGGCTCAGTTTATTCCCTCATGTCTCTCATCAGTATAATAGTACCCTCCTAGTTGTGTGGAACGAAAATACTGCATTAAAAAGAAATGCCTCTGCAATAATGTGTTCCTCTAAGGAGTTTAGAGAGGATTTTTTTTTATTTCTATATCAATTAGGTGTTATTTCAATTAACTGTGTTGATCTTTCACTTAACTTTCTAACTTTAATTTGAGTTTTCAAGTTTAACTGTGTGATTGCAGGTTGGAGACCTAAGCGAACTATTATTTTTGCTAGCTGGGATGCAGAAGAATTTGGATTGTTGGGTTCCACAGAATGGGCTGAGGTAAGTAAAAAATAGTGTAAAAAACCCAAAATCTGAAAGTCTGCTGCAGGCAGCTGCAGCATCCAGTGGCATCTATTCCTGACTGTATTTCTGCCTGATAGAAGGATGTTGGGAAATTCAGAAGTGAGGTTCTGAATGTTTTTCTCTTCCTTTCCCTCTTGGTCATGGTCAGTTCTTAACCCTGTAAGTGGTTTTGTTCAGCCCCGCTAAGAAATACATGTCAAACCAGAGTTTTCATTGCTTTGTCTGTAAAGTCCAAATTAGGAATAGAGCAGGCAGAAAATTGTTTGATGAAACATATTTCTGCTGAACTATGTCAACTTATTAGTACTGAATGGCTTAACAGAAACCTGTTGTCTTGTTCTTCTGCTAGAATTTTATTTACAAGGTTATATTTAGATACATGGATAGAGCTTTCAAAATCTATACAATAAAATATTTTAATCTTCTAATTTTTATTTAGTTTATTGTCATGTATTACAGTAAACAAAAAAATTACATAAAAAATGACACATTTCAGAGGAGGGAACAAAACCAGAAACGTGCTCCTAAACACCAAAGGCATTCCTTCATTCTTCTGCTAACAAAGCTGAGATTTCTGTTCCTTTAGATTTCCACTAATTCTTTCTCCCATAAACTGTTCGGCTTCCAGTTGCAGTAGACTCCCTGCATCTTATTCCTAGTTTATGGGACATTAGATGAAGAAAGCATAATTTAAATTATATTTTAAATCGTTTAGTGAGAGATTTTAAAGAGTTGGGTATTAAATTTCATCCCACTTGAACTCCACTGGTAACAAAGGTATACTGTATATAAAAATTTATTTGTGATTTCTTTGTGCACGTATTTAGTTGCTGTCAAGAAAAAACACACAATTGTTTTATCTCTGAGGAACACAAAACAGTGATACTTAAAAGATCAATTTCTCTTGAGCAAGTCATGAATAAATTAAGAGTTCTCTTTATGTTTACATTGTTCACTTATTGCTACAACTGTTCTGTAATGTTTTTTGTTTAATAATTTAATATCTAGTAATCTATCATTCCTTATTTCATGAAACAGCAGCTGTACTAGATTAGAAATCCATGAGCACAATTTATATTAGAAGCTCAATGTTTTTATATTATTGTTTTCTTGCTTTATCTCGGTGGTGTGCATTCCTCCCTTTTGACACCTAAATTAGATTCAGTTTCTCGAGGGACATTCCTCACGGCTTACATTTGTGTTTTCTGTTGCTGCCAGATCTGTCATCTAGTAAATCTTGAGGAAAATTAACCCATGATATTCACCGTCTTCTGTGCAACAAAGAGGGTCTGCAGCTGTGGCAACATCCTTTTGTTACATCCACAATCTCCATTGCTCATAAATGAAGGAATTTCTTTATGTTGCAAATACACTTTTGCATATATGCAAGGCCTCATGTATGCATATACAGGCCTGCCCCCTTCCTTCATAGTCTTTTTCAGAATCTCCTCTACTGTTTGTTTTGAAGATTTATTTATTCCTGAGGTTATCAATTACCAATCCGATTTTTAGTTCATGTGAGTTACAGATAATTAGTTGGGTTATAAATTGGATGAATCAAATAACAATTACTATCCTAATTAGAATATCTATCACAAAGCCAAGACTCAGTAAAATGCCACTTACTGATTATAATATCAATTTCAAACATAATTACCACTTTCCAAAAAATTAAACATGTGTGTGTATATATTTAATGTGAAAGCAATGCTTAGTTGACTCAAAACAGTCAGTCAAGTTTATCTGAATAGGAAATGTCAGTGCTTTGACTCGTCCCTTTTTGAAATGGAAGAGTGTAGAAATGACGGCAATACTCGGTTTATCAGCGTTAAAATTGAGTTCAGTGCTGGGAGCTCACATTAATACCCGCGGAGGAATTCTGACTGACCCATGTTGCATGTGCAAAAAGCGCTGCAAGTGCCGAGGTAAAATACATGTATAACCTTAATTTACCCTGCTGCAATGCTGCTCAGTACTTCTCCTGTTCCGTCTTGCTCCCGTGCGATGCAGCAGCCAGCAATGGATGTTTTCCACAAGAAATTCAGTCCCAGAAAGCAGGAGAGAATTTCATATGCCCAGACCATTGACCCTTCCTCAAACATTAATATAATTACTAAGGTACATGGTGCTACTTATCCTAACTGAGTTCTTAAAGGTAACGCTGTGAAAAACAGTGCACTTAACATACTCTTGACAAAATGTCATTAATTGAAAGTAATAATTACACTCTTACAACCCCAGGAAAATGCCAGAATCCTCCAGGAACGGGCAGTTGCTTACATCAACACAGATTCTTCTATAGAAGGTGTGTTTTTTATTTTAAAATTCACTTTACTTCACAGGTGTCAGTTCTAATAGTTCACTGTTTATTATTTATTGCATCCAGAGCTGGCAAACATAAGACAGATGATGTTCAGAAGAAGTGTAGCAAATACAGAATTAAGTGGAGGGAGAGAACAATTTAAATTCTCTTGTTGCTTTCCTGTTGCAAATAGCAGCATCCATGAGCTACAGCCCACGTGCCTGGGGTCCAGAATGTCTCCTCTGGAGGAGTTTAGTATTCTGTGCTAATGAGCTGAGCGGTCTGATTGTTAAACTCTCTCTTAGCTGCATTAGCTTTAATTTACGATTACAGTTTCAATATATGACAGACTGCTACTTGTTCTGTTTGCAGCTCCAGCTCCTTTCCCTGTGGAATTATCTTTTTGGGACACTAACTTATTATGATCTTAAGACAATTTGTGTCGAGACATTTTGTGTTACATTTTGTGGGGGTGGAACCCATTTTGGTGCTTTGGGCCAGTGTAGTCACCTTTGTTCGTTGCTATGAGCAGGGAGAATATGCAGGGAGTTACATACGTATTATGGCAGGGCTCTTCCAGAAAAATAAGCTCTGAAAAGTGTTTCACAAAAAAAATGATCAGTCATTATCCAATTTACTATGCCCCTCAGATTGTGAGAAGAATCTGTCATACAGGAAAGCTGCTCGGAAACTGGGCTTTGAATTTTGGGTCCAAAATTATGACCTAAATCACAAAATCCTTAAAATATACTGAGCTTTATTACAGAAGGACTTCATTTACTGTTGTCTGTGCTGAAATAATAGTCAGTAGAGTCCTGTGAAGCTGGAGTCCTGCATCATAAGCTCAGTTATTTAGGGCATTGCTCTTCCCATGTTAAACCCAACTTATTTGGGCTTACTGTGTGTGAATAAAATGGATATCAACAGGCATATCAAAGAACTCTTTTTATTCCTGTCAGCAGAAAATTTTGTCTGTCACAAAAGGATTGGAAGGAAAGAAAAGCCAAACCCAGTTTCTAAATGCTCAGTTGGAGTCGAGCTATGGGGAGGGTTAGAGCTGTTCCTTCAATTATGGAGCCTACGTGCTGTGTAAAAAGTAGAGCAGAATTTCACGCCTAGAAGATCTCACGAATGAAATAATAGCTTTACAACCGCTTCATATTCTCAGCATGGATTGTAACACATATTTTTAGTTGGTTTGCAGCCAACATGCTGCTGCCTTAACAATTTTCTTCCAAATCTTGATTATTCAAACATGTCTCGTGCTTTATGCATTAAAGAAAATGTGAAAGTAAAAGCACTGGAAAAGAAATACGTGATAAGGGTAAGAACACCATATTCAGTGTACTGTTTTAAGTATCTTGGACATCTTTCACCTGACTGAGCATTAAAATCCCCTGTATAGCCATAGCATCCATGCATTTTGCCGATTATTTTGTTTATCATCATACATTCTCCACAGCACTTCTTATGCCACATTTGGACAGCAAATTATTTCTATTCATTGTCCTTTAGCAATTAAAGGAAGACTAGAGCGTCCTCTTTTTGAGCATTTTTATGACTGTAATTTCCAGTTCTCAGCTATAGACTCTCCTTGGAAACATCATTAACATTATCTGGTACTTTTTCCATCATCATGGGGTTTTCTGTAATTGTCAGTCTAGTCCTTTTCTAAGTGCACACTGTGCAAAGGATGACCCAAAGGTCTAAAGCCATATTAAAACCTAATAACAGTGATATCTGAGAGGTTATATTTTATTATGTCCAAGCCTTCTTGCCCCTCTTCCCCTCTTTGTTGCTGTCTGTATTTGAGGGCAGAGGGGTTTGCCCAGCTGCTGTGCGGTGGCTGGAGCCTGTAGAGAAGACTCTTTTACACTCCTCCCTGCCTCAAAAGTGGTGATAGTTTCTTTGCAATGGGGCCCTTGCAGGTGGTGTGGAAACCTCATGGGTGTAAAGTGTAGCAGCCATAGCCTGGTGATAAACGGGGAGGTTTAGGAGACAGTAGACGGAAACGTTACTCTGCATCTTTTTTGCCTCCTATTTGGGTGAGACTTAGTTCTGAAATTTGCAATGCCAGACGTCTTACAGGTCTCTTACTCAGAAGGTGACCTGTCGCTCAGATATGGTCTGCAAAAACATTGAAAAAGTACTCTTTATGATAAGAGCAGAAGCAGCTGCATTGAAAGACTTCTTAAAACATCTTGCAGGGAATGTGTCCTTCCTCCTGCAGTTCCTGAATGCACTAATTTTATTTTTTACATCCTACAAAAAGCAGGATGTTACCATTGCCTTCTGTTTAACACAAGCTTCAGGGAGTGTATGAGTGACAAGGGGCTGTAGCTAATGAGGGATGGTTGGGCGTATTTTAGAACTATGGGAAGGCTTAATTACATTACTGTGTATGTGCTATAAGCAATGCATCATTGTTGTGCAGTAGCAGTAGAACGTGACCAATTAGTTCTTTTTCTGTATATTTTCTGAGGCATAGGTATAAATTCTTACCTTGGGGCCAAGAACTTTGTCTAAGATAGGATTGCAGGGTTTAATCCTTTAAGAAGATATTGCCACTGGTATGTGAAATGAAAATTTCCATGTCTTTATTTCATTTTTAGGTAACTACACATTAAGAGTTGACTGCACCCCTCTTCTCTACAAACTGGTGTATAATCTGACAAAAGAGGTACAGAATCAGTGTGCCTATTATTTGTGACTTTTTAAGAATCTAAAACTGCAAGTTTATTAGATAAAATTGAATTATTGAATTTATCTTATGAATTATTGGATTTATCTTACCGCTGTGCTGGAAGAATCTTGATCACACCAAAATCAATAGCAAAACATTCCATCAGTGGTCCACAGTCCAGGCTCACAGTTCCTCAGTATCTTAGAAAGGTTGAAACGTGTTGCTGGCATAAGTGAAATATTATTTGTAATGCAAAGTGAAAAAATAATAATTAAAAGAAGATAATAAAACACTTGAGCAAGATCAATTCTCTAAAGCGATAAGCATTCAAGGAAATAAATTGCATTTTAAATTTCCATTTCACATGCAAAAGAGAATCTATTAATTTTCACATTGGCTAGCTACCATTTTTTCTCTGTCTGTTCCCCCTGAATCTCTTTCATATCTCATTGAGCCCCAGAAATACCGTGATAAATACTGAAAGACTGTGGTTTTTTTTAACAGGCAGATGTATGGATTTGCATTACTAATCATGCCTCCTTTGCTTCCACCTCTCAGGATGAATTATCATAAGGCTGAAAGATTTATTAAAGCATAAAACTTCATTGACTGTATGAGGAGTTAACCGGGTTTGGCACCTTGTGTGAGCCGTTGTCATTATCCTCAGATCTGGATCTATCTCAATTAACAGAAGACATCTCTGTCTGACTTAAGTACCTTTAAGATGAGATTCATTTGGCCAAATGTGGTTGCATACTCTTGTACATACAGAAATCTCAAACTATTTCCCGCCTCTGGATATTAAGGGAACCCAGGTGACTTGGTTCAGTGTAAAAATCTACACTGTAATGGCACTTGGTAGGGTGAGTCCAGCTATTAGTCTCCCATCCCATTCCCTGCATTCATCCCGAGTTATTTTCAAATGCAGTGCACTTTCTTTTAACCCTGAAAATGCCAATGGTTTGAATCTGGGGCGATTTATCTATGCTATGCCCATGTTTTTCTTTTCTACATTTTTTTTTTACCAGCTCTTTCTATCTTACTCTTTCTTCCTTGCTGGGGAAGAAGCTATGCTTGATCAAAGGTGAACTGTGATGCTTCACACAGTGAAGGGCATTTTGTTCCACCTATAAAAATGTCAATGTCCCTAGTGCTGCAGGACCCTGGATAAAATAATTTACTTTCTTTCTGCAGCAAGCCACTTACTCAGGGATCCGTTTTCCTGCAAAAGATAAATAAAGTAAAAAAAAAAAAAGCTCTGGGCTAAAAATAGTACCTCACTGTTGATCTTAAGTCAAGTATTTAACTAATGCTGGGTTTGAGTAGAAAAATTCCAAAGTACCATACGAAGTACTTGAGACAGGCTTTTTTGAAAATTTTCCTATTCAGTGTTATTTAAGCTTTTAGCAGTAGACGCATAATATAAACAACAGAAATTGTGACAACTATTCCATAATTCCATGCTGTTTCCTTGCTAAAAAGCTCCTAGAAGTACATTATATTAATCCATATTCTTCATAGCTTCATTTCCAAAGGGGATTATTTCATGGTAGAGAGTTGCCCATGAAAAGTCTCGTTATTTCTTGAGCTCCTTGAAGACACTGTTGGAACATCTTAGATTTTTTTTTCTTGTTAGCTCCACAGAGCAGGATTCTGCAACAACGTCCTCATTCTCTGCTGTTCCCTGCTTTCTGTGCAAAGTCAAAGAGCACTTTCCCCAGTTTTACCATACTGTCTCTGTCGAAAGAATTTCATCTGGAATCCTTTTTTTTCTTTTTACTCACTGTTTTTCACTGTCTCACTAAGTAAATTTTAGACACGCCTTGTCACACTTTTATAGAGGAGTGTTTTCCTCTTTTTTTTACTGCTAAACCTGGGAACACCTCTCATCTTTCTGAAAAATACAATGATGGTTCATTTTTTACAATGATTCAGCATTGTAGTTTTCATTTCCAAAACATCTTTCATTTACAAGTGTGGATGTGCCACCAGTGACCTCCAATGATCCATAAATCACAGCCTGTGAAACCTTTCTCTAGAACACTTACACTCTTTTGATCTTTCCTGTAAGATCATTCATAGAGATTGTTGGAATTTTCCCAAGTAAAAAGATGTTTTGATGAACTCTTGGAGAAAAGTCAGGGCATTTTCTGAAGGACCACTTCTAATTAAGATACCATTTTTGTTGGCATAGAAACACGTACACAGAAGACTGATAGACGCTGTAGAAATGTGGCACATCTCTAACTTGGCTCACTGCTTCTAGAATCTCAGAATAAAATCCATTTAAGGGTTCAAACATCTTTATTCTCCAGGTCTCTAAAAATTCCAGTGAATAGGATTAGATAAAGAAGGAGAAAAACTAAAGCAACTGCTAGAACAGGGAAGGTCTGTTTTGCAGAGAGATCTGCTTAATTTTCTTTACTCTTTTTTTTTTTCTTCACTTGCTTTCAGGTAGCCTCTAGTAAAGATAACCAAAAACTGCAATCTGTACCTTTGCTACTCAGTTGTGTCTTTTCCACTATTTTGAAAAAAACCCTAATTTCTGTAAGTGCTAGAAGGACTAAGTTGAAGTGATTATATTCTTAGTTTTGCTATTTTAACAGCAATGCATTTGGGTTGGAATGACACTGGGAAGCTGTATGTACACATCAAAGCCTCAACCCATTAAGTCTAAGTTGTTAGTTTCTTGAATAGGAATAGTGAGAAGTCCTGTGCACCTCAGGAGCCCTAGTTAATTCTTGGAAACAGCAAATGAGGCCAAAATGTTCCCTATGCTTTGCATTAAGCTTTTGCATGGGATTGAATTTCATTCAGGAAGCTCAGCATGTGACAGAACATTAGTGCAGATGTGGGTGATTCTGAACTTTCAAAAGTTACTTCTGTTCATATTAAAAAGTCCAACATCCAACATCCCATGGTCTCTTTGCTTTTCTTGTTTTTAGTGAGCCATTTATCACCAAAAAAAATGTAGTGTACTCATGAATTGTTGTCTTCTGAGGAGTTCTGCATTGAAGTGTAGTCTTCAGCATACAGGTGGGACATTTAGCTGTTGAAAGTCCATTTTGGCCCCACTCTACTGTTAGGCTTTAGGCAGTTGGTCACCATCAGCCAACATCTGCAAAAGTCCAATTCCAATTCCACTATTCTGCTCATCAAGTCTTACTTTGTATTTATACTTAAATAACTCTTCCCTTGAGGTAGCCGTAAGTTTATGCTGATCCTAGGTTTGGATCTAAGTCAGGGCAAATAATGTTTTACTAGGCTCTCGGTGGTGTAGGAAAAAGCTGGCCAATGGGTTTTACATAAGCAGAGCTGTCAGAATAACATCTCTGCCAGAGCATGGAGTGCTTTTTCTCCCATATGTCAGAGTTCAGCTCGCTCTTATTAATGTGCCATTTTCAATTTAGCCCTAGAACTTGACCAAAGTGCCCTGAAAATGACAGCAGCCAAGCAGTTACTTCACAAAGTTGTTATTTTTCTGCTAGCTGCTGACATAATCTCAGAGGTCAGAACTCTTTGGGTTTTCAATTTAGAGTCTGTATATTTTCAATGCAGAATTTAAGTCTCAACAATAATGTGGGATGGAAAAAAAATCCCAATCCTCTGCGTATCATAACCAATCTTATATTTAAAGGACCATGACTATTAAAGATTGTTTAAGTGTAGATGGAGACCAGGGCCAGAGCTTTGATTTATTTTTACGTCTGCCACAGATTCTCTTTCTGCGATGCTCTTTCATAGTTGTCCTGGCTGTATGATGGCTGTTCTAATACTTACTTTTTCCATCCCGGTTAGATAGCTTTTCGATTTTTCTAAGGTAAGGGTAGGACCTACATTTGTACATAAAGTGTCTTGCACAATGGTGCTCCAGTCTTGCTTGAGTCCCCTTGGCACTGCTGTAATATAGTTAATGACTGGTTTTGACCCTTCTTTGTAGCACAATGCTTTTGTACCCTTCCTATAGGAAAAAGCATTCAAATTTCAGGCTTAGCCTGCTGAGAGAATATTGCTGCTGTGAGGGGCAAACCTCCACAGGGTTAGGGCTGTCATCTCCCTTGCCTGCTTAAAGGAAAGCAGCTGGGGTTTCCTGGCTGCTGGAGGAGCTCCATAGTGCTACCTCTCCTGTGAGGACAGGCTGAGATAGTGGGGATTGTTCAGCCTGGAGAAGATAAGGCCTTGGGGAGACCTTATTGCAGCCTTTCAGTATCCAAAGGGAGCCTACAAGAAAGAGGAGGAGGGACTTTTTACAAGGGCATGTAATTATTCCTCAACTATAATGAGGCTAAATGGCTTCAAACTGGAAGAGAACGGACTAGATAGATATCTGGAAGAAAATTTTCCCTCTGAGGGTGGTGAGACACTGGAACAGGTTGCCCAGGGAAGTTGTGGATGTCCCATCCCTGGAAGTGTTCAAGGCCAGGCTGGATGGGGCTTTGAGCAAGCGGGTCTAGTGGGAGGTGTCCCTGCCCATGGGGGTCTTGGTACTAGATGATCTTTAAGATCTTTTCCAACCCAAACCATTCTATGATTTTACATATACTGTTGTGTGTGGTTCTACACAGTGAATAATAGGGTGGTAAGAAGTCCTAGAAGTCCACAGGATCCACCTTCCCCAAAGTGGTTGAGCTACAGCTAGTGTCCTTGAGCTTTTAACCTGCTCTTCCCCCCTGTGGTTGGTTCCAAGTGCATGTGAGATGCTTTTCATTATTGGGAACCGTAAATGTATGTAAGAAACATAAATAGTGTTTGTGTACCGCCCTGCATGCAGCAATGCTGTTGATTAGCACCAATGCAGGTGACAGCTGTAAAGGTCTCCTTTGATACTGAATTAAGTCAGAAGTACTTCCAATGAGATTATAATGTTTTCCTCCCCAGATTTTAAGCCCTGATGAGGGTTATGAAAATAAGTCTCTTTATGACAGTTGGCTTGAGAAAGATCCTGCAACTGAAAATAATAGCTATCCCAGGTAAGTTGTTAATCAATTTTTTCTTTCCCAATATTTTCATCATATCATGGCATGGCTACTCTCCAGAATTTTTCAAGATGTGCTATTGATGACAGCAATAGAAAACCTTTTAGTACAAGGTGACTCTCTAGCAATATCTTTTAAAGTAAAATAAAATAAAATTTTATGACTTTTTTTTTAAATTATGCTGACATCTATGCCTGCTGTAAAATGAAACTTCATGCTTTTTAAAGGCCTTTTATTAGTAGAAAAGCAATTTGGAAAGCACTCAAAAAAAGACCGGGGTGGGGAAAGAGTTTGAAATATAGTTTAGTCACCCTACTGGATGAGATAATATCAAAATTGTTAGGATAAGCAAATGCTCAGTTGAAAGAAAGTGCCTAGAGCGGTAATTAAAAAGCTCTCTTTATACTTAATCTTTGGTTATACAATGAATGTAAATGTAATGCATTACAAATCTATATCTAGAGCTATTAAAACTTCATATTCAAAGGTATTAAAACTCCAAAACACTGTTTGAGCCTGTGACTCATAGAGCTAAATCTTATTCACAATGTGGCATTACTCACGTAAGGGAAATAGAACCGCCCCTTTGTGTGATTTGACCAAAGTGTTCTGTGTGTATTGCCCTCTCTTTCAGACCCCAGTAAGGTGAGTGTCCAGATTCGTCAGACTCACTGAGATTTCCTCCTTTTGAAAAAGATACCAGACCTGATCTTTCTCAGTGGATACAAATAGCTCCTTACAGAAATTTATACCAATAGAAGAACTTTAGCTGGGTTATTTTTCTTCTTTTAGCTGAGAAACACCAATTATTCACCAGGCTAGACATATCAACCTAAAACTTAATATAAAACTAGAATAAAGATTTGAAAATACTTAGAATATTACATCTGTCTTTATTATCATTATTTTTTTCTTTTCCTCTGTCTTGCCACACCAACCCAGTAGATGGCAATATTTACTTGTAAGTAACAAATCCTACATGCGTCTTCTGCAGTGGAAATTATTTATCAGTCTTTGATTCTACTATGGAAAATGCTAAGTATATAAACATATCTGTCTTTACACGTATTGCTGCCCAATTCATATTAGTTTGGAAATAAATGATTAATATTTTAAGATTGCAAAGATATGTCTAATACAATTTTATGGCACTTGTGCATAATGTATTCATTGGTTTTTAAATGTGGTCAGTGTCATAAGCAGGATTGCTGCCTTTAAAAGACCTTCCTAGTAACATAGAACACTGAATTCTTGTGGTGGAATAAAATCAGTTAGAGTAATTAAGCTTGCCACTCATCTCGTCTCTGATCTTACTCGTGTCCCTGATGTGCCTTCGGGAATAACTGACCTCCATTTCTTTGAAAAATTTGCATTTTGCATAAATTACTACCATACTGTAATGTAAGAGGTCTCACTAAGATTTGTCTTTTCTGGATGTAGAATAAACAAACTGGGATCAGGCAGTGATTTTGAAGCTTACTTTCAGCGACTGGGAATCGCATCAGGCAGAGTCCGTTACACGAAGAACAGGGTAAGTCTTAACACATTGCTTGAAGTTTGGCAGTGGTGAGCAGTCGTCTTTTAAAAACATTTATTCATGATTAAAAAAAAAAGCTACAAAGAATCTTTGACTGGTTTGCATATCAGTCCCCTTTCTAAATTTAGCAAGAAACCTAAATGTTTGGAGAATAAGACGCTTAAGTGATGTGTATATTCTATAGACTGTCAAGTTAACAGAAAGGTATTTATAGAATCTGATTGGAGGTGTGTATTTCATTCCACCATACTATTAATAGGACCCTTAATATACAAATCTTCCTTGATTGTGTTTAGAAATATGTACAGAAGGGGCCATGATCGAAGATTTCTGCTGTCCAAAACCCCAAACTGCTTTCACTTTTAAGGAAGGCAGTCTCTGTACAATGGACTGAAGGCAGGTCTGTATGGGCAAGAGAAGGAAGCCTGCTCACTTAATCTTGTGCAACAGTCCATGGATTCAGGTTGTTTTAGTTTCCTAAAATAAACACACAAAAATGGAAGCATAGTAAATTGTGCTACGTAGCAAATAGCTTTTTTGATTTGGAATCTGTGCAAAACATCATAGTCGTTAAGTGATCAATACATCCCTTAACTGCAGTTAGAACACAGGGCACTGACAAATTTGCTTGGTCTTTTTCAGAAAGCAGACAAATTCAGCAATTATCCTGTTTATCACACTATGTATGAGACCTTTGAGTTAGTGGAAAAGTTTTATGACCCCACCTTCAAGAAACAGCTTACAATTGCCCAGTTACGAGGCAAACTGGTTTATGAACTGGCAGATTCCCAGGTCATTCCATTTGACTGTAGGGATTATGGAGAAGCCTTAAAAGGATATAGCAATAGCATTTATAAATTGGCCAAGAAACATGAAGAACAGCTGGAAACTTACAAAGTATCATTTGGTGAGTAATAGCCACAACAGTATTTCTTATACGCATTAATGAGAATTATGCAAGGACGTGATTTATCTGTTGTAGCTCTGAAATTGAATCCTTTACTTTCCTGTTTCAATTCTGCGATCATAATAAAGAGCCTCCATTTTCATTTTTTTCTAAACATAACACAGGTTTAACACATTATAGATGTGAGGGTTATAGATCAGAGAGTCACAATAACTTTCATGCGTATTTTGGGCATTATTGCAGTGCTCACAAGCAGTCATGGAACACAACTAAATGCAAATCAAAGAGACAGTATCAGCCTGCTTCTAGCATTCTTGCTTAAAAAAGAAGACAATTTAAACATTTGTGGCAACTGCCTGGAACTTGGGAGACACAGGTGCCCATTCCTCCTCAGCCAAAGACTTCATCTGACCTTGGGAAACATGCTGACCGTGTGTCTCAGCCTCTTGTAGGCAACAGAAGCACTTCTCTAACTCTTCTGCATAAATACATCCATTTGCTGAGCACTTGAACACGTTGCAATGAAGCATGTAATACAGGTTGGAAGCAGCAGAGTGCTCTGGATCCCAGGCGAGGAATGCTTCCACACTAATTTACTTTCTCTCCCCCCACTCTCTCTCCCCACTCCTCTCTCTCTTCTTTCTCTCTTTCCTTCCTTCCTTCCTTCCTCCTTCCTTCCTTCCTTCCTTCCTCCCCTCCTTCCTTCCTTCCTTCCTTCCTTCCTTCCTTCCTTCCTTCCTTCCTTCCTTCCTTCCTTCCT
>JAOXNO010000001.1:200812452-200836512 GCA_028565335.1 Limnodromus scolopaceus | reverse complement strand
TCCTCCAGTCTGGTGCCAATCATGCCTGCACGGAACTACTTTCTTTCCCTATATAAGGAAAAAAATACGGAAAAAAAGACTTAAAATTGCATTCAGAAGTATTTTTACAAGACTAATCAGGTTAAAACCCTAGGACTATTTTAATAGCCAATAAGCATAGCCAATAAAGAACTATATTTCATGTTTACAGGAGACTGCGAGACTCCACTTACACCTTTTTTTAAAAAGTATTTCAGCTACTGGTCCCTGGCAAACATTAGAAAAATCAAGGCTCATGACAGAGACTGTAGTAAGAAACTCAGGCATTGTGATAGAAAAACAAAACCAAACCACTAAAACCCAAAAGCTACATGTTGGATTAACTTCTTTTCCAAGACTACAGTTATCCAGCCCATAATAGAAAGGAACTGAAAAAAGAAAAAGAAAGCCACAACTCCAAGAAACTTTAATAGTACTGCAAAAAGTTATTTAGTATTACCCTCTGTTCTTATACAGGAAAAATAAAGAATGAAAAACCTCAGAAGAACAACAAAAAGTCAAGTCAAAAAACCACTTTTACTTAGAAGCCCATTATCTGAATATATACACATTTAATATACACATAGTTTCTAAAAATCTGCGGAAATTCTTTACAAGAATACTCTCTTGCTGTAAGATTACATCTTCAGCATTTTTTTTAATCCCTCCTTTCTGTATTTGAAAATACTTTTCAAACACAAACATAAATTTCAAAGCAAGCAGCTATTCCATGACTTAAAGGAAGGACTTGTGAAGTAACTGTTCATTATGAGGTCTCAGATCTACACTTTCTATAGTATATCTTAATTTTCTTCTGTTAAATGTTACTGATGTTGGCAGTATCGAACTCATTTTGCTTCAGCAATAGACAATATATTCGTAACAAGAATTTTGTGTTCACCTGCATCCAACGTGTGAGCAGCTAATGTTTTTGAAGTGCTCAGTTCCATTACTAGATTCTTAGAGAACATTATAGAATGTTTTTAAACCTTGATGAAAAGTATTTTTCACCCTGTAATTCTGCAACATTGCAATAAAATACCTACAAACTAAACAGACGCTCACTTTCTATTTGTTTATACTGGCAGCCAAACCAAAGCACTGAAGTAGATTTGGACTAGAAAAATATTCAGACATTTAAACTAGACAGAAAGAGACCCTCCCATCGCCACCCATGGAACCTCATTGACCTTCCCTACCCTGCCATGCCTACCTAAACAACTCTACTGCTCTGAATGAAACTGGAAGCACTTGTCCGCCTTCTCTCTTCATGGTCTTTGGAGGAGGACAGACTTCTAGTAATTTTATTTTAAGGTAATATATATGGAATATATTCTATATGAAATACCATAAACTTTTTAAACTAGCAAAGCACAAAAGACTGCTATTTTTTTCTTGAATTTGCCAAAACCACTTTTACCATAAAACAGTGATACTATATGTATCACTAAAAAGCAAGGTTGTACTCTATTACAAGTATACTTCTACCACAGATTACTTCCACTGCCATTTCTCTGTCGTCATGCTGTACATAATATCTCCCATATTATTTCAGAGGTAGTGATCTGTAACAGCACTACAGTAATAACTCAATCAAGCTACTAACTACATTTCAGTATTGTAAATTCAGACTGGCCAGGTACAAAACGCATCATTAATGCTACTTACCGCATCCTTTTTAGTCCACACATGTGTTCCTGTCGTGCAGCCTTCTTGAGCTAAAAATGTATTGAAGTCAGACGTTTTTCTTTTACAACAGCTCCAATACTTCATCCTTGAAAGTTCACAAAGTAATAAACAATATTTAGGACACTATTTACTGTGAGTATTTAAGATCCTTCCTTTGTGCAACATTACTGTTAATTTACTATAGCCTCTTCAAGCATTGCCATTTTTGACTGAAGAAATACAGAATGAAAGCGAGGCAACATCTACAAAGCATCTACAAAGAAAGCAGGAACACATAATAGACAAATTAAAAAAAAATAATTAAAAGTTAACTGTATAATACTAACCCTTCATGGAATATAGGTACACCAGAATGGTATATACATACTTCTTCTGCGCTATGTGGTCCTTCGTACGTCTAGTAAAAGGAAGCATTTAAAGCGTATTATTGTTACAGGATGTGGACCAAAGGAAAAAGCAAAACAAAACACAACCCAAAACAGAAACATCAAACAAAGTGCTACAAAGCTTTTGGTAAATAATCTAAATCTAATGACTTGCCCTAATTTGCAAAATAGCCATTCAGCCTTCATCCACAAGAGATTCCCTGGCCCTCCTTCTAAGAAGCTATACTCTGTATTAGTTGAAGGGCGCACATCAATGGTGACATCATTCATGCTCATAAAGGTGAATTTTGATCCCAGAGATATCTTTAAAAATACTCTGAATATTCAGAGAAAACAAGTAGTTACTTAACTGGAAAATAAATTTTTATCATACATAACAGACATGGACTCTCAAAAGGAAGTAAATGAAACAATATACAATGCTGCCACTGAATATCATCAGTTCTTCCTAACACAAACAAGAGACTGCTGTAAGTTTCCCCCCCACCAGAGTCTCAGCAGAAAATGCAAAATCGGCCAGATGTCCCATTAAATACCTATTTTAATTCTACTGTCCTGTTCTGTACAACACAAGGGTGTCAGTGTAAAAAACTTTCCGTTTAAATGACCCTGTAATACATAGATTAATTTTGGTGCTTGAGGAGTTAAAACATTGTCTTTGTGGATCATTCTGGCAGGAAGTGTTACCTGACAAGATCTGCAGATGCTTCTGACCTATACACAGATTATCAAAAGCAATTCAAGTGTTATCAGTAAGCTACCTCTCAACAATACTTTTAACATATGAAGTTGATACACATCAGTATCATGGATTTGGCAAGCTTACTAATTAGAAGACAGGTTTAAAAAAAAAGTAATCTTAGATTTGCTATATCCACAGTACAAAACAGCCCATATTTTTCCATACTAAAGTGTGTTATCAAAGGTGCATTCATTAAGCCTGATGGACTTTGTGCCATTTCCAACTCAATTTGTAGCACACAAAAAAACACCCAAGAAAGGAAAACAAAACTGCACACTTAATAGTTTAGGAGTTGGGTTTAAGAGTGGAACTGAACCACTTACTTTTGAACAGCCTGCATTTTTACATGCTGTCCCAATCTTGATTTCATCACCGTCTTCCTCTGTAAACAGAATAATATTATAGAAAATAGCAACTGAATTGTATAACATATTAAATAGTTTGCTTTTATTGAGAATTAAAACGCGTTAAGGAGTACATTAGAAAAAAAAAAACCCCTCTCAAGCTATTTTCTCCCTGGTGCTGAAGTCTGCCAGAAAGGTACAGAGAAACAGATACTATGCAAACATTTCAAAAGCTGTATTTCCTATACATCAGATTCTAGGTTCTATACCTTTATACTGTTTTACGCAGGGAAAAAAAAAATAAAAATTGATGAAAAGGATTATTACAATCATATGGGAAGAGAACAATCACTCATCTTGTTTGGTTTTGTAAAACTAAGAAGGTAAAAGGCTCCAAACTACTGTCCATAAATAAACACAAGGAAAGAATTTGGATACCAAATAGAAAGAAGAGCTAAATGACCATTTTGGCACCAGAACAAAAGAGTTTAAAATAGCCGCAAATGTAGTTTGAAGTTAGAAAGTGTTTCCTAAGGAGCAGCCTAGTTGTAGAAACAAATTCCAAATAAACTGTGGGAAGAAAAAAAAAAAAGAGAGGAAAAAAGGATGTGGGAGAACCAACTAGACTTCCAAGGAACCTCAGCAATTTATGAAAGGCTTTATATGACATTGTGTTTGCAGTAACACAGGAGTGGGGTTCATATTTTTGAGAAACTTTCAGTCATGTATTCAGAAATGGATGTTTCCATCATGTCCATTCTAACCCGGAAATCTTACAAAACCATTTTAATGGCAACATATTGCTCCTAACACTCAAGTCTCCACGTTGTTCACAAACTTTGATTATCATTCCCTAGACCAGAGGTATTTCCCAGGTTATTAAAAACAAGAACATAATTACATTGAATAATCACTTCAGAAACAACAACAAAAAATAGCATTTCATTAACTTGTGTCACAATTAGCGTCATATACCTACTTAACCTCCCTATACCCTTACCTTTTTTCTCTTCATTTTCTGATGACAGTTTCAGTTTATCTAGTGCTTGCTTCAAGGAAGCTGACACTTTCAGCTGCAAATTTGTCATTGGCTCATCTGGGCTGAAAAAAGGTCCATGAATTCATGTCAGCTTCATGAAAAAGAACTAACAAAAGACAACAAAGTAGCAACTTCTGACCTTGCTATAAAGCTCTTCCTTTCCGACCTCCCTTACAACAACAACCAAACTAGATTTGTAAATGCCAATTCTTACTGTTTATGGAAAAACAGACTCAAAATTTAGGAGGCAGTCTTGGATATCAACAGGAAATCCTAAACGTTCTACAACAATAAAAATAAACCAGGGAGATTAAGGAATCTAAATGCAGACGTGCTATAATTGTTTCTATGACTGTTTAAAACACTAAACACAACTGCTAGTGGCATTCTTAACTACAAGGCTTTAGACTGCCATTTTTATTTCCTGTAAAGCTAAATGCTGAGAGATCCAGTACTACCTTGGTCCTAACCAGAATTCTTTTATCTCATTTTGAAGCGTAAGATATCATCATCACTGCCACCAAACACAAGCTCTTTTAAAGGTTATTTGGGAATTTTTACACTAGATGAGATGTGTAACACTGAACAACCTAACGAGCTTTAACTTGGCTAACTGACCAAAAATCTGGCAAAACTTAGTTTGTATACTGTACCTTGGCCTTTTAATTGTTTCCAATGGTTTTGGTGCCTGAATTATGTGTTCTTGAAATTTGGGTTTCAGTTCAGCCAGCTCCTTCCGTTCAGAGGTAGTTTTGACTTCTGGTTTAACAGGCTCAGGAGGTTTCTCACTGTTATGGGGACCCTTTGTACAGCCCTATTGTGGAAAACATATGTTTATATACATGCAATGTAGTTTGTGTGCACAATTAAAAATTATCAAAAACTGCAACAAGTTTTCTTGATTTATTGCTTCAGTGCCATCTTCTCCTTTAGCCCATTCTAAGCATTGACTGCAAAGGAAATCCTACAAAGTGGAAAGTTATCTTCATTTGAACATACGTTAAAGAAAAATGCAAACTTTCCATAATGAAGAAAAGTAACAAAAAATACTGGCCTTCCTTTATCATTAACAAGCGTCTAAATAGGTTTTGATAGAACTAATTGTAACCATTAAAGCTTGAAAATGAGAATCAAACATTGTATCAAGAAAAATAGTGCATGCAGGATTTAGGACAATTTTAACAAGTATGCAAAATTTAAACATGTAAGCACATTTACAATTTAATATTAATCAGTCATTTGACAAGTATAAAAATTTTAAATAATCACGAGTACGTACCACAATGCTCAAGAAGTCAGAAAAGTCTGTTGTCCTTCTCTTACAACATGACCAACCCTATAAACATTTTGAAATAAAAACAAAAACAAGCATGACTACCTTGCTTAGCAACAGCTTATAAAAAGCAAAAGACTAATTATATTCATTCACAAGATGCAGCGCATCGTGATTAGAGATTCTTTTCTTCTCTTTTTTGGACAATATCATCATTTGCATTTTCAAAAGCCAGAGAAACCTTTCACAGCTGCCATTTCTAGTTCACTCAGGCTGCCTTAATCAGAAAGGTTGGTAAACATGTGGCAGTATTTCCATGACAAGTTAGGTGCCAACTCTGTATGCCAGAAAATAGAAATGTTACTTTATCTCATAAAGTAATACAGAAGCAAACTAAACAAATACTATACCTGAGACTAGGTCACCTGTGGCAGAATGTACAGGCCCCCTTCCTAAAATTATGAGGACTTTTTTTGCCTTGAGTCCTAGTCAAGTCTTTCAACGGCTTACTTCCCACCAGAAAGTGGGATATCTGCAGTGCATAGCCAACTATCCAACTACATCATTCAAGTGCGCTTTTTATTATATAACTAGTAATCCAATTTTAGAGAAAATGATCTTGTCGCTGTGAATAATGTTTCTTACAACCTGAAGTACGTTATTAAAGGCAAGAGTTTGACTAATAAATGTATCACCACTTCGAGAGCTTAAGCGGTACGACACAATGGGTTTTAGGTAGGTAGTCCTAAAATATCCTCAAAGTATTAACTATTTCCACAGTTGAGGAGACAAAAGGTTCACCTTGCCCACTTAAGTCATCTAGAAATCATAGCAGGAAGAAAACTGTGCATAAGAAATTATGATAAATTTTTAATTAGGCCAAGAGACAGGATAAGGAAAGGGAAGAAAGTAGTACTTGTTTTAAAAACGGTGTGCATATAAAAGGGAGTAAACACAAGCTTTTGAGGTAACTGTATAATTTATGTCTTCATAATTACGTACAAGTTTTATGTATTGAGTTATGAGTACAACTATAGTTTTGTACAAAAAAAATTGCCATAGTTTAAGTAACTGTACTGTATTTCATCTAATGCCATCTGTCCCAATTTGCCAGTGTCACATGATGACTGATTCCAGTCACATACTGCAATATGAGCAATAGCTGACAGAAAACATGGTGCCCAACACACATGCACAAGCTTCTGTGAGCCCAAAAGACACCCCATTACAGGACAAGGTTGAAATGAACTGCCAGTAGGAACAGTTCTAAATATTAAGAAAAATGCTTGTCCCAAAGCTCGGTTAAATAGCAGTGTGGTGTCCTAAGAAAGGTCACTTAGGCTACATCTGTATCACTACAGTACACAGTGCCAGGCTCCATTTCTGGACACAAGATTTCTGGCCAGACACTATTAGATTGTTAGAATGATTTCCAGTACTGCTTTGGCAGTTGTGTCTCAGATAATTCCCTGTAGGCACTTCAGATACATCCAGTAGATCCTGAAGTAGGAAAAGAGTTTAATGTAATGAATATGGACTAGGCAGTTGGCCTAAGCAGCACTGGAGACCACTCACAGGTGTATTTAATTCACTACCAAAGACATAGCCCAAGAATCCTGGAGAGCTGCAACTCAAATTAGTGCAACAACTGAAGTCCCCCAACTTAACCAACATACTTATTTGTCAGATCAAAAGAACATAATTATTTTCTACAGTGGGCAAATGTCACATCCACATTAGTTCACCAGCCATGTAAGACCACAAACAGCTGGTTTGAATTCCAAGCAGGTTAATTAACTGAAAGAGTATGACCCTTCTCAATGCTTCCAAAGACCTATTCCAAGGAGCTAATTAAACTGTTGAGACACCTGAAGTCAATCAATAGGAAACATGGGTCATACAGACTTGCATGGCATTTAGACCATAGGAATACAGTTTTTAATTTCTTCTTCAGGTTTAAGTAAGTGTGCATTTCTAATTTCATGGGGTTGCTAAAACATAAAACGATGCACATCAGTCTCTACAAGTGGAAGATTTGGAATCAAAAAGAAAAACATACATACTGTTTTCCATATATGGAAAAAAAGATGAGACTTAAAAAGTCAGTTGCATACTTACTTTGAGAGCATCATGAAAGACTGGCACACCTGGATGGTATGTGCATGAATCTAGAAGAAAAAGACTAGTGTTAATATTCAGGCATACCAAGAATCATTATTCATCCAATCACAAACCCAGCAAAAATTTCACTTGCAATTCACATATGCCATGAGCTGTTCCACTTCCCCAAATGCACAGAATTATGAAGGAAAATACAGATCCCACAGAACAAGCTTTCTGAGTGCATGTATTAAATCTAAGTAATCCAGATTTTTTATCCTGTATTATACAACACAAACCAGGCATCTAAGACAAACTTCTACTGCATATGGAGCAAGTAAATTTTCTATGGACCATCCCTTGCCTTCATCAATAATTAGTCCTTAATGGTAATTCAGCAGAATTTAAAAAGGCGGCCATATGGCCACCCAACAGACATTAAAATACTGGTTTACAGCACCAAACACATCTATTTGCACCTGATCAAGGCTTTCTATCTAGAAGCACTCTGTTAAAAAATTATCTTAACACAAACCTTGAGTTCATTATTTTATCAGTGATAATTAGCTGCTTCTTTTTTCACTGTGGTATCCTAGGTCACTTAAGGACTTGAACCCAAAAGGCAGACTACCACATACACAATTTAGAAATGTCAATACTATTAATTATTAATAGGTTCTATACAAACACTACACTGCAACATGACTTCCATTGCCCGAACTGTTTATATTCACAGATGTTTATCAACACTACAGCTTCTTATGTAGCAACTGTTCCTTTTTGAATTAACAGATGTATTTTTTTCCAAGTGTAATCCAATTGCCCTATGTAACTTCTTTGACATATACTGCATAGATAATATTTTAATGACCTGACTCTAAAAGCAATGGGGAACACTAGCTATCTTTTAGCCTTTAAAGCAAAATTTTTGTTACTGTTATGTGACACAAACAGTAATAATTTTTATAATAAGCCTCCGTAAAACAGAAGAGTGAAAAATACCACAATTCATATAATAAGAAGCAAAGGAGAAAATGATAAATAACTTAATTATTAATCTGCCTACAGATATTAAATGGGCTTAAAGACAAGTAGCTGCTGTTTCCATTTTTTAAAAGATGGAGATTTTTAAGAAGTCTTGCTTAGTATGATTTTCTTTTGTTTTACATGCAGTGCCTAAGTCTAAGGCACTAATACAGTCTGATAGACATGTCACTTTAAGATGGCAGTTCCCACCTTAACTCAAAAGGCACAAATTTTGGAACATTAGGCATTCAGTTGGACTTATATGTTCATGAACTTCGTCAGCTTCAAAATGAAAAGCTAATGCTTTTGTAAATGTAAACCTTACAGGAAAATAAAGTGGTAATTTTGTATAAATAGCCCAGGACTTCACTGCTAAATGAAATTAAAATAAAAATAAAGGTAATTCTTTTCCAAAAGTATGGAAGTATGTCATCATAAGTATCATGGCAGTAAAATTAAGCTCTGTTTGCAGCAAGGATTATTTCTGAATCAGAAGACAAAATTAATATTTCTAATCCCCCACAAGCACGTGGGTTTAAATGAGAGAGGTGCTGTTAGTCAGCGTAACATTTTTAGAGACCAAAACCATCTTATGATCAATTAACTCAGGGATGGCTACCCTCCAGCTCACAAGTCAGACACAGACAAGTGTCTATTTGTCCATCTGCCCAAGTTAATCCCTTCTCCTTGCTTCCTGAAGCCCCCTCTGCAGGAAGTACATCATGGAGCAAGTGAAGGGCTACTCTCTACTGCAATCTCACGAGGGCAATGCACAACAGAAAACACTGAGACAAGGCTGCAGAACCTCAAAAAGAGGCAGTGGGACTCACCCCCTAAGGAGTCTGACCACTCAGTGTACCAGAGGACAGTAAAATGTCACTGATTTTCACTCATACTGAGCCCAACAACATTTACATGATTGAAGTTTATATCCATAGAAATATCCCATCTCAGACTATGTGGGAAAAAAACCCAGGAATTTAGCATACATCAGTAGTCACCTTAGCAGTCAGCAGCACGCTTCTGATTTGCCAGAGTTCAACTTCTGGCCCTTAGCTGCTATTCAATGTTTTTCACTGCAAAAAAATCAAGTCACCTCTCAACAGCTTTAACATCTTTCCTTAACCAGGACAAACTTATGGTTTTTCAAAACAAGGCATTTTCTCTCACCCTCAGATCATTTTTGGAGATAAGAGTATCACGAATTTTTAGGTTGGTTGGTAGGTTCTTTTTTTACTGCTGATTTCATACCCAAACCAATCCCACTCTCACAATGCACACACTGCTGTCACCTTACACTACATCCTTGCATATTCACTGAAGCACTTTATTAGTCTTTTTGTTAATTATCAAAGTAGAAAATGGCACAGGTAATTCCAAACTTAAGAGGTATTTACAAGAAAATCCTGTTGAATTCTTCAGAATTAGTAAGTCGTTTGTCTATACACAACTTGCAAACCGACCTGCTATCTTGTGGAAACACTCCAAGACTTTGCAAGCTATGCTTGATAGCCCCAAAGCGAGAGAAGTTCATTAAACCTGATGAAACCAAAAAATATTGCAGTACAATGAAGAAACTGAGACAAACATGTACAGCATATACACTTCCCACCTGTTTGTGCATACGACCTTTACAACTGTCACTAAGCAGCGCTGATTTCAAACCTAAACCAAACTTCAAATGTACTACCTCATGCCACTGTTTTAGCAGCAATATTTGAGCTAGCCTTGAAACGGTCATGTGGCCATGCACAGATTAAAAAAGATTAAAAAGAAAATTTTTTTTAAAAAAATTAAAACCTACTACCACTTTTGAAATTAAGTTCTACCTTCCCTGTCAGATGCTGCACAAGTCTTTAACAGTATGAATTCACTAGCAGTTAACATATCTAAAATGCACGTGAAATTTGTACCTTGCCAGGCATGCGATGGATGAACTCGTAACTGTGCACTCAGTCACAACTGTGTAGACATACCTTTAATGCTTTTCCTCAGGCTGTTTTTTCTGCCTCTCTTTAAGAGGCATAGTCCTTCATGTCAGCTAGTTGCCACTTGCTCATTTTTTGGAAACAATGACAGTTTCTACAGAAAATACATGCATGTATTATTTCAGCCATCAGATTCTGAAGAGAAGATTAATGGTCTCTTACATCAATCACCACTATGGGAATATCTATACGGCAGGCTGAATGCAGACAAAAAATCCTGAAAGATCCAAAACCTTAAAAGGCCATATTCTCTACCCATTTTCATTTAAGAAAACTTCCTAATAATATATTTTTCCTAATAAAATATTTATCCTAAATTAACCCTGAGATTATGTCAATGCAAAACTTATTAAAAGGATAAGTATTTTGGTGTTTGTTTAACACAGGTACTAGCTTTATTCCCTACAATATTTTAGAGTTAAATCCAAACACAGTTCCGAAACACAAACAAACATTTGAATTTGACAGCCATATACAGGTAAATAGGGATTTAGATGCCTAAGCAGTAATCATCCCATTGAAGTTTAGGGATGCTGAAAGTTATAATCACTTTACTTCTGCAGAAGATGTCAAACTATGTTGTCTGAAGTGGTCTGTGAATAACTATGTTTACCTTTAGAACTCCTTAGTCTAGGACACAGTAATTCCAGTAAGTGTTCCAGTCACATACCGAAACAAACTTCACCTCAAGCAGATGTTTCCCCCAATCCAAGCACCACGCAGTTAGCATTGGGCCATGCCAACCAGACTGAGGCTACTGCAACTTGATCACAAGAATAGGAACACATGGTGAAAAACTATTACTTTAATAATGAGTACAGGTCATGAAGCCCCAAAGAGAATTTTTAGTATAAAAGCTCATCTCTGTTTTGTCTTTTGGGGCAAAGGGGCACAGAGGACAGTGGGGCAAGAGATCACTAAATGGAAGTGTGCCTGGCTTTGCTGTTACTAACATTATCAAGTCTTACTGAAGACACTGTCCCTCTCTTTGGAAATACTTAGCTAAGAAAAATAAACACATTTTACATCATGGTTCTTAACCACAGAATGTGCACATGCTAGAACACGTTAGCCTAATTCTAATCCTGTGGGTCACTAAAAATTAAGCTAATGCAAAGATGCCATTCTAGAAATTCAGCCAGCAGAGTTACTTTACAAACCAGCTGAGGGCAAGCCTGCTGAGAACTCAGATCACCCTTTGGCAGCCTCTGTGGAACTATAAAACCTGAAACGATAGCGCTTTAAAGACGTGTCTCCAGGTACTGGATTCCCACTATACAGAGGGGGAGCACTACGTGACCTCACAGCACTTGGCAAAGCAGACATACATGTATCACAAAGCGTATTTTAATTAAAAACTGCTGCAAGCCTACACACTATGATTAAAAAAACCAAAACAGTAGTTGATAAGATAACTACCATGTATGCAACGCCCACCGAGGCCCTCAAAAGAAGAACGTCTGTTTCTCAAGGCCTCCGGCTTCGACCTTTAGAATATATCACAGTAAGGTACAGAACTCCTTCTTATTGCCTTTTTTCCCCCCCTCATACTGCCGTGAATAGCTTTATTATTACACAAGACTCTTCTAGCCCAGCACCTCGCCAGTAAAGGAGTAACTCCAGTGATGTGAAAGGTCCCTTCCAAGACAGACAATTCCGTGACTCCGTGCACTCCGGGCCCGGGCAGCTTTCGGTGTCCAGCCGCCACCAAGCCCGCAGCATCGCGTTACCCCTCCACCCCCCGTCCAGGTCCACCCCGACCGCCAGATAAAAGCACTACATAAAACCACAAGTTTCCCCGGGGAGAACCGAACCAAGACCAGCGATAGCGGGAGGGACGGACGGACGGACAGTCAGTCAGGCCACGGCTTTCCCTGTCCCTCGGTGCTGACCCCCCCCAGCGGCCCGTGTGACAGCTCCGCACCGCGGATGAAGCGGCCGGGGGGGAGGGGGGGGGGAGTGAGGGAGGCCAGGAGCCTCAGCTCGCCCCTCGCACCTCCCCTGCAGACCCCTCTTAACTCCCCCCCAGAGACCCCCCCTCACATCTTTTCCCTCACACCCTCACCCTCCGTGTTGGTTTCGGGGTCGAAGCGCTGTCCGCAGCCCCGGTTGTAGCAGAGAAGCGACATGGCGGCGGAGCGGTCCCGGGGCGGCTCTTCCTGCCCCGGCGCTGAGGAGAGAGCGGAGCCCGGCGGGGTGGGGGGAAACGGCAACCGGAAAGCGCTGCCTCTCCCTCGGCGGAAAGAGCCGTCCGGAGCCTTCCGGAATCTTCACGAAGCTTCGGGGGAAGGGGAGAGCCGGGCAGCCAGGGCTGCGCAGGCGCCGGGAAGCCGTTGCCGGAGCGAGAGGAGGAGGAGGAAGAAGAGGAAGGCGGCGGGAAGCCGGACGCTGTGGGGCGCATGCGCAGGGCGAGGGGGGGGCGGGGGGAAGGAGCCGGAGGGTCGCGAGGCGCGTGCGCAGTGCGGCGCGGAGGAAGTGGGACGGTCCCGGGTACGGCGAGTGATCCCGGCCCGGGGCGACGCTGTGGCCTCCTCGCCTACAGGCAAGGCTGGCGTCTGGGGTGAAATGTCCCTGGAAAGCTCTCCGGCTGCAGCAGAAGGAGGGGGGTTGTCCCCAGTTCCCAGCGGTGCTTCCCTTCCCCGGGGCCCTGTCGCGTCGGGCCGGTCCCCTCAGGGTCCCGTCCGGCGGCTGGGCCCAGGAGGCGCTGAGGGAGCCGGGCCATGGCCGGACGGGCCGTGGAACCGCCGTGGAGCGGCTCTGATCTCCGCTCTGGAGTCATCAGGAGCCGGCGAGCACCTCGGCCTGTTGGGGGGTGCTTAGGCTTCGGCGAGTTTTAAACTTGTCTTTTTTTTTTTCCCGCGAGAATGTGAGTAGCCTAAGTCGCTTCAAAAAATATTTGGCTGCCCAAAAAGTCTGTAATTAGGAAACTCTGAATGCTTACTTCCTAAATGTCTTTGATATGTGAGTTTAGTTTAAAAAAGACACCCCCCTTTTGTTTGTATATGAAAGGATTGCTTCGTTTGCACAGGAGCAAAGATGCTAACGTCAGAACTTACGATGAAAAAGACGGATTTTAAGTTCTCTCAGTTCACTGGAAGTTACCCTGAGTGCTCCCTCCTGTCAGCTGCCAGATTTATGTGTCCTCTATAGCGTGTCAACTCCTTTGATGTATTATTATAGGTTATATGTAATAATTATAGCTATCTACATTTCTGCAGGCAAGTACAAATTGATTTCTGCTAATTAAACATCTGCCTAGTTTTTAAGATGGAAATGCCTACGTGTTCATACGGCATGTGACAAATTCTGAAGCACCTGTGGCTACAAGGAGCAGATTAAGTGATCCCTACAACTGTTCTTTAAAGGGAGTTTAAGGATGCAGAAAGGATAATCAGGAGACTGCTTCCAATGTAGCCCTAAACTTCTGCAAACTTGTAAGTTTATGTGAGGTGTGCTCCACTTGCTTCATTATCTGTATATCTTACATAAAGACACACGTTGGTTAAGAAACATGTTTACTTGAGCCATCAAATACCAAGTGTTTGCCTCTGATCTGAAGCTCCTACTGGAGCCTGTCATAGCTCCAGGAGGATGAGCAACTTAGTTTCAAGCAGAAAAAACATTATTTTGCTATTTGCCAGGAGCATTTTGATATATAAGTACATGTGGTAATAACAGTTTGGAAAGAAAGAGGAGGAGTAAGAATATAATTAAGTTTTATGCTTTTATATAGAAAGCGTTTGAGTTGTGTCTGTTTGTTGGGTAACTTGTTTTATAAGGAGATTGATGGAAACGTTGCATAATTAATGTAGGTGTATTTGCATTGTTATTGTAGGGCCAAGAATTGTACTGAAAACATGAAATTTACCTTATTCACTGTCAGTGAAAGTACCACACAAGAATGAAAGTCTGATTTATATCCATAAAGTAAGTTTTGTGCTATTTCTGTGACTGTGGTTTCATTTCACCTATACTTCTGTTTCAGAAGGAGCCAACATTTTTGGCTCTGTAAAATGCAAAAAAGTTATGCTTCTGCAAAGGCAGCATTTTTTTTTATTCTGAGAATATTTGTATAAATACTCAAAAAGCATTATTTTACTAGCATGATATTTACTGGATTAAATGGTGGCATTCCTATGACCTTAGTAATGGAGTTTGATTCAGACGCTCACAGAAAAAATCTGTGAGGGGAAGAATAAAATTTAAAATCCATATAGTGCCCAAAAAGTATCCCATGGTGCTATTCCACACCTAATGACTATTTCACTGATACAGAGACGTGCCTTTAGATCTTCCAGAAGCAAATCCATCAAGAACGTATTCATTTCGTAGTTCAAAGTTCTGTAGCGTCTCACATAAAATGAAAAACTAATCTGAAAACTCAGTTTGTTGTTAATTCTAACACAAACCCCATCAATCCGCTGAAGATTACCGAGCTCTATCTGTCTTCATTGTACGTGATGTTAAATGGAATGAGTTTTTTGTTTCACAGAACAGACTACAAACAAATAGTCATTTGTAATTAAGTGAGTCTTTTGAAATTGCATATATTGTGCTTTCACAAAACAGGACAGATTCACAGTATACAATAGTAATCTCACAGAAGTCTGCAGAGCTTCAAAAAGGCAATTTCCATGCCTGATGGAAAGGTGTAAGAGATTTTTCAACCCATTTTTGAAGATTTAGGGACTAACTTGTTCAAATAAGATTTAGTTAATCATATTGTGTACGATAATAGACTTTGAAGCTTAATTTCTTTCTGTATATTTTGTGTAGAAACTTGTTTTTAACTGAGATTGAGAATGATACAGAATAACTGTCTAATGGTTGACCCAACTGGATTTTGGGTCCCTAGCACTTAAAACATTGAAAGTACATGTATAATTTTTGATGAGTTTATTTTCAGTTGCAAAGTCTTCCAGAGTGTTAGACAAACTTTTATGATCTTTATCAACTGGGTCTTGTATTTGGTGTTCTGAGATACCTAATCTGAAAAATAGCAAAATATTTGCATTCATATGACTTTTTTAAAAAAATTTATTTACATATGCTCTGTTTTTCTTATGTCAGAAATTCTACACTTAAAACAATATAGAAACAGTGTTCTACAATGAACAGACATACACAGGAGAATGTACTGTTGCTCTGAACTTGTATGTGTTCACACATTTGGATAGACTTCAGAAGTTGGTGGGAAATAATCTCTCGGTGCCAGTCATATTGATGGTGAGAGCACAGCTTCTTCTGCTAATCATTGATGATGACAGAATGTTAGATCAAGGGGAATTTTGAAGTAGTTCTAGAGAAGTTTAAGACTTGATCATAGTTTGTATAATTCCATGGAAAAGCGCCCCTTTTGATACAGGGTCACTGAGGCTAACAGAAAGGGACAGAAAAAAATCAGTGGCTGGAAAGGGAAGCTACACACCTGTAATCCAGAAATCAGATGCACAGTTTTAAGAATAGGGATGATTGATGGGATTATTATTATTATTCCACCACTGAAACCTTTAAAAGGATGATTTGGTTTGTATGGTATCTGTTTGTTTTTTGTGTGTGTATATATACGTATATATAAACCAGAGTGTCTTTCAAGCACAGGTTATATATCTGAAGCAGGAATTGCTCCGGGAAGTTCCCATGCCTTGTTATTCAGAGGGTCAAATTAGGTGATCAGACAGCGAAAATAAGTTTCTCTTGCAGTGAAGGAGTTAAATCTCTTTTTCTCAGAGAAAATCCTTTTTAATTTGAGATGCATTATCCACAATCTGGACCAGAAGATTGAAGTGTCACAGCACCACATTCATTGTGACAATATTTTCTTCTCTTTCTAA
The DNA here is from genome assembly GCA_028565335.1 of Limnodromus scolopaceus. Lineage (NCBI taxonomy): Eukaryota > Metazoa > Chordata > Aves > Charadriiformes > Scolopacidae > Limnodromus > Limnodromus scolopaceus. The sequence goes on along the minus strand of JAOXNO010000001.1, from coordinate 200,820,073 downwards.
ATGTTCTCTGCTTCCCCCAAAGCGGTAGTTGGACAGATTGAACTAGTACAACCAGGAAAGTGTGTTGCCTTTTAGAAAGCAGAGCTACTGCCCATTCTATGGTCTTGAGAACCTGTGAAAAATGTTTGCTTATTATTCCTGGAGATGTCCGCTGTCATCCTTTACATCTGCTTACCATGAAATATTATGCATTGTAATACTCTTAACATTTAGTTTCCTAAAAACAGTGGTTCAATACTATGGAATTTTTTAGTTCAAAGCACTCTGTACCAAGTAGGAAGCCTCTACCAAGAATTGTGTTTGCTGCTTTGGACTGAACAGGTTGGCAAAAGGAGCAGAAGGTGATGTTGAATTCTGCCAAAAGATAGATTGCAGAGCAAACCCTTGTCAAGGACAGCTTTAGGCAGGCAGAAGCAGTGTCTATTCATTATGCTCTAGGGTTGAAAATACATTATCAAGTCTGGTGTGTTTTAGTAATGTTATCCTCAGTTGGCTCTCACTGCTAGGTAGCGTGTCACTACGCTCTTTCCTTGGACACAAATACTTTCTGTGTGTGCCGACATGCTGGATGTGTTTTCTGGCTGGTAGCAGAGGCTTTTATATCTCCTTTTTTGCATAGAGCTAGATTCTGTGCAAAGGTTTCCTCTGCTTAAAGCCACCTTGAATTTCTACCAGACAAAAGTCATCCCATCTCACCCATGCGTAATGGAAGTTATACGTGAGATGGTCACAAAATTTCAAGCATTTGAAACAATAGGATTTCACTGTAAAACCAAAATCTGTAAAGAAACAGCGTGTTTCAGTTCACTTCTTGAAATGCAGAATCTGCTGACTTTCTTGCCAGTTTTTTTTGGTGAGAAGCCGTGGGTCCTGCTGTCTGCAAACCAGGACATTGTTCATGAAGAATTGCTAAGCCTAGGACTGCAAAAAAAGTACGAACTGAACCAGTTTTGAATAAAACTGGCAGAGGTTGGAGAGGTTGGGGAGAAGATTGTGAAGACTAGCTCTAGGGTCTGGCTGCTACATGGGTGACACCTGAATATTTTGGCTTCCCATTAGTGGCAAAGGGCATTTTGGGCTCCCTCAACTTCCTTGGAACAGACAAGATGTTCTTGAAACTTAAAGGGATTCTGGGGGCTCAATGAACATCAAGACAGGTAGCTCTCTTTCAGATCTGGAAATATCAAAATGTGAAATAATTAAGCAAATCCTTTCTTTAGAAAGCTTAGCAGATGTTTAAATACAAATGTAAATCCCTGAAAATCTAAGAGTCAAAAGCCTGCAGAGTTTGCAAGAAACTGTCCAGTTTGACTGAATATGCTCAGATTTGATGGGCAGAACATCTTAAATGTCACATCTTGTGGAGAAGCAAAACGACTGGCTTTTTAGGAGAGAACACTTTTCTCCACCTCCTGTGATTGCTGTTGCTAACATTTTTTAAATGCCAGTTTTTCCCAGGAGGCAAGAGAGATTAAACAGCACCCGCTTCTAATAATCCACCTGAGTGCTTGCTGCTTAAAACATGGCCTGAATTTGAGTAGATGCTTCGTTAAGGCTCCCCACCTGCCTTTGATATCTGGCTTTAGCATAGGCTCCCTGTGTGATCATAAGAATTCATTTAAGGCAGAATTTTCAAAGGTGTCATCTAAGTAACCTGGGTGCCTGCATTTCGAGAGAGGATTAATCACTTATGGCTGGATTCTCAAGCGGCCTTTGAAACCTAGAAAACATGATAATTTTTAATCAGTTTTCAGAAGCCTGCTTTCAGGTCTGCTAAGGAGACTGGAAAGTTCATTATTGAGTTCAATAGGATGTGGGTTGAGTCCAAATAATACATTGATGCCTCCCTATTTAATTTTTTCTATGCCTTTGACCTAGCAGCAGAGAGTAAAACCTCTTTGATGCAATCTGTACAGCCATTCTGTAAAGTGTAACAACTTGCAGTGATGTGTGTTTTATAATGATCTTTTTCATCCTTGCTGCAGCTGAAACAAGGATGAAATGCAACAGAATCTGTTAATAGTGAAACATAAATGCTATGATGAAATTTAAAAAATTCAGCTCCGTAAGTGAGAGGAAATACTGAGATAATTCATGCAGGTACATATAGTGCACTAATTCCATGACCCAAAGATACTTGAAAATAAAGTCTGTGGATTCCAGGAATACTGGTGGGAGAAGAACAAAAACTAAATATAGATCAGTTACCTAAAAGTTACAGTTGTATCATGTTCACTTTTATTTGGTGGATTTTTGCACTACCACCAAACTGGGTGTTTGAGCTTCTATTTGCTCCACCTCCAGCTTTTTGTCCTTTTACCTTCTTTTATCCTGGAGGGAGCTAACACAACTAAATCTGGTTTTGTGCATGGTGAGGCGGAGTTCTAACCTCCTGTTTCAGCAACACCAGCGAATTATATTAGAAAAAGTGACTGGGTCTTAGTTATGGAAAATAATTATGATCTTTACTTTACTCCTGTAGTCTTTGCTAATGTGATTGCTCCCACTTGGTCAGCATTGCCAAACTCATTCAAGATGCTCTCTTGGACAGTTCCCTAAATCAGATGTTGTTTTAAAATAAATTTGTTTAAAATATTTAAATATGAAGTTCTTGTTTATCATCATGTTTCTGAACCTTTGTCCTTATGCCTTCAGGCTTTTCTTCAGCTGAAGGTGGTATAGTTGCTTAAAAACCAATCATAGAATCATAGAATATAGAATGGTTAGAGTTGGAAGGGACCTTAAAGATCATTGAGTTCCAACCCCCCTGCCATGGGGAGGGACACCTCTCACTAGACCAGGTTGCTCAAAGCCCCATCCAGCCTGGTCTTGAACACTTCCAGGGATGGGGCATCCACGACTTCTCTGGACAACCTGTTCCAGTGTCTCACCGTCATAGTAAAGAATTTCTTCCTAATATCTGATCTAAATCTCCCCTCTTTCAGTTTAAAGCCGTTACCCCTCATCCTATGGCTCCACTCCCTCCTAAGGAGTCCCTCCCCATCTTTTCTGGAGGCCCCCTTTAGGTACTGGAAGGGGATATAAGTCTCCCTGGAGCCTTCCCTTCTTCAGGCTGAACAACCCCAACTCTGCCTGTCCTCATAAGAGAGGTGCTGCAGCCCTCTGATCATCTTCATGGCCTTCAAGCAAAAGAAAGAAGTATTGATTTTGTTACATAACTCCAGAAGTTTTAAGAATAAATTGTGGCAATGGTAGCAAAGGTGATAATACAGCTAACAAGACTGTCACCTGGATTATGCTCTTTTTTCATTCAATTTACTGCAAGCAATTGTATTCAAGTAAAAGTAGCCATCCGGTGTACTGAGAGTCTTTGCTTCTAGTAGTGTGAATTTAGTGGGACTAAATCACGTATGCAATGGGAGAAGTGTGCAAAAAGATTTTACAAGACTACACCTTTTGTGAATTATTTTTTTAGCAATGCAAATGGTTGATTTCTCTGTTCATTGATAACTTAATGAAGTAGATTGGATTGAACCGCTACAGCTTTTTTCTGGGGAGGGATTAGAAGTGGAAAAAAAAAGCACTTTTATGACAAGAAATTTAATTTCAGTTATGATCAATTTAAATCTTTGTAAATACAAAACAATGATTTTCAAATCTTTAACCTTAAAAAAATTCAAATGTTTAGGCTTCTTTGCAATTTTTTTTTTTACCAGAAAGGCTTGTAATTGAAGGTGTAAATTGTAAGCTTGTAAATGAAGGTGTAATATTTTTTTGTGCATTTCCTATTTCCGTATTGACAAAAATGGGGCAGTAACGTGTGAAGAGTGCAGAATGAAAAAGCAGCAACCACATTACGAACTCAGCGTGCGCTGGTTAAATAAGTGCTAAGTATTTCTGTCAGCCAGAAGGTGGTAGCAGAATTCTCCTGTAACAGCTCTGAATTGTGTTCCAGCAGGCATTCTCGATACAAAGTGATTTTGAAATGCAGTTCAGAAAACATATTTTTTTCAGTAGCAGGAACAAATAGCATTGACATTTTTTTCATTTGGCAGCATCTTTGAGTAGAAAAGTGTCTGCACTTATGCCTGGGATGTCATGCATTGGGAATGCGTGTGGGATCTGTTACTTGGGTTTTGTCTCTGTTTTTTTGCAATTGTAATTATGATTTTTACAGACTTTTTAATGCCAAAGGGAGCCATTTATGGGCTGAAATGACAAGAGATTTGTTTTGCTCATGGTATCGCAAGACTGGAAGATGTCAGTATCATGAGAAGACCAGATCACACATTATTTCCATCCAGAGGAATTCTGTCATTCTCTCACAGATAGGAACCCAAATGCAGAGAATATTATCCATCATCTGGGACTTGATGCAGCACCACACTCATACTCTTAACAAGTGTAACGACTTGAAGATGCAAAGGCATGCTTTATTACTGTGTTTTATTATTTTGTGATGGCCTTGTGATACTCATGTGACCGCCTGGTAAGTCAGTTCCCTGTGCAAATAGCCATTCCCATTTCAGCAGAGACACTCTTCATCGCTGAGAGAAACTTGTGAGAAATGCAGGCTCTGGAGCACCACCCATCCCTCATTTCTGAACCATTGTATCACGGCTCTGATGATACCCAGTACTCCTCTGCAGACTTCTTTAAGAAATTGTTCTGTATCTTAGAGATAGTTTCTATGGTAACTATAGTCGTGGAGGTTTTTTAACTTAGTGGACAGTTTGGAAATGGAGGGAGCAGTGTTTTAACGTGACATTAAGAAGAGACACCCCAATAAAGTAAGCTAGGAAAATAAAGCATTGTGTGCTTGATCTGTTTATCAGTAAACTGAAACAGCAGTTCAAGAGAGCATCAGTCAGACTGCCTGACTTCTAAGGCAAGAAGGCTGGAGCTGCTGGAGCTACACAAGAAAGCAAAGAACAGGAAGAGCCCCAGAGCAACCCCTGCTACTCTTACAATTTTGCAACTGACGGTCTTCTTAAAATCAGCAGCTTTTTAGAGTGACTGCAGCTTTCGTGGTCTTCTCCTGCCGAAGTTCTGACAGAGGAAAATATTCACTCAGTATTACAACAACAGAGCATTTAATGTGTGCTCCTCTCCCTCTTTCTTGTTCTTCACAGTATAAATATAAAATTGTTTGGGGCAGTATGTATAGGACAGTGTGTATGGAACTGGTAGTGAGGCCACAGCAATTACAGTGATTAAGATACTCAATGAGCTGATTAGAGCACAGCAAAAGATATCAGGAAATGCAAATAATAGGTAGATATAACTATTAATGCAGATACAGAATATAGATATTAGAATACAGATCTAGAAATCATGGCTAAAAAGACCGAATACGTATGTATGTGGAAAACATGCCAAGATATTGAGATAATCACAAAGTTCAGACATCTGTTTTGCACATATGCAGGGAAAGCATATTCATGAGTAAGGTGTCTTTTAAGCAAAAATGGAGGTGTTGCAAAGATGCCAGAAGTAAAATTGCCCGTGGATTACATCGTAACACCTGGGCATTTGAAAAACCCCAGAATAGTTTTGCTAACAGCCCCATTTTCTGTTGAGGCAGGAACTAGGAGAGAGTTAATCCAAAATGAACTTATTCAATTAAAATACAAATGTTTGTGTAATTAATACTAAATTTCCTCGGATTATACTTAGAAGTCATCACCAGTTCTCTCTCTGTATTTAACTGTTTCCTCTCAAAAGAAGGAGACAAAATGTTTATTTTGGGGAACCAAAACAATGATAGGAAATCAAAGTGAGTTGTTGAAGGAAAAGATGCCATTAGTGGAGTGCCCTGGCATTTTTCAGTAGTTACAAACAATGCATTATTCTTCTTTTTCTTTGCAATATAGGGAAAAAAAAAGTCCACCTTATTCAAAAATGCTTTGTGAATATGGAGTTCAGTTCAGTGTAGTACTGAAGTGCACAGTGACTGCTCTTTCAAATGTGCAGGGTACAAAAGCATAGTTTCTAGATAGGTACAAGTGAATATTTTAGAAATAATAGGTAATTCCTTTATCTCCAAGTCTGAGAGAAGTCCAAATGGAACTCAAAGTTGTTACCATTTGCTTTAAATTGGTACTTGGCATTTCCTTTGAGATTACTGAATGTTATTTTATCTTCATATAATGCTGAATGACTGTTTGCTGAAAAACTGATGTTCTTTAAGATGCCATATGTTGGACACCAAATTAATTGGGGTATCTGAACTCTATTAGTCATCTGAAATGTCTTGGTCTGTATTTCCTGCTCTCACTGCCTTATTAATGTGGTTGTGGCAGGAGAGTAAGAGGGCAGAGAAGAAAATGTCAGTGCGGTTATTTGCGGGTAATGCTTCCATCTGGAGAGCAATGAATACCACTACTCTTGCAAAGAGGCTGGAGTGTACAAACCTGCTGTGGAGTCGCTTTCCTAGAAATGGAGTGAAAACCCTATTGTGGTAAAAAGTGGAAAAGACCACATTTTGTAAAGTATCCTCTGCTGACCCCTTTGAAACACTCCTCCGTTGCTGGCACCGAGAGACCAAGGAATGAGGAGACCCAACTGCTGCTTGTCCTTCACGCTGCTCGTGTTTCCCTTTACCCTCTAGCACTGACAGAAGCGGAACCCGTAGCCTGTGTCTATTTAGCTGTAAATAAATGGATGTGTCAGTCAGTGAGAAATTTTAAAAAGGAGGAAAGCTGTGCAATTGATCATATGTAACCAATATGAGGAGCGAAGCACTGAAACTGCTGACACTGATCCTGTTGCCAGGCATGAGCAATTAGAAATAGGACCGGCAAAACCAGGGTACTTGTAATTTAAGCTGCCCGGCTGGACTCACAGTTCTCCAAAGAAAGGGGCAAATAGTCATGTGACCAGGTGTTTAAGCCTAAATCCATAATAAAAATAATTAGTTATTGCATAAAGTACATGAGCAGGCAATCAATTACTAGAGGTCTGAAACAAAGTGTCAATATTTTTATGTAAGAGAAGCCAGAGATCCTTGCCTTCAGACACTTGTGGTTGGAGAATAGACCCCAGTGGATGCAAGTGCTTTGCACACTGAACTTGTGCTGGCAGTAGAAGACTATAGGGCTTTGGAACAGCTCTTCTGAGCAGATGCTCGTTTTGAGAACAAGGGATATGATGGCCAGGTCTGCCTTAGGATGATCTCAGTGCTGAAGGTCTGAACAAGAATAGTGTCACACAGTAGTACATGGTGGTGGATGTGCTTCTGAGCGACGGGCCCATACATTAGAGCAGCTCTGAGGAGAAAGACCTGGAAGTCCTGGTGGACAATAGGACGACCATGAGCCTGCGATACGCCCTTGTGGCCAAGAAGGCCAAAAATGGCATCCTGGGGTGCATCAGGAAGAGTGTGACCAGCAGGTCGAGGAGGTTATCCTCCCCCTCTACTCTGCCCTGGTGAGGCCACATATGGAGTACTGCGTCCAGTTCTGGGCTCCCCAGTTCAAGAAGGACAGGGAACTGCTGGAGAGGGTACAGCAGAGGGCTGCAAAGATGATTAGGAGCCTGGAGCATCTCCCTTACAAGGAGAGGCTGATGGACTTGGGTCTTCGTAGTCTAGAGAAGAGAAGACTGAGGGTGGATCTGATCAATGCTTATAAATACTTAAAGGGAGGTTGTCAAGAGGATG
>JAOXNO010000001.1:200774720-200806517 GCA_028565335.1 Limnodromus scolopaceus | reverse complement strand
CCCAACCTTTTAAATAAAGAGAACTAAGGCACAGGTTTATCAGAGAGAAAAATTTTAGATGGAAACATGCTTGGTATCCACAAGGGTTTCCACAGACGAGAACTGACTGAAGAAACCACCTCTTGACTTGTGCTTTGAGCTACAAGTCCCTCATCTCCGTTTTGCAGTGCAATCAGATGTGTCGATTCCTCTAACAACAGGGTAGCGGCCCATTTTCCTTCCTTCCTCTCTCTCACCCTTCTCCCTCTCAATTTTCTTTTCCTTCCTTCCTGTCTTTCGGTCTTTGTTTCTCCCTTCCCCTTCTCCTTCCCCTTCCCCTTCCCCTTTCCCTTCCCCTTCTCCTTCCCCTTCCCCTCTTTCTCACCTATCTGTAAAATAATAATCTACAAACAGAACTTTCCCAACCATCCAGTATGTTACTACTATGTTAATACAGAAGGAAAGGGAATGAACCATAAAATCATTGACAAAAAAACCCAGTACGCATCATGTGGGAGCACAGTACTCAGAATAACATGGGGGTTTTTTTATTTCTAAGGAAGAATTGTGATGATATGTAAATTAAAGGTAGGAGTAAAAGAAGACTGGAGGCCTCGAATGCTGTGTGAATAATATTTCTGTAGTTTGGAACAATAAATGTAAGAGTTTTTCAGGTGGCTCACAGAGCCACCTCTATACCGGTCATATAGGAAACTGTATCCAGTTCTGTCCAGACATTTGAAGTGTCCATTTAGGGCTTTCTGTTCAGGAAGCATTACTGATGACCCAACACACTGGTGAATGGAACATCACAAAATTGACAGAGAACATTGTTGAGTCACCTCAGTTGAGTGCAGGGGATGTAGTTACTCACCCTTCCCAGACAAGTTAACTGAGAATATCAAGTCTAATGTTCTTTAAATTATGAAAAGAATTATTTATTGTCTTATGGCTAGAGAGCATGGTATATTCAGCAGCAGGGCTTTTTGTTTTCTTTTTATGTATGGTGCTGAGAATAATTGAGCATCGAAAAATCCTGTTTAGGACTGTAATAACAATTAATCAAAATTGAGCATGTTATGAAATATGGCTTGGATATTCATCTGATGCAAATCAACTCTTGTTTGAAATCAATAGAGCTGTGGCAATTTATGCCAGCAAAGGGCTTGGCTCTTTTTCTTTTGAATGAATAATATACCCAAGTATTAATTTTTCTTTTCTATAGTAAGTGCCAGATTTCAACCTGTTCATTCACAAAGCTGTGGAACACAACCAGTTCTAAACTACTCTGTCTCTCATAATTCAGGGCTTTCTAGGATAGGCTTTCTCGTTGTCCATTTTAATCTTCAGTGTCACTCAGGTGAAATAATGTAATTGTGAGTTTAGTCATGCTGCTAGTCTGAAATTAAAAGTTAAACAGGACTAGAATCTTTCCTTATCTATGCCTCCAAAAATATGGTGTAACGCTCATGAAGTCTTGAGTGTTACAGTAGTGTGAAATAATTCCTGCCCTTGGATATTTACTGACATGAAAGAAAAGAGCAAATCTGGGCTGATGAGGAGCTGGTTTTTGACAGAGATGGAGAAGTACTTTGTCAGAAATAATGCTGCAGCATTGTAGCAGCAGCACAGCAGATCTCAGCAGGAGACCTTAGAGAGGGGGTGGCAATTATATTTTAAAACAAAGCTGATTTAATTTATTCTTTCACATGTTCTCACAAGCACATACAACACCAAAACGTTTATGTCCAAATAGTTTGTCTACCCTCAGAGCATCAAGATGCTGGTGCGCAGGCAGGCAGACTGCGGTTCCCTGTGGTGACACAGAGGACAAGTGAAATGGGCCAGTTTCTCTTCACATCTGGATTCATCTTAGGTTGATGATTTTGTATATGCTTTTTTTGGATCCCTTTATAAAATGACAGGGATTAATCTCTGCATCCTGTCCCACCTGTGAATCATCAGGTTTTACTCACTATTGTTTGTTTCCCAGCCTGGGGTATCCTGAGAAGAAACATGGAGATGTGCTGGGATCTTGATGACTTCCTGATCTAAGTGACATCAACACATGTCATTCTTCTAGCTCTCCCTTCTCTAACATCTCTATTGCAATTTTCTACATGATGCACATGCTGTTCTCCTAATATTTAATGTAGACATTTATGATGAGCTGTGATGCTGAAAAATATATTAAGAGGGGTATTACAGAACTGATATCCAATTTTTGTCATAAATTGTCCTATTAAATATCAATATATCATCACTGGTGTATTACCTTTCACTAGAAGGAATGTTGCAGTAGCAGGACTATGACAAAGGTACATTAGGCTTGTCTCTTGCTTAATCCATAGCTGAGTATACCTCATAACATGGGTAATTGCTGTTAAGAAGAATTAACATAATCTGTATCTGATTTCTTGGGACTGAATTAATCTCATCTAACTATAGACATCTACAATGCTGACATTTGCTTTTGAGCTACCCGAAGTTCTATGTTAGAGAGGAAGAGAAATGGGCACCTCTAAGGGGCAGTTCTTTTGACCTATTTTAGGTGCCTTCTTTAGCATAAGAAAAATAAACACTAAAAATATTTATTTTCCCCCACTGATTATAAAGGAAGCCTATAGAGAGTAGTTCAAATACAGAAATCTACATTTAGTTCATAAATATCATCCCAAATGTCTGTTTTATGTAATAATGGCCCCACGACTATTATTGTGACCAGGTATGGACAAAATAAAATTTGCCTGCTGCACCTAAAAGAGTCACATCAGTGATGGAAATATTTCTGCAATAAAAAGAATTTGAATTAAAGTGCTTTTCCCATATGTATAGGATGGAGGGATTCACTTCATTTGGGGTGTAATTAAATGTATTTCCATTTGCTGTAGAGGGACAAAATCCATTTATACAAGGGGAGGATTTGATCCAGAATCTTCGTTTTTCATCTGGCACATGATAAAAGTCAATCAAATGACTTCTGCACATGACAGCATTTTGTATTCAATTTTCTTCTTGATGATACCTAAATTGATAAACTGTTTAGCTCCTCTAGCAGGTGGAGATCAGCACCCATCACAATTATCAATGGTAATTGCATTGTGGCTGCTGTATCTTCAGTATTTAGTTTTTTAGTGGTGACTACCATAGTTTGAACGACTGCTCCTCTTGCTGGTTTAAAGGCTCAGATTTTTAAAGGCTCAGATAATTTTCCAGATGACCGTTGGCTATCTTTGTCATCACCGGTGGTAAGTTGTAACACCTGTGAAACTCAGTTCAAGCATTATGGCTAAGAATTGCAAATGTGACTACTCGTTTTCAGTGCTCACTCTGAAATACTTCTGCCCAGCCAGAATGTCATGGGTCTTCCCGATGGCATGGCTGACAGCTCCATACTGGTGTCTGAATACCCTAGTGGGTCCAAGATAGTGCTATATGCCTAAGTTTTGGCAATTCAATCCTGCTCCAGCTGCTTTTGAAATTCTTGGACAAAAATACCAGAGAGGTTTTTTTGATCCCTGTTTCAGTAAGGTAAAGGAGAGAGTAAACAATTTGTCATGAATGCGATTCTCTTTGAATGATTCAGGGCTCATTCCTCTACTGAAAGCCACCTTTCCTGCCCCCTCAAAACCCCAAACCCCAAGCTCTTTTCAACATGTGTAATTACTATTATATCTGATCCAGATGTTAAGAAATAACAAACTGGTATTAAAAGATCAGTGGAAACATTTCAGCAAAATTGAGTGAAGGTGGTCACAAATGTACATTGTCCGACGCTACAGTCAGTTTTTGACTGTAGCACACATGTTAACAAAGCAAGCCTGACTCTTTCTTTTTCCTTTTTTCCAATTTTTTTAATGCTAATTTCTTCGTACAAAAGACCTTAGCAAGTCATCCACTTGTGATGTTCAAAGAGCTTGCCTTCAGGAAAGACTGAGTTCTTTGCAAAAGCATGTAAGATGAGGAACACTGGTTAATATTTACTGGCTTACAACAGCAGATGCTAAATAATAATCCGTTGCACAGCAACAGGAAAGTCAGAATATTGCCCAAAACTACAATTAGTCCTTGAGACTTTCCTCTGTTCGTAACTGGTTCTGCCAAAGCAGATAAAGAAGAGAGGGGGTGAGAAACAAGTGCTCCTTCAAAATAAGAGCTGACAGCAAAAAGAGCGTTGTACCATGTGCCATTTGAAATGGAGAGAAATTCTGTAAGAAGAGTTAAGCTTGTCCACAGGACAAAGCTCCTGGAAGCATGCTCGCTCCCAGAAGTCTGCTGCAGAGTGAACTCCTATGAGGTGACAATGGACAACAGCACAGGGTTCAAGGGCAATGCCCTGTGTTGGTGGCAGCGTGCACAGTGCATTTGAGAGGCAAGCCCAGCAAAGACTACTCAGCTTCTTAGGGAAGCTCTTTTTGCAAGAAGAGATACCAGTATCACTGCATGAAATAGGCTTGATGACTGCTTGTACAGCCTTTCTGTAAGAGGATGAGAATATGCTGTGGCTTTGCTCCTCATATTTCTTATCATCCCAAGTCAGTATCATGTAAAGATGCTGGATGTAGATGAAAAAAACTTGGTTTAACTTTCTTATCAGGAAGGTCTACTGGAGTTTTTCATTCTTCTCTTTTTAGAGAACTTGCTACATCCACTGAGTGGAAGCCTTGACAAAAATTGAAAAACAAAAATTGGGAAGGAGGAAGTCCTTGGAGTAAAATTCTCAATAATGCTTCCCATCATGTTGACTCCATCATTCTGATTTGCACCAAAATTGACAACACGCTCTTTTGTTCTGACTTACCCCCCTGTTTAATGAGTCAAAAACTATGATTTTAACTTAACTGAAGGATGCGGGTTGCAGGTTCTGTTACATTATGTCAATACTCGTGTTATTAGTGCTACACTTTCATATTGCTTAGCATCATGATCTCCCTCCTACTGTAGTCCATGCTGAAACTTTACACAGCAGTGATCAGGTCTTGCCTTCCTTATGTACACAATGTATTAGAGCCAATGGCTCGATTGCAGCTGGTTGCAAGATCAAGCCCTGAAATTTGAAATAACCTTTGCAAATCCACAGTCAATGAAATCAACATTATTAGTGCTATAGTTTCTCCCATCTATAACCAAAACACTGAAGAGCGTATTTGGAATAGTGCAATATTTAATGAAATCTGAATTTTATATGTGACAGATACTGGCCCAGACTGAATAAGGCAGAACAGATTCAGTATTTTCAGGCAGAACGTGTTATTGATGCTGAGGACAAACCTTCCTTGACTTTTAAGACATCTCGTTTAGAATCTGTATCACAGCCTCCCTTCCAAACCCCTATCATTCTTAATTAGATCACAGTGAGTATGGATGGAGAACAGAATAAATATCCACATGGTGATGCTTTATCAGGACCTCTCCGGATTTGCGCCTTCATCGTGTTCTTATGTTTTTGTAGTCCAATGTGTAGAAAGAAAATGCCTAGATGTTGTTCTGCTGCATATTTCATGTTGGAAATGCTGGGAAAATATGCAGGGGTGGAGGGGGAATTCTTCTCTCTGCAAATGGCCAGTATAAGCTGTGTGTATCATATAAACTCTATGCCATGCTACCAGCGTGGCTTAAATAACTGAAGGTCCTCTGCTAGCTGTCTTCATAGAATAACAAATTTTACCAGTGTTGTTAAAATGAGTGTTTAAAAGTATGGACAGGAATTTAAAAGATGGCAGTGGAGCTCTTACTCTGAAATTTTTCACAACAACCCTGAATCTGTGGAACTAATAGAATGGCAGGGGTAGAAACAGGGTAATTTACCTGCCCTAACTGAAGCAGCTGTAAATTTGAAAACCAAATCTGAATGAATCATCACAGGCTCCTTCTACACTCAGAGTGCGATTCATCTCATGCTAGCACAGAAACTTTCAAACTAGCTCCCAGGACTCCAAAGTTTCAGAAGTCACCTCTTTACAGCCTTCTGCATTGCATATTTTCAGGACCCTGTTATTATATCCATTAAGATTTTTTTAACAATTTCTTTCAAGTGCTCAAAGATAGTCATTCCATAATATTAAGGAGTAGACTTTCACTGCTGACAGATGTGGTAATGTTTCAAAGTTAGTGCCAAGACTTCTGAATGCTTAAGAAGGTGGAGACTCCAAAGGTAAGGTATTCCCATATATGAATTGACACTAGAGTGGTTTACACAAAGGTCTTAGATGACAGAAGGAGGCAGTCTATGTCCAACATATGAATGTGATTCTTATTTATTGAATTCAGCGATTTTGTAGTTGGTGTCATTAGCAAGAGCCAGGCCCCAGGTTTACCACACACCTCACCTTTCACAGGCATTTTCACAGTAGTGATTACAACAGTTTCTTGTAGCCAAACATCAGGAAAGTGTCTTGGAGGTGTATTTTGACTGTTCCCAAGCTGCCTGAGGAGTCTGTTGCAAGGTAACTCTTGCATTGGGTGCTTTGCCTCAAAGGCACTGGGAGTATTTTTCTGTCTTCTCTGTATGTGGACCCAAGACATGGAATTTGTGAACAATAACATAGGTTACTCACCTGCTAGGGTGTCACCTGCTTTTTGAGCTTTGGCACTGCAGTAGTTATGATGGCACCTCTGAATGGTGGTTTGAACGTTTCCTGGACTGCCTTTTCACTTGAAAATCAATTGATAAGCACAAAATCCCTTGGTGGACTTTTCATCCTCTGAGTATGAAACTCTCTTACTGGTGTCCTGATTTCATTAGGAATCATTACTCTTTTCCCTCATAAAGTGGTTTAGATCAACATGCCATTTCATACTACCAAAGTGAGCAAATGCTGTTGTGCAACTAAGCCTTCCCATGAAATATCAGTGCCACCAACTGCCTTTTGGGGGATCAAGTAACTGAGAAATGTTTACACAACAAAGGAACATCAGAGGTATATATTATTTCCCAGTAAACAGGGGCATAGCAACCTCACAACTCTACAAATTGGTTTCTTAATGGTAAATAAACCAATCTCTCACTTTGTCAGTCAGCAGTGGAATCGGATATTCCCTTCACTCCGAGTCTGATAATATTATTTATTATATACCCCCAGAGGCCGTTTCCACACTGATCTAACAGGCATTAACATCAACCAGTCTACTTGCTAAATAGCTCTGAGATGCTTTATTGCCCAGCTCCCTGGTACTCTACTTTACTTACCTACTAACACCAGCCCCTTTTAACCTTCTGCTGACAGAGGGAATAAGTTATGGAACGTCTCTTTCCTAAAACAGGGAAGGGCTGTTTTCATTTCATTTCTTTTGGAGCATGAGTTTGATGCCCAGAAGTGGGGGTGGTGTTGGAAGCCAAGGGCTGGTGCATGAATAAGTCTAAACTGTGACAATTCTAATAAATGCAAAGGAGCTGTACTGACTTATACTGGCCAATGTAAAAGCCCAGAGCTGGGGGAACACCTTTATCTGGTCTTCTCATTTTGTGCTCTTCTTGCTAAGATCACACACAAAAAAAAAGAGCTTTGGCAGGCCTAGGTTTGAGTAATAGGCTTTGCAGTGTGAATCCTTGTTCCAGAGTGCATTTCCCAAGGCATCATGGGACCGCAGCCATCCAGCTCCCACGCATTAGCAGGGCTGGGTGGAAAAATGCTCTCCATCATGGGAAAGAGAAGATTTTATGGCAAGGTGTCGTGGCTGTTTAAGAGGAGGAAAGAAACCTAATCTTAGGGCAGATGGAGGCTTATGAATAGAAGAAGGATAGAAAATTTCAGTGTAGGGCTTGACGACTACACCAAGACAGATACATCCCTTTTATGAGTGAGGAAATGAAACAAAGTAAGACCACTTTGAGCTATTATAAAATGGATGTTTGGAGCAAGAAAAAAGGGAAATTTTGGCCTCACTGAAACTTTGCCATTAATGCACAGCACACATCCTGCTCAGGACCCAGCTGTGGTGGGAGAAGAGGTTACCACCACTGTCATTCTCTTTGCTGTTGTTGTTTGACGGTTGTTCCTGTAGTTCTGCTTTTGTGAAATAACTGCCTTTAAGCAAAAGTAGCGGGGTTAGAATAAATCATGTAATATCCATAATTGGTGCTTCTTTGAAGGGGATTGAAAAATGCCATGTAAACTGTTCAAGTGGTGGATGGAGAGAGTAACATCCAGCTGGGGTGTGGCAACATGCAGATGAGGCAGCATGACCCTCGGGGACAACTTGTCTGCTCTCGGCTTTGATAGTTGATAAAATTGAAAGGTTAGCTGGGAAATACTGACTTCACAGTGGAAAGGCTGGTGGAGGGCACAGCTGGCTAAAAATATGGAATATCCATATTGTTTGGCATCCTCACCTCTTCTCCCATGTTCTCTTTGTGCTTCCTTCCCTGTCTCTCTCCCTGGTATAACCTCTCCTCTTCCTGCTTATCAAGAAATGTCTCTATGCCTTGAAATGCCTAAATTAATTTTTTTTCACTGCTCCTTCCTCTCTGTAGTTTTTTTCCACAAATAAGGTAATCTCGTGTGTCTTCTCAAGATACCTAAATTTCCTTTGCTAAAAGGAGCTATTAGAGGCTTTGTTTTTTAATCATTTCTATTTTTTTTGCAAAGCCAGGATGTAGCTTGAAAGGCCTCTATAAATAATAACAACAGTGTACAAACGCAATCTCTGATACCTATTAACTGCATTCAAAACTAACCTGACTGGAGAATCCAGGTGTATTGCTTGGGGAAAAGAGAAAAAGAGGGAATTTTTTTTTTTGTCTGAATATGTCCTTTAATTAACTTAGACTGTAGGTATATTTTAGCATAAGCAAGTGCTGCATATGGGGAACTTAGTACCTCTAGATTTTTGGAAATGAGGTACTCAAGTTGCATCTGACCAGGAAATTTTCACTCACGGTATTTCTTGGTCACACCAATAGATGGCAATCCATCTTCACGTCCCTTTCCTTCTTCAAAAGCAAACTAAAAGGTGAGGAGGAGAGGGAGAAAACAATTTTTCTCAAATGCTTTTTCCCTTTTATGTGTCAGAGTTTCAAAGCTAAACGTTCAAATGCCCTGGAAATGAGAAATTATCTGAAAACTAGTACACTGCATGCTACCACAGCACAAATTACCCCATGCTGTCCTGTCAGATTTAATCTGCCTGAATCATTTTTGGAAGGGATGATATGGGATTTAGTTACCATGTGAGCTAGTAAACTGAGATTAGCACTGTTCTTGATACTATTGCATATTTTAATCTATGATTCAGTTTATCGCCTGAGTTCTACATTGTGAAATCTTCAATAGATATCAAAAAGATTGGAAAAAAAAAGAAAATAAAAAGAAATCACAAGTCGTATAAAAGATCCTTGATCTTCCTATCTGATTCTACTTTGTGCTATAATAACAGCAAAGAAAATATCTTGGTGTCAGATTAGCACATGTGGTGGTAAAATTAAACCCTGGCTGTTTCACTTGTTCTCTCTGATGCCATTGTGGGAGCACTTGTATAGTCGGGAGCTAGTTTTTGGTTTAATGGCCTCAGTTTTGCTTAGAGCATCTGATTGCTGAATTATTTAACCTTTTTACTCCCTTTATTTACTCATATACTACCAGTACATACACAGAGCCCATGGGCATATGAGATTTTTCAGGAGCTACTTCCTACAAAAACTAATTTCATTGCTGCCAATTTGGTTAAAAAGTGAAAAATAAAGCAAAACGATGCCTTTGCCCTGACTGTGCGTTCCTCTCCACCCAGGAGTAAGCTGGGCCCAGCAAGTTCAGTTAATTTGGAAAATAATATTTATTTCAGCCACATTATCTTTTTGATCCAAGGTGTTCCTCTTGTTCCCCCCATATAAAAGATGAGGCTTTATGTGGAAAGCAAGTAAATGGGGACAGCAGTTGTTCTTTCTGGCCTGATAGCTGTTGGTGGATGCCAGGAGGCAGGATCCTCACTGGAAAAGTGGAGGCATGTCACAGGGAGCCACCAAGCCCTGCGCAGCCGGCCACAAAGACCTGGGGCTCCAGGAGTGCTCAACACTCAGTCCATCGTGCTGTGTGGAAGGGCTGCCACACTGAGCATCTGCCACAAGCTCCTCACCTGCCGCTCTCTCGTTCATCCACAGCCCTTCTGCTGTCCTTCCCTCGGACCACAGGTCTTCCCTGTTGGGGAAGTTCAGCCTGGAGAAGAGAAGGGAGACCTTGTAAGGGCCTTCCAGTACATGGAGGGGGCCTACAGGAGAGATGGGGAGAGACTCTTTATCAGGGAGAGTAGCAATAAGATGAGGGGTAATGGTTTTAAAGTGCAAAAGGGGAGATTTAGATTAGATATTAGGAAGAAATTCTTTACTGCGAGGGTGATGAGACACTGGAACAGGTTGCCCAGAGAAGTTGTGGATCCCTGGAGGTGTTCAAGATCAGGCTGGATGGGGCTTTGAGCAACCTGGTCTAATGGGAGGTGTCCCTGCCCATGGCAGGGGGTTGGAACTCGATGATCTTTAAGGTCCCTTCCAACCCAAACCATGCTATTATTCTGTGATTTCCGTGATCTGCTTTCCCCCTGCAGTGTTTGTGCTGGCCTCTGGCTTTCTGAAGATGGGGGGGGGTCTCTCAGTCTGTCTGGCACCATCCGGAAGCTCCAGGCTGTTTGGAAAGAAAGAAATTGTGCACTTCAACACTACATACTTGTTTCTGTTGAATTCTTGGCATCTTGTAATTTATTCTGTCCGTTCTTTCACCAGCAACCAGAATGTTGCAAGTCAGTAAACAGGCTTTAATCTAGAGCCATTGTTAACTACAGAATGCAGGTAGTGCTGAAAATAAATTGCATCTACTAGCAGTGCACAGCATGAAACCAGAGGTTTCTTATGTGACCTTCCTCTTTATCAAAAATGCTGCCTTGTACATAAAGAATCGCTCTCTTACTTATGTTGCAAGTATTTGTTTTTGTGGGGTGCTCATAGCTGATGAATAGAGCTGAGGCTGAAGAGGGTATTGTGGATGCTAATGGCAGCAATCCAGCAGGTAGAACAGCAAGCTAAAAGAAAATGAGGTTTCATTGACTATTTAACCATTCTTCAGGTTTCCAAGTGTAAACACACTGTGCTTCCTGGGAACAGGATTGCCACAGGCCTTCAGGTATAGAAAACTGTATAAAGTCCTTTGCACTGTTCTTTACCTTTCACAGCATTTCTGCTCTGAACATATGCTCTCATTTGATGTAGACATTTTATGTATTGAATGCATATCAGAGGTTGGGTGTTTTCCTTGTGGCACACCCATTTCCTCCCAGAAGGAATATTATTCTGCCTCTTTGCGTTTTATGAAGCTTTTCCCTTTAAGAGAAAAACCAAAAAACCAAAAAAAAAGTCCAACCACAGTCAAGGATTATGTGAAGTGGGGAGAGAACACACAAAACCTGGCCTTCAGCTTCAGAGACGAATCACCATAATCCGAAGCCAATACCAGATGAACTGCTGAAGGGTTGCTATTTAAGCCTTGATACCATTACCTCTCATCTTTGACCTGAAGAAATTGATTACCTACTTCTGGAGTATTAATGAATTTGCTGAGCTTCCCTGCAGCAAAACTGTGGCATGAACTTACTCTTGCCTGAAAGAATGGAGGAGGAGGATCCAGGAGGAGCTTGTCTTCATGGCTCCAGTTTAATTGCTGATACTGGAGAGTTTGTTGTCTCTGCAGTGAATGGCAGCAGAATCTACATGTTAACATTTCCTCCACAAAAAATGCAGGGGGGGAATGAGAAATAGGGGAAAATACACTAGCATTATTTTCATGCCTTCAGAAATGCATTTGCTAGTGCAGTTAATAAATATTAACAAGGTACAAGTCTCCATGCAGCCCCCAGCCAGTTCCCCAGTAGATCCATAGCACTCTGATCTGAGTGAAAGGGTGTCAGCTTCATTAATGTCAGCATTCTCCAGATACACACAAATTAATCAAGCATGTTATGAGAAGTTAATGGGTATAAAATTAATAGGGTATTTTCGCTACCTTTTGTAGATATTTCTGAATAAACTGGGATGGTTATTCCTGGAGCTATAGAACAAAGTCTAAAGATGGCTAAGTCAATAGTTGTCTTTTTATTCATTTTCAGTGAACTTTGAAGCAGGATCTGGTAGTATAAGTGAGGCAGAGAAATGTGGCCCTGGGTAAAGCACCAGGCTTAAAGTTACAAGACTGAGCTTTAAAGCTCATCTACTGCACCTTTGCAGGTCACTTCACCTGCATGCCTCAGTTTCCCCCAGAAGCTCCTTCTGTCTGTCTTGAGGTTGGGATTGACTCTTCCTAGTAGGGATTTGCTGAACCCCAGTTGTGAGGGGAAAGCGGACTTGCTGGGAGACTGTCAGGGGTGCTGTAACGTGGTACGTCAGGCTCTGACCTGTAATCACAGGTTAGGAAATTCCTGGGTGGCCATCAAAGCCCAGGGTTACCAGTTACCAACATCCACATGTTTTGTTGTGTCTCACTGCGGAGCTTTGGCATCTCCCCTGTTTCGGTTCTGCGTCCTTTCTGAGGACAGATTGTCAATCCCACCAAACAAGGGTACAAGGACTTAAATACAAGCAGTTTTCAAAACAAATGCAGAAAAGATCAGTTCATGCAACATTAAGTTTGCTGTACGAATGCTCTCAGAGTTGCTAGCTCAGCCATGCTGTGAGTCCTGTTCATTTCATAGCGTGCTTGCACATTTAATGTGTGAGTTTGAAAAGGAAAAACTAGTTTAAGGAATGTAACTTCACCTGTCATCTGGGGAAAGTTACCTTGTTAATTTTCTATTGTTCAGCATTCTGAGCTCTTGAGGGAAAGCATCAGGAGATTTATCCCTGCCAAAGGATATGGCCTTTGGTGAACTGAGAAACACAGCATGAAGTTTCTGTCTTAAACTGACTGTTGCATTGCTTGTTAGATTTATGCAAATGTCCTCTGGCATAGCACAAGAAACCAGGAAGGTTCACATGAAAACTCCTGGGGATTATGTCGGTTCATTCCCTAAAGAAATACATACTCCCACACAAGCACAGCTTTTCCCACAATGGAGGAATAGGAAGAATCCTTGTATCATATTGGAAATGGAATCCTCGTATCGTATGGTAAATGGAAGCTACGTCTTCCACTGGCAGGGGCAATGGGGCCGTGACTGGTCCCACAAGTGGAAACCAGAATTATTCTGAGTCATCACTCCTATTGAAATGTTTCTGTTTAGCCAAGGATCTGTATATGGGCACAGGAATGATAAATAGTCGTATTAATTCTATCCTTGGTCTAAGCTGAGACCACCAACATTAAAATGTCACAGCATTTTTTCTGTAGCATCTCCCTTGGCAGAGCTAAGTTTCTGTGCATCCCCTAAATGTAGGTTTCCATAATATATAGTATATAGTGATGTCTTTAACATGTTGCCTTGGCTCTGATTTTTCTGATTTTATACTGTTGCTGGGCTTAGGGAAAAAGTCCCTTTAAGGAAGAAAGGTCTATAAAGAAGAAATAAAATAATGATCCTTTAACAACCAGAAGGGAGATACAGGATCCACTGCAACCCCTAAGAAGAGATTATGTAAATCAACCTTTTTTTTTTTTCTGGGAAGGAGAGAGGGAGCAATGCAAGGGAGCTGGTAAAAGAGCTTCTGAGAAAGGAAGAATCCTTCTGTTACGCCAAGGGCAAGCACCTTTTCTTTCATACTATCCCCTCGATGGTTTTCCCAACTTCCTTCCTGATACCTCTTGTGTCAGCAGCAGATTAAAATTTATTGAGGGTTCGGATACATTGAGTGTCCCTTCATTTTCCCCAGTGTTTTCATGGCTCAGTATAGTACATTCTTCCTCTTAAGCCTTTAAATCCATTTCTGCTCCCCTTCAGGAAAACCTCTGGTGCTTTCAGAGGTTCTCTTGTGGATTTCTCCAATCTACTTAGGCTGTTTTTCTCAAAAAGACTGCCTCTTGCGTTAGTAACTCTGTCCCCAAGCTCCAGTGAGTAAACTTAAGGTGGCAGTTTATGTCCAGACGATTTTGCAAAAGAGTCTTATTTATGTGAACCTCTTCTGCCCAAGCAGCAGGACTCTAAAGCATTCCAGCAAGGGGGGAAATATTTCAGTAATGGAGATGGGATGCACAATTTATTGTTGTTTCATATTTTTATTTTGCTAAGAATATCTGACACTTCCTGTAATAAGACTTTGCCTGTTGAGTGTAGCCCTGGCTGCCTGGGCACAGGGTGTGCAGGGTACCAGACATGCAAACAGTAAGTGTGTCCTTCCTGTACTCCTCCTAATGTCCTGGTGCCTTAGCAGCTCTCAAGGCAGCAGCTTCCAGCAGACATGGACTGTGATACGGAGAGTGGACACAGAGGGAGCAGAATTACTGGGTCTAGGCAAAGAAATGATGGAGAATGAGTGAAAACAGAACCTGAAGGATACGGGTTGCAATTAGAGGGCAAGGAGCAGGTCTCTGGTGCACTGGAGGTGAGATAGGAATGTCTTGGATCTAACTTAGGAGGGACCCAGCAGGCAAGGAGCCTGGAGCAAGAGAAGAAGCAAGGAGTTGCAGAACTGGACATGGCTGATGACTGATGGCTGGGATTGGGGTGAGGAGCCTGAACAGAAACCGACATGGCAAGGGTGAGGAGAAGAAATAAGGATGAACCATGTGGAGGGGGATGGAGAGCAAAAGGAGAACAGGGTGACGTTAGAGTGAATCAGGCTGTGGTGGGTGAAGGGAAGGGCAGACACTTCTGTTTTCATGCTTACCCTCCCACAGCGGGCAGGAGCACAGCCTGAGGTTTCCAACCCATGTTTCCTTGTTCTCTGCACATGTGAAGACTTCCAGCAAAGCACCTTCTCCCCTATTTGTGCTGATCTGCATCAAAGATGACAATCAGCTGTTGCTATCAATTCCTCCATTAGTTTAATTGGTTGAAAGCCACGTGGGTTCCTTTGGGATCCAGCCTGGCTTGAGCTCTATAACTGACACCATGTGATAGGAAAGCTTCTGGCTTTTCTGATTCTTCAGTTTGCCTGCACATTGCAGCAAGAAATACTTTCCCCAGATTCCATTCCTTCATTTTCACATTTCAAATTAATCTCTTGGCCATTCTTACAAGCTGAATCTAGTCTGTTTATTTAGCTGGATAAATGTCTGATGTAAAATCTCATTAGCCCAACAATTACCTTTGACACCACAGATGAAGAAAGTCTCTTTGCCATGTAAATTAGGAAATCACACCAAGTCCCTTCCAGTTCTGAGAGGGCACAGTTTTGAAAGACATTCAAAATGTGGAACATCAATTAAAGTCATTAATATTTCTGCTGTGGATATGGTTCGTATTGGACAGCATGGATACCACCGGCCATAGAATTTCACTATAATTCCTCATGATAAAACTATCCCTATGCTTCATATGTAGACCAAAAGCCCAGTCGCAACATTAATCATTCATTCCACTTGATGATTCTTTCAGCCCTTCCCATATGGCATCTCTTTGGAAAACAGCAAAAAGAATGACAAGAAGGACTGATCTTCAGAGGAATAGAAAATAGGAAGGTGAGTCCATTCTTTGGAGCAACACTGTCAGAATAGCTTTTATTATCAATCCCCATTATTAACCACTATTAAGCATTGTCAATGCAAAAGATTAGTTACAGTGACAGGAATTTAGATTCGGGTCTTGATTCCCTCCTCCACCTCTCCTCTATTCTCTCTGATGTGGTGAAAAGACTCTGTTTAGTGAGTGTGGGTGAAGCTCAAGATTTGAGTCCCATTCTTAGCCATGAATGGTGGCTCTGAGAATTTGCTGTTTTGAAAACTTAGCCAGAATCTTTCTGAAGTGACAGGCATCAGTATCTTCAGTGTTTGGTTTCCCAGTCCCTTAGGTCCTTTGACAAATATTATCCAAATGGAGTATTACAAATATTATCCAAATGGAGTATTACTTGGAAGTGGAAGCTTTTTTAATGGGCTGGGTTTGTTCAGAGAACCTGTGTAAGATAACATGAAAGTGTGTGTGCATAGAAGAAAAAGAGGTTTGTATGAAGTTTTCTGTTCATGTAGCCATCTTATGGCAGTCTTTCTTAATAATTGGAGACATGTAGTTTTTCCCACACAGCAGAAAAATAACTGGTTTTCAAACAGACGTGCCGGAGCCTTGTTTACCCAGATGTACTTGTTTTATGGTACAGCATCTTCTCTAATTCCGTAGGGCTGTTCTGGCCATCCAGGTCACCAGCAGCCTCATTAAAGTGTACAGGTAGAGTATGCCCACAGTGAAAACTACGAGTGGTAAAAAGAACACATTGTAATTAACTGTAGCATGGATCTCAATCTGGGTTGATGGTTTTTAATATTTAAATTACATATAACCACTCCAGTAAAGATGAGCAGAAAGAGGAAGCAGAGAGAAGCAAAATAATGGTGTGATTAATATTCACACTGTAAAGAATTCACTCTTCCCATCTGTCAGAGATCACTGTATGTTCCATACCTATCTGTCCATAAATCAGAGGCAGACTGACAATTTGTAAAAAAAAAAAAGTAATTTATTCAGAGAACTGCATCTTTCTTCATGTTTTTACTCGTCTCTTATCTTGATTTTACAAATGTGGTTAATTGTCTGTAACTCTTTCCTAACTGTTTTGTGTAAATGTGTTTTCAGCCTTGGTCTAAAAGTGTTTGTGCAAGATTGTCCAATTAAGTGTAGTACATCTTGACTGTTAAGTGTACCTCCAATTTCTGCTGAAAGCAGTGGGATTTACAGAAGTGAGCTTTAAAGATGGTTCTCCTGCTAGGCCTGGATCACTCGCTTAATCTCTACAAACTATATGGCTTTTGCTAGAGTAATTTCTTTGATCACTACACAAATCTTTTTGATTAAACAAATGTGTTCTGAGCCCAGAAGTCCTTTAATGCGAACATTTATATTGTTGTCCCCCTGACCTGAGCAGTTAGCATTTGGGGCCTGGCCAGGTTGTTTCCATTAAGAGGAGAAATTGATGACAGGAATCAGACAGGTTTTTTTGGTGCTGTCCTGCTTATTTACAACAAATATCTGCAAAGTTATGCTTCCCTGAACCTGGCAGAAACCACTAGAGGCAGCTTTTGAACACAGTTTAAAAATTCAATACCTCAGGTGCCTTTGACTTTGGCCCTCTCAAGGCCACCCACACAAAAGTGTTTCATTTGTTCACCATTGGCTTTTGTCTAACTTCTCTGTCACCAAAGTGTGTGTGTCCTTGCAAATGCTGTCCTGCAATCTGTCCCTTTTGGGGACAGATTTTCAGCCTACACACATCAATCATACTGAGGTTTACTCTTGCTTCTCTTGGCCATCATCTGCTGCTGCCACCAAGTACCTTCTTCCATAAAGGAATGTGATTTCCTCCCCTGTAGATGAAAGAAAAGTATTTAACTAATGCCGTGGTAAATGGCAGCTGCTGAGACCTTTTAATATAATAATAATAATAATAATAATAATAATAATAATAATAATAATAATAATAATATAATAACATAAATTCGCTATCCCTCACACAAAGTTACTGAATGCATAAAAATTGGTGCCAAAAGAAAACAAAAGTGGTGAATCAAGACTGGTGTATTTTGTTCCTGTTAGAGTTTTCAGGTAAAGGTGACTGCAATTCTGTTTAAATGAAAAATGCAGTTTATTCAATGACAAAATATTACGCTTTTTTTTTCAAAAAAATAAAAATCTGTCTTAGAAAACAAACCTTCTTTCCCTGGCTAGGGTCTAGTAGGAGTACTTTACCCCGGGTTGGTTCAGCCCAGGTAAAAGTGTTGTATCCTGTGAACTGCCTCAGAAGATTTAGCTTGGTCAGTTTAGCAAATTGCTATTCTGCATTCCCACTTTGTGCATTGGTCCATGAGACGGCGGTTTGAGGTGCTATCACCCCAGATCATCTAGAGGTCTACAAAGGATGGCTTCCTTCTTTCACAAGACAAAATGGATTTCCTTCTGAGCCTGCTCTGTGTTTCAAGGACAGAAATCATCTGACCCCAGTGCATCATAACAGATGATAAAACAACCCAACTTGTGAAAGGGAACACGGGCACCACTCTCCTGAGATATAATGCATGTGCAGTGAGGTGTTAAAGTGGAAAAAGTCCTACAGCTGTATTAAACTAAATCCAAATGAAACATGTGAGATCATATCAGTAATCAACAGTGAAGCAGTTCAACTGAACTTCAGTTAAAATATTTTATTCCAGATGACAATGTCAAGAAAAAATTCTAATTTTTGTATAAAAATGTCCTTAATTCAAACTATTTGTCAGCATACATTGCAAAAAAAATGCTGGCATGCCTGTTTTTCCTTCAAGATGAATTCCAAATTTTGTTCACCTCTGAGTGTAATCCATTATTTGCAAATATAGGCCCCTTGACTGTCTACATTGTAGCTTATTTTTATATTAAGTATTGACATAAAGTGCCAGTAAAATACAGGTTTTGGATGAATCTATGAGTTGTTACCCATTTTTTTTCTTAGCCTGTGAATTCTCAAATTGGAAGCCATCTTTCAGAAAGTGTGTGTGGATGCCAGTTTCTCTTTAAGACTTCTGGATAGTAATAATTTTATAACTTACATTATCATGTATTCCATCACTCTTTCTCTTTCATGTGTCTCTCCACTCTTGTGGCTTTCAACTTCTTTTAGTTTTGAACTCCTAAGATTTTTTTTCTGTGGAAACGTAGACCTCTGTATACCGTATTCTAGCCTACTGACAAAAGCCTTTTATTTCTTTGTTACCCTCTGCAGACCCCTTAGAATTTTCTTATGGGCTGCCCGACTGAAAGGCCATAGATTTGCTGTCATACCCACGTCTGTTGGACTGTCCATTTCTCTTTCCCTACACACGCTTTTACTTATAGTACATATTCTTGACAAATGCAAAGTTCGTATCTGGCCAAGGGATTCCAAAAGAAAAGCCTTTGTCACGATTACCCTTTTCAGCTTTTATTGACTTTGAGTCTTGAGAGTTTTCCTGCTGAAGACTACTGAGGCCTTGTGCTACTTAGAAAAAGAAAAAAAATGTTCCTTTTTTTTTTTTTAATCAAAAGAAAAAGAAAACTTTAAACAGTCAAACGTCAAAGTTTCCAAGGCAGTCTGAGCACCAGGAGACTAGACATTGTTCAGAACTGGTAGGCTCAGTTTTCAATTTTCCTTTACACTATTGTCTTCAGTCAAAACACACTTCCAGTACCATGATTGTTTTCTACATAGCTACAAGGTCTTTTATACTTTCATTAATATTAACAGGGATTCTTGAGCTCTTAAACCCTATGTCTTACTGTGAGGGCTCTGCCTAGACACCTGTCTGAATCAAGACCACACTGAAGAAATATTGACCTCTCTTTTGTGTTCGTGTCAGGTATCTCACAATAGAACTTCAAAGTGCTTGAGAGACCTCTAATGGTGCACATGGTGCTATATATTATAGAAATAGCCAGAAATCAGACAAAAGAGATTGAAAACATATAGTTAGGAATGGTACGTTTGTGTATTTGTTGTAAAAAGTTATATGAGCTATGACTGTGCCCTTGTGTCTCCTTTGCCTTGATTTTTTACTGTGCAAACAGCAGAAGATACAAAAGACCACAAATAACCTGCCTTTTTGTGCACCTGTTTTATGGAGAATCCTTTGAAATGATGCAGTATATGATGTGCAGGCTGTTTTTGTGGGGTTGTAAGGACTCCTGTTATCTCCTTTGGGTCTCTCCTCACAGAAGGGTACTACTATACTGGCTGACAAGGTAAGCGCTTGAAACAAACTCCATATACCTCTTCCACCTTTTTTACTATAGCAGAGGGGATACTCCCAGCTGCAATTCCAGGCTCTGCCTGAGCCCTCTGTATCTGTTGTTCGGTCTATTGATGTCCTGCACAGCATGAGCTTATCAGTGATCTCAACGCTCTTTCTTTCTGAATATAAGAAAGTTATTAACTCTGAACTGGCTTCCCAAACAATGGCAAGAAGCCTCAAAGCAGTGGGTGCAATTCATTGTAGCCATTGGGAGATGCCAAACTGGCCCAAAGAGGACTTCAGAAAGCTGTGCAGCTCGCCAGGTGCAGAGAGTAGCTCAAGGCACTTCTGCTTTGAAGTCTGCTCACCTTGTCCACACCTAGAGGGGCAACTTGAGACAAGATGGTGTTTGGTGCTTTTTAACAATCAGGAGGAATCATGGTTCAGGCATATATGATTATGGTGGCTGTGACTCCTTGACGCAGCTCTTTGAATCAGGAATGTCGCATAGAGTAGTCATTGGACCCCACGGACAGTGGCTACAAGGCAAATTCTGATGAAAGAGAGTACAGACTCTGCAGTGGCTCAGGAATCTTCAATTTTGCAAAATGGAAATATGAAAAAATGAATGGGAAGAAATCCAGTTTTGAAGCTCTCAGAAGGGAATTGCGAAAGAACTGATCTGTTTTTAAAAGCCTTAAATCCCCTGAAGCTTCTGATTAATTTATTGAAAAAGTGTTCATAAAAGATGTAACCAACCCCAAATCTGTTGCTTTGGTGAAGAACGTATTCAGGATGAAAAGCCCAGGGCTTTGCCCTGCCAGCATGGAAAGAGCATTTCAGCTGTCATCTGAGTAGGCACCTGTCACTCCCATCAGTGCTGGAACAGCCTGATTTCTGGCCTAATTTCTAGAACATCAGTGATATTGAATGGAGATCAGGGTGCTCAGAAACTATGCAAACCAGGACCCAAAACTACAAACACTGCTTCTTTTTCTTTTTCTCTGCCCCTATGAACGCTTCAAGGAATGTGAAGTCATCCCTAAGTCTATTTCTGTTCCCCAGGCTTTTCTTTCCACAGTGATGGGCTGATCCTCATGTATTTGCATGATGGTCTGACCCACTTTGAGCAAAGTTATATGCTGATCAGTGAAAAACAGCGCACTCTTTCCTGGCTTTTGGATTATTATACAAAAAGAAAGGAGACCCAGAGCAGCATGCTATGTTCACTGCTGCATGACAACACTTGGGAGTAGCCAAGTTGTAGTAAAGCAGACACATGGAGAAACAGGAGTCTGCCTTATGGTACAAAAGCTTTCTCCAGGCATCCAACTTAGCACCATCCAACCCACCGTTGCGGCAAGAGCTGTGGGACATGAATTTTATGTATGAAAATGAAGTTTTCTTTTTAGTTATAATTGCGGTTTAGCTGGGTGCCAGTGCTGTGCAAACCCAATGCACTTAAGGTACTAATTCCTTGAGCAGTCCAGCAAGTCCTCCTGGCTTGTCACCAGAAGGGACGAGACAACGAACTGATTTAACAGCTTTAGACTTGGCTCTCCAGGACAATTCTAGACATTTCCCAGCTCAGGTCCTGCTGCATCTAGTCCATTTTTCATACTTAAAGGTGTTGATTAGCATCCTAAGCGGAGTGTCCTACATACTGCCCTAGATGTTTTTGCTTTAGAAGTGATGAAATTTTACATAGATAAGACATTTATAAACATTCAATAGAAACTGTTCCTGCAGAAATTTTCACAGAGGACAGTCTTTAGTATGTAGTCAAGATGCATTATGGATATTCTGGGCTGGTGGTGAGAGCCTGTTGGATGACCCTCTTCTCCCCTGTCATGCCACCATGATGCCATGGATGTACTACTGGAAAGGTGTGGGCTCCTTCTTCTCCTGTCAGTCAGTAAATTCACCCTGGATATCTAAATAACAGAGTTAGAGAAAAATGTTTTTTACTTTCCATATAAAACAGAGATGAAATATTCGTGAGAACCTTTAGGCATCTCATAATAAGTATAACTGAATACTAAGAACCTGAATACATGGATGATTTGGGAGCTTTGATTTTTTTACTCCTACATAAAAATCAAGATTTTCTTATTAGGGAAAGCAGGTGCACTTCACAAAATTGTTCATTCAATCAAACCCCTAGTTTCCTACTGAAAAAGAATATATTTTGATGGAGATGTTTTTGCCATCCCTCCTAAGTATGCATTTGAGAGTTTAATGTTCGGTAAGCAAATGAAATAATAACAAAAAATATAAAGTTTTAGCCTTCGTATTCCCACCCTCTCAAATTCCAGTTCCATTTAATCAAAGATCATTCCACATTCCTTATTACCCTGGTGATGAAAGGAACAGCTGTATCAAGAAATCACATAATATGATTAGCAGTATTGCTGTGAACTACCAGACACAGTGTTTAGGTAACCCCTGCCACCAGTTACAGCTTTATTCTGCCCTAAAAATCTCTTTCTAGCAACCTAGTCCAAACATGCTGCGCTCTTGAGTCTTGCTGTCCTGCCCTGTTCGTCATGCATACTTAGAATTCTATTTTGGGATCTAATATCTGGTTTTGCTATCAATTCTGTAAAGATTAAAGTAAAATTTAATTGATAAGACACATTTTATCCTATCCTAAATTTGATTTAACTGCAAAGTGAATAAGGCTCAGTAGAGATGTTTTTTCCCTGGACAGTGCATAATATAGTTTAAAAGCAATATTCGTAAATTACTAGGCTCTTTTATGCTTCATGCAGATGATTTTGTGTTATGTTTAAGTCACTGCTCTTGTGACTGTATTAATTGCAGAGAGTATGCAACATCTTATGCTGAACCAATACATGAGGTGGACCTGCAGTTCACCAGACCCAATAGAAAGGAATCCTTTTGATTGCTCTCACGTTAAAGCAAAAATAGAGTTACTGCATAAAATGCATGTGAAAAGGAGAAGATCAGCTCCGTCTGGAAGGCCCAGTCCTTCAAGTATTTGCCTCACCTTGCCTCCCAAGGACTTTCTGCCTCGAAGGCTCCCATAAGCAAATTTCCTGATATTCAGAGATCTTTGGAGAAACAGATACTTAGTTGTTGCCTTTATGGGACCCAGTCATAAAAAGAATAATAATAGAAGCATGGTCTTGTGACAATTGACAAACATTTGGCAAATCTTTTGAAAAGCTGTCTCTATTTGTGCCTTAACTAAACCAGCATTTCTTCCTCATAGCAGAAAACCCCAGCAAAGATGACAGTAAATAAAATTTAGTTTTAGATTGTTCCAAAGGAATTTGTCTTGCTGAAGGTATATTACTTTTGAGACAGCCCTTTCTGTGTAGGTTACAGCTTCTGTAAATTAAGAATATCATGAAGGGTTACCAGGATGAGACCAAATATTTCTATCAATCAAGCAAAATGGATGTATTAGAGCCAGTCCCACAGGCTCTGATATACAAAACTCTTAAACATGTGCATACATTTAAGTCTGAGTATATTTTTTCAATCGTCATTGGATATAGAGTAGGGTAATTGAAAAATTATTCAGAAATAAAGCATGTGCTTTGCCAAATTAAAGTTGGAAATACGTAAGCAAACTACTAGATTTTGGGTTTTTTTGGTTGTGCTACTCATGTTCATTATCCCCAAACACATTGGTTTAGGCTGCTGCATATCTGCCACATACTTTGGATAATAAGGATGGTAAGAATGGTTAAGACAGGTCCCCCTTTTGTATTTACATCTGTCCTGCTCTTTGCAACTGTCCACAACTTCGCAATCAGTGCTATTTGTGAGAAATGAATGGACTCATGGAAGCTGTGATACCACCCTGAGTGAACACAAATGCTTGGAGCCAGGCAGTAAAGCGGGGAAGTGAGACACGAATAACCTCCTTGTTCCTTTTTCTTTCTGATAAGTACAATGTCAGCCTTTCTCAGCTCTAAATTATGCTGTTAATTTTGCACCTAAATTTGGTGGGTCTTCAAAGTGCCAAGAGCCAAGTAGATTGAAATGGCACTTCCTCTTCTGGCTGTTTTTGAACTAAAGTGATGGTGGTTAACATGCTTCATGCTGAAGTCAGGGCTACCAGCTTATGTGGGTCTGATCTGAGCACACCCACCAGATCAGATCTCTCAGGGTTCTTTTACTGAAAAAGGCACCAAGTTTTTGAATTCCAAAGGGCCCTAAGCAAGAGATGCGCTTGAACCTGAGCTCGGATGCAGAAGTCCAAGACATGCAGCATCACAGCTTTAAGCATTTGACTGTAGGCAGGCAAAGCAGGACTGGAGGGTTGCTCAGCTGAAATAATATGTCAACAGCCTGGCTATTTCTTTGGCTCTTATTCCATGTGCCCAGAAATGAGGAGTTCTCAATGTGTTTGCAAGAAGGTGGGATTTAGACCTCTGCCTGACCTCCTCTGGCAATGCCTCATGGCCAAGCTGTGGTTGCCAAACATCAGTGATACCAGCTTCTTGTCACTGATATACAGATAATGTCTTGTATGTTCAGGATGTCACAGCTATGCATGTCCTTTTTGTTTTATACTTAAACAAATCAGAATGAACTACTTCTCCATGAAAGTTCACTTAAAAGAATCACTAAGATTAGAAATGAAAATGGCTAAGCAATGTTTTTAATAGTCATTAATTCATATGAATGGCATCAATAAATAACATGGCAAAAATAAATATGGTAACAATAAATCGATTTTTGGTGTAGTTTCTTCAGAGAGTAAGTACTGTTTGATTTCAACACTACTGCTGAGACATAGGCAAATATTTATAGCCTCATTTATAATGTGCAATATAGAGAGCAGAGATGATGTGTTTACCAAGGTCAAGGAGTCAGTAGGGAAGGAGGAAGATGCCTATAGGACCAAATAACGTGACACCCATATACGAGCACCTGTGACGTCCCTATGATTTGGGCTGTGCCTCTGTTAAGTGATTTAAGAATGAGGTTTTCAAGCCTCTTTGAGATATTGGTTGTAATTAGAGCTATGCTCCCCAGTTCCTTTTGTCCACTTAGGAAACCTAGGGCATTTTATTTTTATTGGCATTGCAGCATCTGCAGGGGCAAATATGTTAAAAAAACCAACCCAAACAACTAAAACAAACCACAAAAAACCAAACACACACACAAAAAAGACAATTTCTGCTTCCAGCAGCGGCACAGCGCTAATCCCAGCAGCGGCAGCGTGCATTTGTCCTGGCTAGCTTCAAATAGCCAAAACAGTGAAGGCTTCCACATCTTTTACAACTATTTCACAACCTTTGCTGATTTCTAATGAGACTGAATTAGCACCTTCTTTTGTTTTCTAGGGGCTGCATCTTAGCATCAGGGTTGTTGGAGAGTAGGTGAGAATGAAATGTAGGTGTGTGGAGAGAGAGGAGCAGGGGCTGGAGCTGTACAGCCCTGGCTGGAGTTCACAGAGCTTAAGCCAATTTTTGCGCCTACAGAGCAGTTCATTTCTTGGCAGCTGAATCAGAATAAAGCTCCAAGGCTACAGTGGCCCACAGCCTGCTGTGACTCGGTGACCACAGAACCTAATTTGTGCTGGATAAAGCCCTAAAGAGATTAACTGACTCATAACATATGCTACTTTACCTTCTACAAATGAACCTCAGATACAGTGCCATGTTTCTGATCCCTCTCTAAATTTTGCAAATACTCCACCACTTAGTCAGAGATATGGGGGAAC
This sequence comes from Limnodromus scolopaceus, assembly GCA_028565335.1. Taxonomy (NCBI): domain Eukaryota; kingdom Metazoa; phylum Chordata; class Aves; order Charadriiformes; family Scolopacidae; genus Limnodromus; species Limnodromus scolopaceus. The sequence continues at coordinate 200,781,092 of JAOXNO010000001.1, read as the reverse complement.
CTGAAGAAGAAAAAACCCCACCTTCTCTAGTTTATCATTCATACATTTTTTGCAAGCAGTGCAAAAGACTATATGCTTTTTCTGCCAGGAATGTGACATTTCACATTAAGGAATCTATAAAAAATGCAGACATTCATTTTAAGGAATCTCTGAGAAACAACAGTTGCAGGTGCGTTACCTGCGGCACAGCCACGTTGGAGAGGGAGGTACATCCAGTGTTGAGTTTAACAAGGGACGGGCCATTATAAGGCTATAAAAATCACTGAATCTCTTCATTCTCCCTAGGACAGAAAGAGCTCGTTGGAGGTGGTCAACAGCTTACAAGAGGGACCATCTGGAGAAGGAGTGTCAGCCAACAGGGTCAGGGTGTTCCTAAAACAGCCTGAGGAGTGCCTGATCTGTGAAGCAGATACACTGTGTGGTTCAGCGGTTCCTGATTCCATACTGTGGAGCTGACCAGGACGAGTTCTTTTTCCCTGGTAGCCCACAAACAACAGTATTACTCTGGGGAGGAGGTGCTGGTAGTCACCCAGATCTCACTCCAACACTGAATTTGAATGTGGGTCCAGCGAAATGCAGTATATATGGCATACAAGACAGTGAGGCTCAATTAATTTCCATGGCGTGAAACCCTACCTTCCCAAAGGATTCAGAGAAAGGCAGCCAGGATGGTCATAGGTACAGGTCATCTTCCACAAAAGCAATGACCTGACATCATCTGTCTTAAATTTCATAAATCCTTTTGAAAACCCAAGCTTGTTCTAAACTGTTGATGTGAAAGGCATTTATTATCAGCGATTTCAAATACAGCTAACATGATTAAATTCAAGGCATTACATCCTATCAAATTTAAAACGAATACCAGCACAAACAGCCATTATAAACGAGCTAATAAATACTGAATCAGATGAATGATATTGCTGATTAACAGCTTTACATTTTTAGCCTACTTTACTGTCATAACTTAAAGCCAAATATATCTACAGACTTCAGGAGCAGCATCCAGATGAGGCTTAAATAAGAACGATTCTGTATTAAATGACATATTAGAAAGGAATTTGGCTCCTCTAAGGTAATACAGACCTCATATACTAAAATCTCTATAAGTCTACACAGAATTGGAAACTGGTGAAGGGTCTAGAGAGCAAGTCTTATGAGCAGTAGCTGAAGGACCTGGGGTTGTTTAGTCTAGAGAAAAGAAGTCCTAGTGTCCTTTTTTCCTGATATTTTCCAATCAGGAAAATCAGGGCATCCAAGTGAGAGCTTCAAACCTAAGTCCTTTAGTGTCTTTTGAAAAACATAATCTTACACTGCTGTTCTCAGCAGATATATGTCAAGAAACTGAATTACTGCAGTTTACCTTCTAGGCATACGCTCCAAAGACTGAGCAAATCACGTCAGCTGCCATGATGCAATTGCACTCCCTTTGCTGATCATGGTCAGTGGCTGAGGGTGAGCTGATGAGCAGGAACTTGTGCTGCAGTAGATCAATCGCCAGCCATTGTGTGAAGACAGTCTAAAGTGAAGTTCTCAGTATTGATGGATTCAAGGGGGCAAATTTGATACCAAACCCTACCAGAGTGCCTTCAGGCTGATACAACCCCACAATTAATGTTCTCTCATAGATCAAACCTGTTTTTCAGCTCAAAGAGGCAACCAGCCTGCACAGGCTGCACATTTTTGTGTTTACAAAACTGTTTGATTTTTGTGTCTGGAGTCTTCTTGTCTTACATATTCATTGGTGATCAAGTCCTTCTGATAGCTGATTAAATGGGGATCTTCCTCTCCCTTTCCTTTCCAGACTTCTCCTAACAATGAAACTATGTCTTAGAGCCATCAGAAAAACAAAGCTCAGAAGGTGTCAAGCTGGTAAGATGTGAAAAAACAGAGCTATTCTGCAAGTGAAACAATCTCAGAAGGGAAAAAAGCTCAGAAGTTTTACCACTTGAGCATAGACCCTGTGCTGCCCAGCCTGTTAAATGCATGTATTCAGTCTAGGCCCAGGTGAACAAGTCAATTCCTAAAAGACCATAAAACTGGCATAGACCCATTGGGTTCAGTGGAACTATGTAGCCAAGGATGCTTATTTAGCTCAAGGGGACTGGTATGATTTTAATCTAGGAGGATTTGAGTGTTATAACCTCTCCAGTAAAAACCTGGGGGAAAGAAAAAAGGAAAAAAAGGAAAAGAAAGGAAAAAAAATGAGAGAAATGCAGAAAGGGAAAGAGATTGTAAATATCATTGGCAGCAAGCAGACTAGAAGCAGCTGTCTCTGGCAGACGTGTTTCATTCAGATCAAACAGAGAGCTGTGGATGTTTGGAAATAACCCACATTTACTATATATTTAACTACAAGCTTTCCGTTTGTTTGGAGGCAATCAGGGATTTATGCTCAAACAAGAACTTTTCTCACCCAGGTTTTGTTCAGAAAGCACCGTTTTCCTGTGACACCGGCGAGTGAGTGCCAGGATGCCACATGGAGCACAGGGATTCCACGGCGGGAGGAGGGCTCCTGATTTCACAGCTTTTGGTCACACAGTCCTGGAGGTAAATGAAGCTGTTTTCAGAATGTGCCTTCCTCCAGGAACCTAAATGCTCTCATTAGCAAGGGGAAAAGGTGACGATGACATTGTGCTTTGGGTGTGACAGTTGTTAAACCATGGCATCTGACAGCCATGACCACTGTTGACTCCTCAGGGCTCCTGTGGGCTGTGTTTCCCACGAGGGACCCTGCCATCTGCCGTATACTCACAGGGACAGCAATCAGTCTGGGGACTCAGAGCCCATCCTATGTCATCTGCAGAGATCCTCTGTCCTCCTTAATAAGAGCGCTGAAAGGCTGTAATTTTTGCCTTACCAACTCTGTCACATTTCCTCCCTATTCAATTTCTTTTTTTTTTTTTTTTTTTTTAAGTGCACATGCACTCTAGCATTTCAATGCTAGTGTTTAAAGCCTTAAATAATATAGTAGTGCTGCTGTCTACTTGCAGGACTGTCTATGGATGCTTGTTGCATCACAGCTATTAGGATCAATTGCAAGGAGGATACAAGACGATAGAATGCAATTACCTGTGTTGGAGCCTTGCCCAGACTGCCAGCACCTGCATTCTCTTAAAAAAAGTAGAAAAAAGAGAATGTCTTTGGAAAGTCTAAGTGGCAAACTGCCTTGGCATGGACAGTGCTCTTTGCTAGTGCTTTTGAGGCAGGTCTTGAACCTGCCCCAGGACTTCACCTTGCAAGCCATAAGGCTGGTTCCAAGATGTGCTTCTAGTCCCAAGTCTTGCTGGAAGGAGCTGTGCGCAACTCGCAGAGCTTCTCTGCACCACGGAGACAGTTGTCTGTGGGATCTCACGCTGACACCAGGAGAAAATTGCAAGTCCCTGTGGTGGTAAGAGGGGAAAAAGGGACTGATGATTCGGAAATACAGAATGCTATTAGAGATTGTTTGCACAAATCTCTGGTTTTGGGACAGAGTTTTTAGTAGGGCCTGTAGCAATAGGACAAGGGGTAATGATTTTAAGCTAAAAGAGGGTAGATTTAGACTAGATATAAGTAAGAATTTTTTTAGCATGAGATTGGTGAAACACTGGCCCTTGTTGCCCGGAGAGGTGGTAGGTGCCCCATCCCTGGAAACATTCAGGGTCAGGTTGGATGGGGCTCTGAGCAACCAGATCTAGTTGAAGATGTCCCTGCTCCTTGCAGGGGAGTTGGGCTAGATGACCCTTAAAAGTCCCTTCCAACTCAAACTATTCCATGATTCTATGATTCTAAAAGTAGTGGAAGATGTTTCCTTTCCATAACACGTCACTTCACTGATCTGTATTAGGGTATAGCTCTACCAAAAAGCACAGGGAAAGGTAAACATCTTTTATGCTGATTTTGCCTTATGAGTAAAAATCAGCATGAAATTATGCCCTGAGATACCGTAATGTGAAACTGCTCTGTCAACCTTCTGAAGATCACTTCAAGATAATTTGAGACAGATTTTCAGAAAGGACTCAAAACTTTCCCTCAGCAAAAATCACTCTTGTTTTTGAATTTTGCATTTGGGGAAACAGAAAGACTGTTTCCCCAAATGATTACACACACCAGAAGACTGTGTTCCTATTAAAAAAGATCACAACTTTGTTTTCTTATTCAAAGAAATACACACATATGGGCCTTCTATTTATGTGTGTAGGCACCATGATAAATCCCCATGATAAATCCCCAGATGAAAGTAACAGTTCAGAATTCACTAAAACACTGTGGTATTATGGAACACTTTCAAAAGTGTGGATTTGTTTTCCACCTTTTTCTCCAATAATAAATATTGGACTCAGCAGTAAGGGATTATAACGGAGCCACAGTAGTACTGTAAAGTGTAGGATTTACGAGCCAGATCTGTAGAACATAAATTTTCCAGCAAGGGCTGTAATTATATAAAATGCTACATGAGTCCAACAATGTGAAGAAATCTATTTTTAGGGCAAAAATTTTCCAGTTATCAGGGTTTCAGTCTTTGGCTGGGAATTAAATACCCTGCAGGACTGAGGTGCTCAACAACTTGTTGGAACCGGCACGTGTCTCTCTTGCTACGTAGACACGAATCCCTCTCAAACCCTGGGAAGGGCCCCCATGACCTGAATTGGTCAGTTCTGGAGCGTATCCGATATCAGCACTGGTGTTACAAAAGATAGTCCAGGTCAGGGTGAGTAAAAAGATAAGAGTTAATGGATGGAAAACAGGGGTTCATAGGAAGAAGGGACTTGACTCAAGTATTTTCATAACCTAATAGTTCCAAAGTGTTATCATGTCTACCACAGGTCTTCACAACACCTAAATAGCTGCAGGTTGTCTCCTTTGAGCATATATACCTACAGTTTGCAGGCAAAAATAATATAATAACTCCAAAATGCTGAGTCTTTAAAAATAATCCATTTTTATACCAATTTCATAGTTTTCTGAAGCCTAGTTCATGAGAGTTGGAAGTGACTGCTCTATGGTTTGAAACAGTCTTCATACATTGCCCACCAGTTCTTTAAACTAGACAAGCCTCTAGTGGAATCTCACCACTGAATTTTCAAAGGGTATTAAAATCTGCCTTTGTGTTCTTTTTTATAAATTTAATCTACCATTTGCCATTTGCACATTTGTGATACTAAAAATGACTGTTTGGTGCTTTCCCCTAGAAGCTGTGCATTTTTTCCTCCATAGATACCATTTCCAAAGCTCATATTTGTCACTCCAGCAAAGCACATGAATGAGCTATTTAGCCATATAATAAAGTAACAATGAATGAAGCAAGAGGACCAATTGAATTGGTGCTATTATTTCAACAAAATCCTTTCAGCAATTGCCTCTCTCTTCATAGAGGCCTTCACTGCCTTATTTCACTAAATGACACCATGAATGTAATTACTTTGATTCAGAGTGTTGGAATCACACAGGTAACAAATTACACTGCCCCCTGATGAGTAATAATTCAATTATTCAGTGGCCTTATAACAGTTTGAAATAGCGTATTCTCATTTCACAAACATCGTATTTACTGCTGGAAATAAACCATTTCTGCAAAGTGAAATATTAGATCTATATATCTTAGCCCATGTAAGCTCCCGAATGGATCAACACATAACTGCATATCTTTGGTGTTTCTAATATTAAAGGGACTGCAGAGATGCTGAGCCTCTTGGGTTACTCCATCTCGGTAGATGTGTACATATGTTTTGCCTATTTACTACCTGGTGAATCAGGACTTTATTATAAATATCAAGGAGCAATTGTGCACAGAGTGAGGTTTGATCTCAGTGGCACCAGCGCTATTGGAATTCATCCTGAACTGGAAGCAGAATCTAGATGTGTTTCCAAAGGGACATTCCTCGGACATGACTCTTCTCTTCTGTGCTCCAGCATAAATGAAGCGTATAACACTGCTAAAGCCAAGACAGTATAAAACAGAGGTGAAGAGGGGAAGAAAGAGCCCTGCTTGCTGAAAGGTCAATTCAAAGTTAGATTTTTGGGGTAAAATGCATAAAACTCAGAGAGATATTAAAATGCCTTATGTGCCAAACTCCCAGTTAAGCAACCTCCAAATTATATTTCGATATGTAGGAATTTGTGAAAATCCCACGGACAGATGTCTATCTTCACCTTTAAGGACCTAAATATTTTTAAAAACTTTAGGTGTCTTCATCAACTGCGGAGTGATTTATACGAGCTGTGTTCATCTCGGCGGTGCAGCATTCCTCCAGGCTGAGTGCAGGAGGCATCAGTGAGGAACTGCCAGACCATAATAGCTGCATTTGGTCCAAAATTTGCAGAAGTGTGTCAGACTTGTTCTGTTCCTGAGAAAATTCCTCAAGGGAGGCAGGCACAGGAGCAGCTGCCCTC
>JAOXNO010000001.1:200753370-200773340 GCA_028565335.1 Limnodromus scolopaceus | reverse complement strand
ACATCTATGAGAGTTATTTCAGCTCTCAAAAGCCAAAATGACTCCTAGGGATAAAGATTTCAGTTGATCAGAAGGCAGAAAAGTCAAGATTAGTTTGTCTGCTGTTGTCCATCCCGTCCTGATTGCAATTTAAGGATCTAAGTGTCCGATCCTGTCCAAACCCAATCCTGGGTTTGAAGTAGAATTCAGTCCCAAAAATCTCCTGCTATGTTGCCACCCAGTTCTGAAGGTGAGTAATCTCAGCATCTGTCTCAATACTTTAACTTAGATGTACCCCAGACAGTTACAGAGCAGCTTGGCCCCTCTGCCATGCTTAAGCTCGACTGTGATCCCGAGAGCAGCCACTCCTGTGCCTCCCTTGAGGGATTTTCTCAGGAACAGAACAAGTCTGACATACTTCTGTAAAACCAATCTCCATTCAAAGAGGAATGATGTTTGCTGCTGTCCTCTAAAACTCAGTTGGAAAAGTTTTTTGATTCCTCTTAAACAATAGTATTTGGAAGCAGAAGACCCTTATCCTTTTGACAGACATCAGCTTCCCACTTGCCGTCACTCAGGGAAATTCTTTGCCTGTCAAAGTGCATACAGGAGTTGGGGGGAAATCAGGAGGAGGTATTCAATCCCTCTTCTCAGCGCTTTTCAGAGAAAAATATCAAGATTCATTGCTACGGTGAAGCAAATGAGCATGAACATGGCTGTGTAGTTTATTAAGTAGGGTGGTTGTTCAGGGTAGTAGAGATCAAGGGATCTCTCCCATGGTTATTCTAATGCTTTCTCAAATGATTGTCTAATATTAAATACCTCTCCAGAGCCAACCACATAAAATGTAGATTTCAGAACAGTCATTGGCTAAGTTTGGCTTTGGAGCTACTGCTAAATATAACGTGTTTGCAACCTTGTTATGGATAGATGGAGACATTTATGTACAATAATACACTTGAAAACACACAGTTTTGTGAGAAGGAATTGCCATGCTGAATACTTTGGTTTATGCTAGGTGAGAATGCCTGCTGCAAATTCTGCAAGGCTTGCCAGGATGCATTTGGTGGTCATCCTGATCAGCTTTTCTTCCTGATCAAATAAAGTCACCCTCTAACTGGTATGGTGTTGATGACCTAAATTCCAGTTCTAGTGAGACTTGTTGAAACTGAGGGAAATGGATTGAGGACTGAGAGTTAGGTATTTACAAAGAGACATCCCCTGCCAGGACACTGCATTTTAAATATTTCTTTTTACTATGAAAAATGTGCATTCAATAGTGTGGCCCAGACAGGTTTCTGTTTTATGGGAAATCACTTGAGGGTTACTCATCCATATTCCAAGCAAAAAATAAATTGCCAATAAACAAGAGTGCTATATAAAAAAATAAAAATAAATTCTGCCGGACCTTTTCAAAACAGAAATCTCAGCTTTTCTCTCCCATTATGCAGGTTTAGTATGTTTCAGATCAATATTTTATATGTAGTATAATAGCCCTCCTTTTTCTTTAAACAGGGTTTATTTGAGAAGGGAAGACAGAAAGATTTTATTGCTGTCTAACTGGTATTGATTCCATAACTACTGGATTTACAGCAAAAGAGACTCCAGTGAAGGAATGCATTTTTATTTCATGTGACATATTCTCTAAGGAGAACACAGTAAAAAAAGGGCAAAAAAGGATTTTGGGAATATCACAAAACTTGAAGACATCACAGGGAACGAATTCAGGAAGGCTGGCATGGCTACTCCAGATGAAGAATCAGCCATATCTATGTCTTTCTTGACAGATGATTCTCTGAGCTGTTCTTAAAAATCTCCAATGTCAGAGAGACTCCAATGTCCCTAGATGATCTGTCCTCATGTTTAAATAGCCTTATAGTCAGAAAGCTTTCACTGACATCTGGCTTAAATTCCTGTGGCTTTAATTCTACAGCTGTCTTTTCCCTTTGATTTATTTCCCACAGAGTTATGAATTCTCCAAGTTTGCTATTTTCTTAAGGTCTATTGTCTTTATTTTCCTTCTTTTTTTTTCCTTAGACAAGAATGCCACTGTTCAATGGTCAGTGCCATCTTACTCTCCTTCTATTTTCACGTTGTCATTTCCCTGTTGTTGCAATAAACTGTAGAAGGCAATTCCCTCACCTTCCTTTCTCCAGTTTATTTCAACAACTAGACAGTCTGTGTTCTGCTGTATTAGCTGATATCTCCATTACTCCCACCTTCTGGTGATTCTTCTGGTTGCTCAGACTAAACCTTTCTTCCCGATCTTTTCATCTTGGTAGTCTAAGGTAGATTGAAACAGAAACTGTGGGATTCATTCATATCAACAAACTTCTCTTATAATCATTATTCGGCCACTTTCAGTCAGTCTGCTGAATCTGGAACAAGCATATTTATCTTTATTTTTTCTTGGTCTATTCCTCGAGCTGTAATTTTCCATATTAATATTCTAGCTATGCAAGTTATGTCACTATGTGTTGCAGTTAAGTAGTAGGTGTTATTATGCATTATGCTTTTAGTCCATGCTGTTTATTCCCAATATATCTTGCATTGGAATATCAACATGAAAATACAGATATCAAAGACGTAATTTTGAGCTATTATTCTGCTGTTCACAAGGGGCTTGGAGATAAACTCTGTTCTCTGATCAAATGTGTATGGGTGTCTCCTTGTACCATGGACTCAGGAGGATAGAGAAAGGTAGGTAGATGCATATCACCTGTTTTTAATTTGAAATTATGGATATTAAGCTCTAAGCCAATTTCCCATAAAGTTGAAAGGGATCTAAGCTCATACCAATGATTCTTAAGCACCTAAGTTAGGAGACCTGCTGATACAGCAGATCTATTGGCTACACCGAATACAAGAAATAAAGTTACTTCTTAGAATGGGTGAGGTTAGAAGGACTGGATTCCTCCCTGAAGTGCATACAAGTCTTTGAAAATATATACCAGGAAACTACAGGCCCTTTGGATTTCAGTGGAATTTGGGCAAGTTACCTTGAATATCCCATTCTAAGGATATAAATAGCAATGTAGCAAAGGGCTACAAAGATGATTAGGGGCCTGGAGCATCTCTCTTATGAGGAAAGGCTGAGGGACTTGGGTCTTTTTAAGAGAAGACTGAGGGGGGATCTGATCAATTTCTATAAATACTAAAAGGGTGGGTGTCAAGAGGATGAGGCCAGTCTTTCTTCAGTGGTGCTGAGGGACAGGACAAGAGGTAATGGGCACCAACTTAAACATAAGAAGTTCCATCTAAACATGAGGAGGAACTTCTTTACTTTGAGGGTGACAGAGCACTGGAATAGGCTGCACAGAGAGGTGGTGAAGTCTCTGTTTCTGGAGACATTTAAAACCTGCCTGGACATGTTCCTGTGCAACGTGCTGTAGGTGCAACTGCTTTGGCAGGGGGGTTGGACTAGATGATCTCGGAAGTCCCTTCCAACCCCATATCATTCTGTGATTCTGTGAAATAATACCATTGCTAATTTTCAGTACAAGAAACTTTATAAAAAGCTGACAGCATGGTCATGATATGTGCAGGATCCAGAATCACCTTCTTTCCCTAAGTACTCAGTATAACAAAGTTTTTCTTGCTTGAAGATCAACTTTTTAATCTTAAAACTTTGTATGAATATTATTTCTTTTCATTTTCATATGCTCAGTTCAGGGTAAGGAAGAGATGTCATCAGCCAAGGCTGTGTCCCACAGAATCTTGGACTTTCTACAGTACTTCTGCGGCCACCAATACAACCATTAATGAAGAGAAGGGGAACCTTGTACAAAGACAGTTGCCTTTCTTATGCAAGGAGATATTTTGGGGTGATTCACTGCTGTATTATTATACAATTTCAAAGTCTGATATAAAGCTTGCTAAAACAGAGTCCTGTGGACCACAGGTTGCTTTGGATCAAAGTAAAACCAAAGTTCCAGCTTCTTAAACTATATCAGTTACTCTCTTAGACACAAACATTATGTGACAAAATAATATAACAGTTAGTACCTGAAAATTAAAATTCTGTCCCACAGTAATTTGTGTGACTTTCCAATTTCATTTCTTCTCAAATTAAGAGGTGTTTTTTTTACAGATCACATTGTAAAATATTTCATTTATACTCATCTACATTGTTCTAACTTTCATAATATGTTCTATAATAAATCTTAAATGTCAGAATGATACGACAAAGATAAACTCAAAACATTTTAATTATACCAAAGTGTGAAAATTAAGAAAATTACTGTATGATTGCTGAATGTTTTTATTGCATGGAATCAGCATTTTCAGATGGGAATTTGTGCCTTTGCAAGATGTTTTTGATCCTATTTTATTATTTTGACATGTTATTATGGAGAAGCTTACTTTCTTATACTGTTAAAAAAAACCTTTCTGTAACTGTAATGCTAACTAATTATGAAGCTTGGTATACACACCAGTATTCTAAAACTTCTATTCTCATGCTGAAGATATATACCTTGTCTATTCCTTAAGCAACATTCACAGAGAATAAGAAACTGTAAATAAAAATATAATTTTATGTTGTTGGTGTTTTTTTTTTTGTGGGAGCTTTTAAAGGTCAATATTGGTCCTAAAATTTAGGGTTCTTCCAGTGGGAAGCCAATCACAAAATCTATCCATGGTCTTATTAATAAATTTTATATTGCATTTTATCAGTTGATCTGAGCATTCTGCTGTCACTTCTTCAATTTTAGAAATAGGGAAACTCTTTCTAAATAGTAATTGAAGATGATGACTTGGCTGTGTTATCTCTCCTTGAGCCCTTCAATCCACCTGCATTCCGAAGGACATTGGTGTGTGTTTAACAATGTATTTTTCCTTTTTTTCACCCACATATGTATATAAAAAAGATAAATGTTCTTTTTTTTCTGTGTGGTGAAGGTGGAATTAAGTCAAGAGGCATAATGCCACTGAGCTTTATAGAGTTGTAGGTCCCAATGCAGACAAATACTACTGCTATCATGCATTCTGACATAACCACACAATTAAATTTTGCACTGTCACGAGATGATATTTGTATCTTCCTACTGTATCTACTGAAAAGCCATCCAATCATACTGAAAAAATACCTGAAGATGGAGATTTTTACCTTTTGGTGTTCTATTGCAAGTATATTTGGATCAAGAGAGATTTAGGCCAAAGACCAGGCAGACACAGTGTGTCATTTCTCAAAGTGCATAATGTCACTATAGCATAATTTGTACAGAGGGCACAAGTGTGAATTGATGTTTTTTAGGACTGTATTTCGAACCTGAGTGTAAGTATGATATCTAGGGGTATCAGAACTGAAATGTCAGATGCCTCCATTACTAGCATCTTGGGGAAGATAAAGAAGAACTTACCCTAGCATGTAGTTCTAAAAGAACCTGCTTCTGCTCTGAACCTGACGTGCTTTCACCTCAGAAGGACAATCATCCCCTCCAAAGTGTACCCGTGTAGCTCTGTAATACACCCATCGCTAGTCACATCCACTGGGTTTCCACAGAGTTTGCAAGTTCTCAGGAGGGAGGCTTGCCTGGCTTTCTCTGCATGAACTTTGTTTGACCTGCTTGTAGCTTTGTTTTACTTCATTTAGCTCTGACATCAATTTCTCTTATTGACCAAGTGTCAATGGCTAAATTGAGTAACTATTTTCCTATGGTACCACTGTAGTTTTACACAGATAGCAGTAACAAAATGCTATGACTCTAGTACAACGATGTTTTGTAGAGAAATACAGGTAAAGGCATTGAGAAGTGGAGACACTGTACGTGGTGCAGAAGAGGACAGGCACAGGGTGATAAGAACTGAGACATGGGCTGGCACTATAAACAACTCAATAATGGTTAGTCAAAGACAGAAAGACCTACAGCTGGACAAAGCAGACTTCAAGGGTAACAAAAAGTACATAGAAATAGTATCTTATATACGTAAAAGGCACTAAATACAGTCAATTCAGATGTAACATGCCACCGGAAACCAAGGAAGAAAAAGCATTGTGTCAAAGCGTGTTAGCAAAGAGATAAAACTGAATTCAAGTGGATCCTAGAGGGAGGAAGAAGAAACCATCAACATGAACATCATATTTCTCCTGGCCAAGGACTCCAGAGGCTGGTGACTTGCTGTCTACGCCCTCTAGCAATCTAAGGCTACTGATTTTAAGACTGGAGAATCAGTGGAAGGGTGAGCATAACCTCAGGAAAAAAGGGATAAAAATTGTCAATGTTACAATTTAAATAGTAATATTGCCATTATTGAGATTCCTAACTGTATTATTATGTGTTCTTTCTTTTCCTGTGCTAATTATATCTAGACTAATAATGATTCTTGAATTAGGCTATTAAGATTTCATTTATACTAAGAATAAAAATTTTAGCTTTATATATAAGGTGTGTTTCTCTTTGCCCATATACAAGATTTTGAGCATAACAGAAGGAAACATCTCCGGGGTCAGCATGTGTATTAGATTATTATTTGTGCCATAGATATCCAGGCTGTTTGTTTCTGATAGTATATTAATCTCAGTTTACTGACACCCTGCAGCTCTGTCTTGGTTTTTAGCTGTGATTTATCCCACTAATATACCAGCAGAAATATTCCTTTATTTTAGCTTATTTTTATAGACATTTTTATAACCAATCCCTTTAATAATTCAGACCAATTGTTTATCTTCTTTCTCGGATGTTGCCAAAATAAGAAAAAACATTTTTGCTGTAAGCATGATTGAAGTCAGGAACAGGCTGCCTGCAGATGTTGTGGAGCCCCTGTCCTTGAAGATATTAAAAACCCAGCTGGACATGGCCCTGAGCAACCTGCTCTACTTCACCTTACTCCAGACAGGGGATGTTGGACTAGATGATCTCCAGAGGTGCTGCCTTGCCTCAGCTCTTCTGTGATTCTCTGATTTTGACTGGTGCTGCAAGAAATGCCACAGTAACCTGTTGCAGTTCTGCTTCCTTGCTGGATGTTTTTAGGTGGCGTAGACTCAAACCTGGGTTGAGACATGCCAAATGATTTTATTTCTCTAGGAGACAAGTTTTGCAAAGAACAAGGCTCCTTCTAACAGCTTCTGGCTTCAGTCACAGTACAGATTACTCAGCACCTTGATGGTACCCTGCAAGATCAAATTAACTGGCAGATGACTGCATTCTTATTCCATTTGGTGTGAATTTCCCTAGTCATGAAAGAAGTCTTTGTTCCTTTATATACATCTGTTAAGCCTGATGCCATGAATCTTGTAGATAAGAGCTTTTAAGAGTGGCACAGAAAACATATTATTTAGAGAAGCTGGAATTTTTATCAACAGGAATCATTAGGAACAGGTTAGATGGATGTAAATAGTTCTGGTGGAACTTGGGACTAGACTAGGTAACCTCTTTAGACCATTTCCTGCCTTTTCTGCAATTTTTCCACACAGGGAAGCTGTATAGCACCTGGGGACCTAACGTGTCACTCCTGTTCCAGTGGAATTTATTTTCCTGTGGGAAAATATATGGATTGCCAACTGTTAGAAGGAAAGTAGTGAAAGCACATAGTCTGCCTGTGGAATATCCTTTGGCAGGAGCTCAGTGAACCAAATCTTAGAGCTGGCTGTTGAGAGGAGGGGAGTGAAATTATGGCTGGTTGTAACATTTGTGTCCACGCTCAATACCATGGGGCAGGCACATAAAAAGGTGTAGTATCAAAACCCAACTTGCCTGAGTCTTAAAAACTGACTAAAGGAGGCCACACAAGTTAAGAGTGATGAATTATGGAGACTTCGGCAGCTGTGCCAACTTCTCCAAGGCAAAGTTCACACCACCTTGAATCGCCATCTAACTTTCATGTGGTCTGTGAAGAGAGAGAAATCCATTTGAAGGGTTTTGTATTAGTATTCTCTCTGGAGAGGGCAAGAATGCTCTTTAACAACAGCAGGATATAAAACTCAGCAAGACTAAACCATTGAGTTAGAAGCCCTAAAGGTGGACACTGTGAAAGCCACTTCTGGAAATACATCATTACCTTTTGATTGCCATTTCTATTGATCGCCATTGTGATATATAAACCTTCTATAATGTTAACAATAAAAGAGCAGTGGCAGAAACAAACAGTATACTTCACAAAGACACATCTCTGGCTCCTGGAATCTGTCATCTCCTGCTGTGCTACGGCTTGACCCAAACCCTTTTGGAGCCGATGAACACACTCGCACTGTTTTCAACAGGCTTCAGTCAGTCTTGTGAAATCCAGCACACCTGAATATCTGTAAAAATAAGTACCTATTAAAAAGGGAGGTAAAAAAGGAAGCAGTTCTGGGAGAATCAGAGCTAATGAGGCTTGATTGCCCTTGAATTTGCTGTTTGCAAGTTCTGTCTGAAGCAACCCATGATTGGGGTATTTGCTAGTGTTCTTCCCTGTGTGCATCTTCTTGGAGTTTGCTAAGATGTGAAACTTATGTTTCAGCCTTTCCCTTCATCTGAGCACTTAAAAGGAAAAAAGGTACATGAATTTAGTAAGCTAGAGAGTTCTAACCCTTTGCCACATTTGAACAACACATTTTGCTACTGATGTACTTGAAGGAGCTCATCTTGTCCTTGATAACACTTGCCAGATTTAATTCCAAGTGGGTCTTAGCTTTCCTTATTGCATCCCTGCATACTCTGACAATGTCCCTATATTCCTCCCAAGTGGCCAGTCCCTTTTTCCACAGTCTGTAAACTTCCATCTTCCATTTGAGTTTTTTCTAGAAGCTCCTTGCTCATCCACAGAGGTTTCCTCCCTCCTTTGCCTGATTTCTTGCTTCTAGGGATGCAACTTGGGGGAAGTGGTGCTTGAATATTGACCAGCTCTCTTGGACCCCCTACCTTCTAGAGCCCTAATCCATGGGATTCCTCCAAGCAGGTCTTTGAAGAAGCCGAAGTCAGCTCACCTGAAGTCCAGGGCTGTAATCTTGCTTACTGCCCTGCTTCTTCCACACAGGATTCTGAATTCCACCATCTCATGGGCACTTTTTCTTACCTGGCCATGCCAGTGTTCTGACACATGAACTTTAAAACTAGCAACTATTTTTAAAAAGATGTTCACCAGTTGCTTTTCTGATTGCCTTTATAGGTATACCAATCAGTATCTCCTAGTCTTTGTGTTCTCAGTGTTTTCTCCAGATGAGGATTCTTCCCTCATGGTTGCTGCAGACTTCTAGTAGTTTGAAGGTTTGAACTACACTAGGCTAGTGTAATTCAAAACCTTCCCAGGTGTCTTCTAGCAATAAGTGTTTATATTTAAACAATAAAAGCACTCCCAGAAAAAGCTCCAAGGTTCAATTCAATTTACAATAAGATGCTAATGACAATCCCATAACAATAAATATTCATTTGCAGGTAATGTGTTAACTCAGCTATTCAGCAATTTGCAGTAATCACATAAAGGTAACACATTAACTTAACCAGTCATTAATTTCAACCAATTCATAGTCCCCCTTCGGGCCAGATCATGTGAGTGGTTGTGGAAACTCAGCAGAGTGGTCATGAAATGTTATTTTATACCAAGGAGAAAAATGAGTTTGAGTAACTAGAACTACTTAGTCTCCATTCCCTTTTTTTTCTAAGAAGCCTCAATTTAAGTGCATCCTAGAAAATCTTCTTGGCCTGAAATTACATTAATGTGAAGGGTATTAAAAGGCATCCTCTTACAGTAACTGATCCAAATCACTGGGAATTTCCAAGGGATAAAAGAGGCAAGCATGACACAGGAAAAAGGCATTCAGGTTCTGGAGGTGAATTTCTATGGGTCATTCCCCTGACATAACCAAGATGTTACCTAAGGTTATAATTTTTCTGATATTTTCGTGTGAGTTCATCTCCCCAGCCCTAAAACAGGGATGACCCAGCAGGATCACAAAGGACTGTACAAGATTTCCTAGGGAAAAAATCTTACTTAGAAAAAATTTGATCAGGATCTAAAGACTTGTGCTTGGTGAGCATAAGTTTTGTCTAAGCAGCAGTAAATGCAAAATCTATGTCATTCCACATCTTCTTCCTAGCAGCACACCCCTGAGCAAAAAGGGTCTCTTCGCCTGCTCTGGCCTCATGAAAAGCCAGCTTTCTCCTCTCAAAGGATATTATGTTGGTTGAGGGAGGTCTCATTGCTGAAAATCACTGCAAAGTCAGACGTGGAAGGTGGTCCAATTTCTTTTGTGAGTAAATTTGCCTTTTTGTGTTTCCTAGTCATTTAACATATGTGCATTATATGCACAACCTTGCTTGCGAAACATTCAGTTTGGAGCTGAGCCTCTGAAGAAGGCAGATTCCTGCTTTTTGTGATGGCAAACCAGCTGTGTTCTCCTAGTGGCTTCGAGTACTATATAAGGAAAAATGGCAAATGTTTTTGATAACCTTGAAAAACTCTTCAGGCAGAAACCATCTTCCGTCTTGACTTGCTTCTTGCCTTAAATGATTCTACACCTGCTGCTAACAAGAAACACTCTCAAGTCCTCTGCTTCTGCCTATCTAGTATCTATAGGTACATTTATATATTTTTATAGACTCTCCTATGTATGTGGAGATCACCTCACAGTAGCAATGCTGTGTGCTGCTGTCATAGCAGTCATGAGCTCAGCTTACTTGTGGAACTTACCACAACAGTGCTTGATCGTCATTGATGGATATGAGAATATAAAGAAATGTATTTTTCTTAAAACAAAGGTAGCTCCTACTGGCATTGCCTTGTGTGGTGCAAGCATCTATGGAACAGCTGGATCCAGCCACTGGATAAAATTATACATAGGAAAATAATGCCTCATTATTCTTTTCCAGTAATAAAAAATATGAAGGATTGAAATCAGAAAGGATCTCTAATGGTGTGTTTCTAGAAGGTGGTGATGCAGAACCATAACTCATGTCCTCGTGACAAGGATGCCCTTAAGGTGTACACTGAGTATTTTAGAGAGGCAGCAATTTACACCATGATTAAAATAGTCTGTTTGCCTGGAACATCCATTTAAGCAGTGCAATATCCATTTCTGTCTCCAAAAGTGATTTCTAGCATAAGTCTTTTGTAATTTCTATTAATATTGCAGAATGGAGAAGATTGATACTGATTCACGCACAAGCTCAGTTAATTTTTCTTCAAGTATGGATTCCTATTAGGAATGTGCCCGTGTAATGTAATAAAACTTGCTCGTACCATTTGCAATCAGGCCTCAGCGCATATATTTTCCCCAGTGTCTCCCCCTTAATAATAATTGTCAGAAGAAGTGGAGGACATAAGTGAATACTGGATGATTCACTGGCCTCCTGATAATTCTGTCCATTGTGAAACAGTAAAAGGCTGAAAGCTCAAGAGCAATAGTTACTGACAAGAGATGAGTGAATTCATCAATATTGTGGGATCAGTTTTGCTTTCTAATATGTAGAAAAGGAGAAGTAAGAAAGAAGCTCAAAAGTCTCTTTTGCTGCCTTGTAGATTTGCTCCTTTGAGCCCTTGCCACATGTCTCTTGCTTGCTACACTGATCTCCATCTGTCCTCCAGTTGTTTAGATACTTTGACTTGTTCTATGATAAATAATACGTATAAGAATTAAACATAACCCCTCCAAAATGTGGTGCTTTTCTATTATCATGTTTTCTCTCCCATGAAAATAATTTTTCTGGTGTTTTTCTCTAGTATTTATGGCAAAGACCATTATAAAGTCAGTGTCTACTGGTCAACTCCATGGAGCAAAAAAGAAAAAAACAGAGGGTCATAGCTGCTCCTGTGTGTTTGGCATTGGCAAACATTGAGCTTTTGCCACTGTATCATTTTGTCCCTTTGGTTTTACTTTTATAACCACCTTATCTCTACTGTAAGATTCATTCCAACATGTTTATGGCTACAGAAGCCAAATTTTCTGGTCTATTACTCTCATCTCTTCATTCTTTAACATTGGCACCACACTTAAATTTCCTCTTGTCGTCTGGTGACATCTCTGATTTTAATGACTTTTTGATCTATGCCAGAGAATATGCTGACTCCCAGTTTTGCATCGTATAGTGAATCCCATCAGGTCCCGCAGAGGCTGATTTGATGTTTGCTTGTTCCACTAATAAGCCTTGTAGTTTGGATGTGATCCTGCCCTTCTATTCCCAGAGCAGTAGTTGCCTTCTGCTCTGTCTGATCTGTTATGCTAATGTAGCTTGTGACTAGCACTAACCAAAAGAGTGGTGATTTCCCCTTCAGGGGACATAATAGATTCATCAAGCCACTGTTCTGTGCTCAGCAGTGTCTGATACAGATACATCTGTTCAATAAATCATATATCCAGAACTATCAGTAGGACAGAGGCATTTTTCCTGGAAGCATGAGATTTAATTACCTTAGCATATGTAATTCCAGCTTTTATTACCAGCAATAAAAAATGTATCACCTTAAAAACTGAACCTCAGTGCTTGACTCTGTGACTACTGATAAGAGCAGACTCTTTGCCTTGCATGTGTTTTACTGTGATCTTGTTGAACACAGGAAAAGTGCAAGAGCATCATCAGATTAACAAAAGAAATAGTTTGAAAGCCCCCCCGCCCAAGCTGAGATGTGATAATAGGTCATGAGTGTGCAGCTGACGCACCACAATATGCAGCAGAGAGAGATTAACTTAAACCAGTGAATGTGGAAAGGCTGATGTGCTGCTGTTATAGGCATGTGTGAGTGCCCCGGGAGGTTATTTCTTTAGTGCTCTGCATCCCATGGCCTTTCCAGGTGAACAGAAAGCCCTGGTGAATGTACTGTCCATAAATAATTTAGCTCATAATGATATCTGCAGAGCCATGATAGCATCCAGAAACCTTCATACCCTTGTCTAATAGATGAAGCAAGTTTTATTTTCCTGCTGGGAAGAGCAGGTATTCTCTTCCTGTGTCCTTGCAAGTAACGCTGTTGTCTCCATTGTAATTTTTGGCTGCCACTGCCCTCAAGACAAGGATGAAACAACTGATGGGAAAAGCACCTCACGTAGGAAAACTTTCTAATCATAGGAAATGCATGGTGTATGATACTCACTGGGAGTTATCTATTCCCCTGTGTGGTGTAAATACGGTCCATTAAACGTGTAGTGAGACCTGGGAGCAACTGCCCTTGTGCAAGTCAACAGTTCCTCTCCCTCAGGAACTTGGTAGGGATGAAAAGTCATAAGACCATGGCCCAGACTGCCTAAATAGCCTGCTGATGTGTTGCTTCTATGGGAGCAGTGGTGTTCCTGAGTTCCTGTAGATGCTCCAGATTCAACTCTTCTGCCTTATGGGATTTCACTCTTCAAAGGAAAAGTGGTGGTTTAGCACCCTTTTGTGCCTACGCCTCCTTGGATTTCACACGTTTGTGCTGCGCTCACCCACACAACATTTTATCGTTGACTTCTCTCTAGCATTTCTTATTTGAGCTAAATCATTAATTTGGTTTAATATTTCAGTTTATGGCCTTCTAGAAGGCATAAAAGTTCTTGTCTCTCCTTGTGATGTATCAATCAGTCTCAAATAAAATATGACTAGTAAAATAGAATCATAGAATCATAGAATTGTTAGAATTGGAAGGGACGTTAAAGATCATCAAGTTCCAACCCCCCTGCCATGGGCAGAGACACCTCCCACTACAGCAGGTTGCTCAAAACCCCATCCAGCCTGGCCTTGAACACTTCCAGGGATGGGGCATCCAGGACTTCCCTGGGTAACCTGTTCCAGTGTCTCACCACCCTCACTGTAAAGAATTTCTTTCTGGTGTCTAATCTAAATCACAGAATCACAGAATCGTAGTGGTTGGAAGGGACCTCAGAGATCATCGAGTCCAACCAACAAAAAAAAAAAAACCAACAACCAGCCAAACAAAAAAACCCCCAAAAAACCACCACCCACCACCTAAACACACAACAACAACAACCAAACCAAAACCCACCCACACAGCATTCCACCACAAACCAATATATATATATATAATTTAAGAGAAGAAGTGTTCTAAATTGGTAGCAGGGACGATTGCTGGTCAAAAAGGGATATCGGTGTAATCGATGGGTTTTTTTCTTCTGAATTTCATCATGTTCCCCATCACAACCTCGATCAACAGCTTTGACGTACTGCTGGGAAGGGATTGCAGCACAGAGGTGGTGGTCTGGGAGATGGAGGAGGTGGAATCTCCCTTACATCTCCAAAGGGACTCAGCAGCAATATTACTAAATACAAAATTCTAGGTGATCACTGGTTTCAATGTGATCAATGCTTGCCACGGAAAGCAAATACAAGTATTTTGTTTTCTTAAATATTAAAGATTCTGTCAAAAAAAAGTTGTTTAAGAGGAAAATGTGTTACACAGTTGCAGGGCTCCTGTGGTAAGCTCAAATCTCCAACAGGTGTGAGTTGTTCCTAGCAGATGTGGTATTAATTAAGTTAATTTGAGTAGAGGATTTGGTGTTGGGGAATTGTTTGTGAGGGAGGGTTGGTTATACCCTGATTCTGAACTTGGACTGCTGTTGTAAATACGAGTGGGTTCAGTCTAATTTGGTTTTGTTGCTTCTAACACCTTTTCAGTCGGGGATATGTCTGCCCATTCATTGCAGGCTGTGCTAATTAGGTTGCAAGACATGTTAGGTCAGGTTCATGCTGGAGTGAATCTATAACTTCTGAACGAGAGCTGAATTATATCTGATTGGCCCAGAAAGTGAACCAAGGGATGATGGAGTTCATTTATCGTTGCCCGGAAGGAATCAGGCAGACATTGTGTGAGCGTCTTGTGTAAAATGGAAGAACAAGAAAGATGTTGTAAAAATATGAAAATGAGCAGAGGCCAGTGCCAGTAAATTTAGGAACTCCTCCTCTGGCTGCCTCAAATATTTGAACAAGAGGGCATACAGTGAAATCAAAATGAGGAACAGTGAAAGCTGATAAAATACAAAATTATCTACAATTATAATTATCAACAAAATGTACAATTAGCCTGAAGAACTCAATGCTACAGGAAATTACACAGCTCCACCATAGAAAAAGGGGTGTACTAGGGTTGCAATAACATACTGAGTTATTCTAATTAATGTTAACAGTACAGCTAACATAATTAATGTCCCAGGCTACAAGACTAAAGCCAGTCACTAATGCAAGGGGAATAAGTTGTCTAACGTGAAGGGTACTTCATTCTACAACTGCTTTAAAAATTTAATTTTTTCTAATGTATCTGCTCCTGATATAGGAGACAAGATATTAGGAGAACCTTACACCTGATTAATAGGGCAGAAAACCACATTCATGTAAGATCTCTGAAAACTAAGAAAAAACCCACCCAACCTAATTTAGTATTTGATGCTCCCTTGTCCACTTTCAGTTAAATACCAAGAACAAAAAGATATATATATATTTTTAAGATCAGTCTTCAAAGTTGTTTTTTGTGCGTATCTTTTTTAGGCTAGGAACAGTCTTTACAAAGGACTCCAAGACATCATTCAAAATGTATGTGACCAAAACAGTAAGTAAGCCAACAGTATTTACTAGCCTGGATAAAACATCTTCTATTGTCTGCCATCATCATCAGTTCTCTTGATTGATTTACTAATTAGTACATTCTCATTAGTACCTACTTTTGCTGAAAGCAAATAAGGTCATGAAACCATAGGTAAAAATGCTGAGGCTTTAAAAATAAGATATATATTATATCACTTTATAGAGTAACATCCTTAATCACCTCTATCGTTTGTGGCGATAAGCCAACAGAGTTGTTTAAGAATAGTGTTTTGATTTCAATGACCTCGTGTAAGATTTTTTATTATCAACGCCCACAACTGCCAACTTATCTGGAGCTCACAGAATCACACAATCACAGAATCTTCATGGTTGGAAAAATAGTTTATATAAACCTAGGAATCTATTTGGGACGTTAAAGCTGAATTCTGGTTGTAATTGTCAAAGAAAGGTGATACTAATAGCCTGAAAGATTTTTTTTTTTTTTAATTCTTTCCACACATGCCCAAATAGCATCCTGAGAGCAATGCGCATTTCATACCAGGAGCCATGGAATGGACAAAACAGAATCAAAAGAACAATGATGCTTCCTGGTATAGCTATAAATTACCTAAAACAACACAAAATGAGGATTTCAGGCATGAGTGCACAATACACATTCTGCTTCAGAGGTTTGTCTGCTACAGTCCAGCTTAAACCACTACATGTCATCACTGAAGGAAAATAACCCCCCTTTTCATACCTCTTTCTCCTCTTTCCCCTTCAGTATACAGCACATCCTATTATATCTTTATAGTACTCCTGTGAACAGTGGTACTGATCATACCTACTAAAGCCCTCATTCAGCAAAGCACTTAAGTAGACATGATTTATCTTGTTTAGTATGATGCGTGAACCATCCATATACCTTTCTTTTTTTCCTGAATCAAAGTCTTCCCCATGTGACAGAAGCAGAGCTCCTCAGTAAATTGTTACAAGTCTAATGGGGTAACAACCACATTTACCATAAATTGTGGATTACTAAAACATAGGCTTTTAAAAATAAATGCAATTAAAAGTGCTGCAAATTCCAGAGTTCCCCTCTCAAAGACTTGGTCCTGCAACGCTGGTTCTATTTTAACTAGAGCTGGTGGTGATGGTTAATGAGATGTCCTCCTACCTGAGGGCCCCTGAGTTAACTGTCTCGGAGACCTAACCAAAACCAGTGGTCTCATCTTTGTAGTTGATATAGAGAGAGAAGTTTTGTGCACCTCCACGGGAATGGAGCCAAGGTGAGGCTAGGACATCAGCCCATGGTGGGCGTCAGCATCAGGCCCAGTGAGGGGAACCAGGGTCAGACACAGCCTCATGATTGCCAAGCAGGGCCATGGGGATGGGAACACAGAAAGGACAGGCCAGTAAACACCAGCCTACTCTAAAAATACTTTGTACCAATATTAAGCTTGCAATTTATACTACTGATTAATTTCTTTTACACAAAATTCACCTAAAAGTTCTATTCATGACAACAAAAATAAAGCAATCTCATTTTAGTTTTATTAGTGACAGTTGCATTCAAAGTTGTGGCAAACTGCAGTGAGGACAATTATTGTCGAGACCTTGTGGCACTGAGACTTCCCAGCTTGACCTTGGACCTGCCCCATCACCGCAAACTTGCCTGATGCTGTGATCTGGGGCTGCCCCCAGCTGTCCCTCTGGCCTGCCCTGATCCCTTTGTAGGGATGGTGGGATAGGCCCTGGCTGCAGGGCTCTGCCCTGCCAGCCCTCACGGGAAGCCCCCATTGCTCCTGTCCCCAGGATATATCCCCTGGCACATACCCTTCCACTTGGTGTCAACTACCTCCATCAGCCTGGGGTGAAATGGGAGTTACCCACCTCCATGCCTGGGGTCTTGGAGCTTTGTGAGTATCCTATTGCAATTCAGCAGAAGATAACTAAAAAGTTTGCTATGGTGGCACCCTGGCCCACTTCTTGTACTCGGATTTTGTATCTGAATACAAGAAACTGTTGGAGAAGACACTCTTTGTGACTGCTTTGAACTGTGTTGTAATTTATAAAATGGGTGGCTTTTTGAGGATCCTTGCCTCTCCTTGTCTTGCTTTTGTCCTTGACTACTCTGACAAAAGAGCTAACCATTGAAATATTCTTGGCTATGAACTATGCTCTTAGAAAACAGAGTTGATGTTCATATATGGTGTCTTGGCTGCTTACACTTACGCCCATCTGCTAGGATGGCATGATGCCGGCACACACAGTGGCACGCCAACTTCTTTGGGCAAGAAGCACCAACCATGAATGGTTTCACACAAGCAAGCTGCCGAATGCTTCAAGCCCATCTCTTTTGGAAGGATCCTTTCTTTTGTTATAGGATCATCACACTGTTGCCATAGGGCTGTTGAAACCACTAGTATCTTTGTGTCCAAATACAATACTTTTCTGTCGAGGAGCAACATAAGAGGCTGAAGAGCACTTGAGACTAGCAAGTATCTTTTGAAATGTTGTCTGACTTAGATGCATATGAAACACTGATTATTTGAAATAAAATCTAGAAGTATGTTAAACAGGCATACTGAGTGGTTCTGGTTTTATGTATCATCTTTTTAAGTGATGGAAACAGAAATCCCAGCCCTGTGTGGCACAGAAGCACTTACCAGCATGGGATGCACGGTGTGATCAATTAATCACAAAGCTTCAGTGTTCCCACAACAGTCAATAACCAAATTAAGTAATTCTGAGCACAAAGTTGTCTCAATGAAAGCAGAGGGCATATAGGGACAGGAACGACAGGCCAGATCATAAAGAGAGAGGAAATTTAACGCAGGATTTGAATTTGAAAAGAAATCAGTGAACTGGAGAAAAATAGCAAGACTTTCCAAGGAGTGCAATTTGGGACAAAATGAGAGGCTTTCTGCAATAATGATCAGTTACTGATGGATGAGAATGTGATGCTGAGGGTGTAAAGAGAAGAAAATAAAATAGAACAGTGCAGTTCAGACTTACATAAGTTTATCACTTCAAATGCAAAAAAAAAAAAAAAAAGAAAAGCTTGCTGCAAGCTGAAAAAGTGTTCATTTTACATATGTTTTCCACAATTTCTAACTTGAGAATAATTGGAGCTTCCCCTCCGTTTCACGAATGTTTTGCAATCTCAAGGCATATCTTGTTCTGCACTGGATGAGTGCCCCAAGCCCCAGGCTGCCGGTTGTTCGGGAGCGGTAAAGCTTTCTTTCTCAATCTCACTGGAAATTTCATCCATGTTAGTATTAGTATATTTATTCCTGAAGAAAAGTTCATGTTTTTTGAACAAGAAACTCTCGTTCAAAATCTCTCATGGCAGGGAAAAATGTAATTGATAAGTTCTCCAAAGACAGTTAGATTCAGAATAGTGACACAGCTGGAATCAGAGGAGAGACTGAGTCTTAGCAATGCAAAGTCTACCTGAAGGTAGTAATTATGTCAATAGAGCTGCTTCACCTGTCTTTAAAATGCACTGAGGAATTCACCCATCAGGACTGGGGACATACCCTTTCCCAGTCTTCTCTGTGGTCTAGTCTGCCCTAAAGAAAACACTTTTGATTATTTTCTTTTCTTTTGACTCACCTCTAAGTTCCATTTTCCCCTTTTGAAAATGGTAATCTAGTTTTCTTCTTCACCAAATCACTCACCAGGTTAAGGGGTTTCTCATACACTGGAAACATTTTACTGAACTTGGGCTCACAAACCAAATTATTTCCTTCCCTCTGGAAGCTTAATGGTTTGCTCATTCTGCTGTGATGTGGAAGACATAGTTTCATGTCCTCTGCTTTGCTTACTTAGACAATTCACAGTACCTTTAGCAAGAAACACCAAGGGACAGCCACAACTGAATGCATTATTTCATGACAATGACAGAACTAATAGGAGACATCTGTTTTCAGATTCTTCCTTCTAACTGGATACTCACTAGACTTACAGAAATGTAGAGACCTCCAGGATTACATGGGACTTTTGATCTTCTAAATTTTGCATTTAAGTACATATGAGTCAAAATAATTGAGCTATCTAATTCCCAGCAACTACACTGAGGGATGGGTAACACATTACATTTGTGGATTTGATAGTGGTAGTTAAGTCCCTTTTCTCTTTCCAAATCTCCTTGCTTACAGGATCTAGCAATATCTAACTCCTACCGGCCACAACAAAGCCACTTGGGATGCAGCTATAGAGAGAATAATGATGCCTATTATAGCTGAGACTGTGTAATAGTTTCTATTCCACAACTTTCTGAAGCTGAAATTGTCAAGGCTCTGTCCAAGAGTGGCCTTATTGCTGAAAATATTCTCAATAATGGTTCAGCAATTTTTCAATATGAGGAGAAAAACTACTTTGATATTATAAAAATTAGACCTCATAACTTTTTGAACAGTTACGCATCCAAACTATCCCTTAATAAAAGTTCGAGGCTGGCATGGAAACCACCCTCCGTGGAGATGGGCATTTCACTGAATTTTCACTGAATTTCACTGAATTTTTAGAGTTGGAAGGGACCATAGAGATCATCTAGTCCAACTC
>JAOXNO010000001.1:200713392-200732211 GCA_028565335.1 Limnodromus scolopaceus | reverse complement strand
GTGTTGGGGGATATGGTGTAGGGGAGAACTTTGTAGAGTAGGGTAGATGGTTGGACTCGATGATCCCAATGGTCTCTACCAACCTAGACGATTCTATGATTCTATGATTCTATATGGAACTGGCAGCCTTGGCCTGAGGCTGGGAGAGCCCTGGGCGGGGGTTGCCCATGGTGATAGAGGGCGGCTGTTACCATTTTTTCATGTATTGTCCTACTTTTCACAGCTGCAGGCTCAGGCAGGGACACAACTAGACCCTGGTGTACTCCTGTCCCCTCTCTCCTCAGCCAGTCAGTCAGAGATTTCTACATTTTTATGCAAAGCCCTTGATCAGGGGAAAAGGAAGCCCACACAGCCCCGGTCTATACCACACCATGGCCCCACAGGCACCTGGAAGCTCCCCACAGCCATGGAGAAAGGGAGCTCCACGATACCCGCCCTCTGTCTGAAACTGACCTCGAATAACGTTTCTGATTCATGAACCTATTGGCTGGCTCCTCTGGTTTGTGGGTTTTGTTTTTTTTTTTGGGAAGCCGTTTAGGGATTTCTGTATGAATTTTTTTACTTATTATTTTCTATACATGTGTGTATATATATAACGTAAAGTATATTTATATATACACATATATAAATAAACATGTATTTAACACATGTATATACATGTATATACACATGGATATAAATATACATGTATTTATGTATGTAAATTGTATCTATATATAAATAAATATTTATACACATTTTTGCCCTCACACACATACATATTTTTACAGAAATGTCTCTATATGCATCTGCATATTGCTTTATATGAGCACTTACTGATCTAAAGGAAGCTGGAGCCAGTCAGAGGGTGCACTGGGATCACATGGGTATCATGGTTTTGGCCAATCACAGAGCACTATAGAAACAGGTGGGGTGTGAGCCAAGAGCCATGTCCTTAAATCAGTCCAATGAGGAAGGATGTGGAGGGCAGTCTGTCTTATATGGGCTCCACGCAGACCTCACTACAAGGTCACCTGCCGTCAAGAGCGCAACTGGGATGTTTTGTGCTTGATCTCTGGTAATTTTCATTTGGGGCTATCAAAGGAAAATTTTTCACTGTCTTACCTGTTCTCAGGTGTTTTCTCTGCAACACCTGCTCCGGCAGGAGCACCTCCTCCCCCTCTTACCTTGGTGCTCATGCTGCTCTTTCTCACTTTTTTTCCCCCCCCTTCTTTCTCCTTACTCCTCTGCTTTTAAGCGTATTGCTCGCTCTTCACTATGTTTTCACAGAGGCACCACCACTCAAGCTCAGCTGTGGCCATGGTTGCCTCTTCAGGGAAAGATCATACCAGTCACAAGTTTCTCTCTCACTTCCTCTCCAATTGACATTGCTGCTTTGTTGTGTCATCTTCTATATCCTTCTCAACCTCAGAGGCCCAAGAAAGAGGAGAGAAAGTATCCAGAGGCAAGCTCTGCTATAACGTGTGCCTCTATTCAGACCAGGTAAAAAAGAGAAAAAGCTGTAGGAGTGGCAAGAAGAAAGGGATGTGCTGTGAGATGGGAAAAGCAAGTTGCTGTGGGATCAGGTAAGTCCATAAAGGAATCCTGAGCAAGGCCTGACTGAGGAATCACTTTATTGTTATGTTGTGGCCTGAATAAAAGAGCTGGAGTTGTCATCTTCCTGTGGCCAGGTGAAACTGCAGTACAGGAGGCAAAAGCAGCTTGCAAGGTGTGCTCAGGAGAGTGAGGCTGTATAATAAAGTGGCGAAGCAGGGATTAAAAGGAGCAGGCGTTGTCTGTCTTGCAGACCTATTCTAGATTTTGTGCTTTTGGATCCCGTCTTATGCTGATGACAATGACTACTGTTTTTCTGAAGGCTGGGGCCAGTAATATTGAGTAGGTGGAAAAGAATAGAGATGGGTGCCCTGGACTGATCCTTGCATTAATGGAAATGTTTTAGCAGTTTCTTTGTGTTTCCGTGGTTGTCTAATTGCTCAGATTTATCGGAGCAGGAGTGGAATTTGATATAAATAGCAGGGAAGTTTGTTACGCAGAAGAGCCCTAGAGTTACAACATTTCCCTCAGAAAGTGAAGTCCCCTGTAAAAAATCCTTATTCTGACTAGGTTTAGGTGCTCTGGTTATTGGCTAATCTGGGCTGATCTTTTCTCCCCTAAATTCCTTCAGGGCTTGTAAACGAATGAAATATTCACTGTGAAAGAAAGTGACAGTCTTCATCAACCAGTCCTGTGAACTTATCCAGTCATATTTAAATCCATGCTCTTCATCAGGCATAGAAAAGTAATGAACTTCACATATACGTTGTTTGAACAGATTACTAAACAACTGTGCAATCAACTTTTTTAAAACAAGTAGGTCTCTTTCTCACAAATCATTGTAGTCCTACTTCAGTGTTGAATAAAGCCACATTCTGAAAATTCCTATTTTCATGAATTGGAAATTTTGGGTTCTTTCCAGCCCTAAATTCTTGAAACATTTATTCTTCTATCCCAGCCGAGTAAGGGATTACTTACTGCTTCTTTATCCAAGTGGGGATGGTCCTGGGACGACAGCAATATAGTAGGGACAAAATGGCTCATCTGTGTCATTGATAAATTCCTAAACAAAAGGCTGTATGTAACATGCAAAGACTTTTATTAAGGTCATGATCTTAAACTTTTCCAAGTCAATTGGAAACTGACATCAGAGCTCTTCAGGTCTGGTTGTATTATTGTTCTCGTCACATGCATAAAACAATTTAGACTAACAATGCTCTGAGGTTCAAGGACACTATTTTATTTTTTTTAAATTTACTTCTGATTTATCTTTGACTAAAAATGAACAATAAAACCAGTCTCCATCCCCCAACAAATATGTTCCATATATACAGAGAGTCTTAAATGGTGTCTGCATACTTTCTAAATAAAAACTTAGTTTCGTATATCACAAACAAAAGATCCATGTTATCCTATGACTGGTGACAGACAGTGAGCCATTTACTTACAGATATTATTATGCTCAGTTGGTAGCTCAAGAAAATAATGAGGTACATTACAAAATGAAATAACAGCTTTATTGTTGAAGCTATCTCCAAAAGGTAGCTAAATAACGGAGGAAATCCAGTTCCTGCATTAGAATCCAATAGTACCCGTTTCTTGATAGATGGTTGAAAAGGGAAGACCTTAACTGTCTGAGAGAGAATACCAGTGGGTTAAATTCTTGCAGCAGCTGATGACTCTTGCTTTGAGTTTATTGCTTGTTAAATTATGAGCTTGAGACTAGGAATTGAATGAATGTTCTCCCCTGCAAGGTCTTCAGATTGTACTCACTCACATTCTCACCCTCCTATTGTACTTTTCCCATAGGGTCACAGCAGAAAGTTTTTTTATATCTTCTATCTTCTAAAGATAGGCTCAGAGGCAAGTCTGAGAGCCTTACGACATTTTTTTGCTCAGGTTAGCAAAGTTAGAAAATCTGAGACAGTAATTACAATCTGCTTTAAAATATTCCAACTCACCTGTAATCTCTCTCCCCCTTTCCCTTCCTTTTTTGCTTTTTTTTTTTTTTTTGTATTTTGTTTTCCCTTATTCTTTAGTGTTAGTCGGTACAACATGATGAAAACATTTGGATGATTGTGAGCAGTAAACCAAAGTGATTTATATGTTAAACACTGAAGAAACTACCATGTGGTGCCAGTCTGCTATCAGCTCTGCTGGGTTTGAATTAAGGTATTGACAAAGTGAGAGAAGCTCAGACTCTCTTGTGTTTCTGTGTTCAGGAAATGGCTTCAATTTAACCTGATCTTTCCAGGCTTCTAATTTCACAGGTATCAAATCACAAATTTGTTTGGTAACTTCTGAACTTTACTTGCACATATTGACTTTTGCTTTAAAAAGCTCAGTTTCAGTTGTGTCCTAGAGGATAAGAATTGGAGCATGAAAGTTGAATGAAATTACCAAAAAATCCATTAGTGGTTCAAATGTACAATAGAACACCAAGTTCTGCTTAAATAGGAATAAACTTTAGATCAAGTGGTGCTACATGCCAGAGGTGCTCTGTACCAAGAGGTATTTTGACTAAGTTCAGTAAGAGAAAGACCAAAGATCCTGTAGGCTTAGTGAGCTCAATGACATATAGACACATCAGATTATAAATGAGAAGGAGGAAGTGACAGTAATCTTCTATATGAGGCCTTAATGATCAAATCAAGGCACTAAGGTAAAGCAGATTCAGAGAGTGTCAACGGATAAAATTCCAAGCATTCTCTTTTCCAAGGTTACTTAAGAAGAAGACAAGTATATTGGACAATATCCACTCTGCTGAGAGATACAAAATGGTGGCTTGATTATGCATCACTGTCAGGAACCTAAAATCAAAAATTACATCTATTTGATTCACTTGAAAACACCATACCAGATCTGATGGAAGTCATTGGAATTATACTGGGAATTATGAATTTGGCTTGCACTCTGGAAGAGACGCTGTTCAAAATGACTGTCACCCACGTTTCTTTAGCTTTTATAGTTCTCAATGAAAATTAAAATCATGCTATGATGAACTACTTCCCAAGATATTTAAACTCTGTTGTTCAAGTTAAGTTCAATTTCAGAGTGTAATACCAGAAAAATCCCACTGGGAGTTATTTAATTTTTTATATGGGCTCAACATGTATGAGAACACTTATGCAGCCATTTAAAATCAATCTAGTGAATACAGTGCTCATCAGAGGTGAGCAATTTGCATTCCACATGTCTGAGTTTTTCTTACTTTCATGGGTTTTACACAACTAACATCACTTTGGTGATGTTTCAGATTTACAGTGGGATACATCACTGGTGGAGTTCAGTGAATGGTTCATCATTTCCATCAGCTGAATTCAAACCTGATGTGAAAAGTTACATATCCCATTTGAGAGTTTATTATAATCCCTGGTAGTGGAAATCCTGTATCTCAATTGTTCTTATTCCCTTTTCAGGTGAGACCCAAACGTCACATTATTTCTGCGTCTTGCCTGTTCCATTTTCATGAGATGGGTTGTGGGATAAAGATCATGGCAAGAAATCTGGCACGATATGAAAACTGGCAAGAGAGAGATACGTGCTTCCACAGGTCAGATACTGAGCAAAGTGCATACTTGTTGGAGGGGTGGGAAAATGAGAGTTAGGCTTTGCTTCAGCATTACTCATAAGTAAATGGGCTGTACAGTTGCTAAGCAAGTAGTGTTTGTCGTTCTGTGTACTGCAAGCACCATCAGCTCAACTCTGCTGTCAGTTCCAACAACAGACTCCGGGGAAGTTGCTGTGATGGTAAGGCAGTACAATGTTGTTTCCCAGTCACAGATGGATTCCAGCTTCCCCCCCAAACTAAAATATTTGCTGTATTCCTCTCCAGACTAGGAAAATATAGAACAAATCATAATGTGAAAATTGAGCTTCTGAAATCCCCGTTCCCAGTATTTAGGCTATGACTTTGAAATTAAAAAAATAAATGGCAGCTGTCTTCACTCAGCACATGTGTTTACACATGCATTAGTTTAAACATATGAATAATTACAGTAGTTAGGGGGATTATATGCATATTGTTAAATGCGTTAAGTCTTGCAGGAGAGGGTTCATTGGCCTGTAATGCTGTATACCGTGTGAGTGTTGAAATTAGTAAAGAGATGGTATCAACAGTAAAAGATAGTAATTTTTCTTAGTTTAGTGCATTCGGATACATATTTAGAGTGTCTGACGTACCCACATGGGTCAAAACCAGATGTTGGTTTGAGTTCTGTAGAAAATCTCTTCTCTCATTCCTACCCATACAATACTGTGGAAACCGCGTATGTGGAAATGGGAACGGCACGGACGATTCCTAACGCAGGATGCAGTAATTGAGAAACAATTACTCATTCAGTCAAACAGCTGAAAACATTTTCTGACCAGAAATATATCTTTTGAACAGATTTCATTGTTTCTTTTCTTGCAAAATATGTCTATTTATATGACTAGTCCCTTGAACTATTTTTAGCTTAGTGTTAATGGAGTGTAGGTGCCTTTGAGATTTTATTGCTCTATATCTTGTGAAGAATGCTCAAGCAATTTTAACATCAAACTGTAAACTCACAACCCCTGCTGAGGTTTTCCCCTCCCTCTTCACACATTTTTTGTCCACTTCCACTTCATTTTGATAACAGCAATTGCATCCATTTTTTTTCCATTTGTAAAATCCAAGGCATTTTCAGTGTGCTTTTTTCTGTAACATGGTAGTTCCCAAGGTTTTGAAGTCACAAGTGCTGTGGTTTGCACATCTGGGCTTTCAACTTGACTTCCATTTACACCTCAGGGCTTGTCCTCCTCATCCTTTGAGGTCTGTGACTGCTTGTTTTGCAGCTTTGACCATGGTGAAAAAGAAAAGTTAGGGAAGAGCAATAAAATTGAGACAAGGAAAAAAGTTTTCCTGTGGAATAGAATAGAATCATATAATAGACTTTTCTAGGTTGGAAGGGAATACTAAGATCGTTGAGTCCAACCATCTACCTAGCACTGACAAAAATCATCACTAAACCATGTCCCTCAGCACTACGTCTACCTGTCTTTTAAATACTTCCAGGGATGATGATTCCACCACTTCCCTGGGAAGCCTTTTCCAATGTTTGATAACCTTTTTGGTGTAAAAATTTTTCCTGATGTCTGATCTAAACCTCCCCTGGCACAACTTGAGGCCATTGCCTCTTGTCCTATCACTTGTTACTTGGGAGAAGAGACCGACCCCCACCTTTCTACAGCCTCCTTTCAGGTGGTTGTAGAGAGCAATAAGGTCTCCCCTCAGCCTCCTTTTCTCCAGGCTGAACGACCCCAGTTCCCTCAGCCTCTCTTCATAAGACTTGTGCTCCAGGCCCTTCACCAGCTTTGTTGCCCTTCTCTGGACCCGCTCTAGAATCTTAGTGTCTTTCCTGTAGTGAGATCATCTATCTCTTCCATTGTAGGTAACAAGGACTGAACAAGATGGTAGTTGTTGATATAAATAGCTCGATTCTGTTTTGCAAGCCCTTGGAGCATTGTGTGGGGTTCTTTTCCCCTCATCCTAAAGAGGGGAATAGGAAAGAGCTGGGAGAAAGGCAACAAGGGTTGAAATATATAGAAAGCTTTTCTAGAGGTAGCAGCTGAGTAGGTGAGGATTTCTTAGTCCTCAAAGCAGAACACTTCAGAGGAGATATGATAAGCTTCTATAAAATTAAGAGTGTCATGGAGAAGATAGATATGACTCAATTATTTATCCCTGTCTTTAAAGAGAAGAACTATGGATCACCAAATAATGATATTAGGAGTTATTTTCAAACAAACAAAAAAGCTGTGGTTTTAGACAGAACATATGCTAGCACTGTGGACCTCCCTGCGAAAGAATGCTGTGCGCAGCCAAAATTTACATTGGTTTAAGAGCTGACTAGACAAGCGTGTGAAAATGAAATTCTTGAAAGATTATAAAATGTACAGAACGACATCCAGTTCAAAAACTCCCCTGAGCTGAAAATAGTTAGATGATGAGACAGCATTAGAGGAGCAATCAGATACACACGCTGTTTTCTTACAGATCTCTAGACATTCATTTAGGTTATTTGCTCCTTCTGGTTATTTTCTTTTGAAAAGGCATCACCTCCTCCCAAACAAAATCAAAGCAAAGGGGCTACAGAAAACAATTTGAGCTAAAGAAAATAATTTTGAGGAGCAGTGAATGACGGTGGTGAATGTCACAGGCTCAAAAGTGGGGAAAAAAAAAAAAACAGTTGAGGGACACAAAGCATGGGATTCCCTGACACCATTTCCTTCTCTCTGAAGGCACCCAAGGAGCTGGTAGAAGCTCCCTGGCTGTGTTCTACCTGGCGATATGGCAAGACACAGGAACAGAAATGTACCACCTGCCTGGATCATTCCCTCGGCCTTCCTTTTCCTTGAGCAATGGATGTCTGGCTTGAATAAGGCCGGGAGGGGTGAGCTGAGGAGAGCCGGAGATTAAACAGAAAGGTGAAAGGAAAGGCATGGCCAGAACCTCAAGAGATTTTGATGAAGCAGAAAAATGGACTGTAGCCTGGAAAACACAATGTACATAAGTGCAGGATTGTCTCTTGCTATGGGAGAGAGAAGTAAAGGAATCCCATGGACCATTCCACAAGCATTCATCTACACACTGCTCCATGGAGACAGTATTCCATTATGGGTGCTGTTGGTGAACTCTTGATATGATCCAGTACAACTGCCTTTATATTGTAAATGGATAATATTCAGTAAGTGTGATAATATTCAGAACTGCACAGTTAAGAATTTCAAAAATATCAAGCAATTTTTGAAGTTATCTTTGCACTTATAAAACTGAAGTTTCTATAAGGATGCCACACATCATGAGTGCTCCTTGCACACATGAAGCCTCATCACAGCATGTGACTGGATATACAAAATGTCCTCTGTCATAGGTCCAAATGTAAATTCAGGATATACACTCATGTTGCAGCAGAGTATATCAACATTTCAGTTACTCAGTGGAAATGAGTTTGAGACATGCCACCTTCAGTTCCTCCACAAGAGGCTTTTCTTTGAGTCCAGCTGAAATATAATTGTAGGAGATGTGACTAAAGTCAAAATTTTGTGAGAACCTCTACAGGACAATGTCAGATTACTTTTACATTGTGAAAATATCAGTTTCTTGTTTTCCCCTAGTTTCCACTGTAATTGTTAGGACTGGTTTGCTTTGTGGGCTTTTTGTTTGCATCATTCTTTGTCTTGGAGGTATGAAAAATGGATTGGGAAATTTAAGTGTTGCTGGAAATAGGAGAAATTCCAGTTGTGGTTTACCAAATAAAAGTAGCAGCTACTGCAGTGTAAACAACATGGTGACAGTTTTGCATGGCCTCATTTACATAGACTCTGAGGATACACTGAGCATGATCCAGGTTTCAGACAGAGAGGAGGTACTGTGATTTCAGAAGACATCTTCAGAAAATACGTGTGAAGACTACTGCAGCAAATCCTGCACAGATGTAAGTCTTGTTGATGTGAATTTTATAACATTCAGGCCACTGCAATTAGCTCAAAATATGAGCAGGTTCCCCATCGCAATTCAAAGTGCAACTTTCAAACAGAGGAATGTTTTCCTGTTGGCGATGAGGTTTTACCACTGTGCCAATTTCCCTACTCACCGTACAGCTGCAGATTAAAACTTCAGTGAAGCAATGTCTCCAGCTTTAGACTGTTTCAAAATCTGCTGGACTCCAGCATGTTTGATTTCTGGTTTATTACAGAATGGAGTTGTGATCTGTCATATCCTCAGGGGACACAGTTAGTGTGGCAAATCACATGGAGGTGAGGCTGTACTCAATGTAAAGAACGTAGCAATAAATAAGGCCTCTTAGACGAGTGAGTTGCACATCCTCTGGATGCAGGCTGAAGGACACTTCTCTGCCTCATGCATGGTAGATAGAACCGGGGAATAACTACATCACTGGACTGATGGGACCTCTCGGCCAAGAGGTAGAAAGATACAAGTGGGTCAGTTGCGTGGGTCAGCAACCAGTGTTGGCATCTGCTGGATCCTAACAAAGGAATAGACATTTTTTGCCCATGAGTATTAATTAATTTAATTAGACTGAGATAGATTATTTGTTTTGGAGGAAAATTATGGCAATAAATAAAGCATTCCGTATTTCTGTTGTAATTGTATCTTGAGCATTAAAAAAACTTCTCATGTCCCCTGATTTATAAGAGAGTAAGAAGAAGTAACTTTAGTCAAATGTACATGGAGTGTACAGATGTCTTTCTTTAAATATCCAGATCATTTAGTGTAGGGGCACTATTTTTAGTTAACAAAGAACTTAGTGGTGAGAGTTGGAAGAGGCTTTCCAAACTAACTTAAAAACTAAGGACATGAGAAGGAATGTGTTCCAGAGAGCAGTCTTCAACTGAAGAAATTCGAGGCCATGCAGAATGTGTTAATTCAATTAGTTAATTATTTTTTTTTTGCACTACTTTATCCCTTTAAATAAATCCTTAAAGCTGACATAAAAACTTGCTGCCACGGCTGAGGAGAAGGAGGCCTGTTTCTCTCACAGTTACCTTCTCCACTGTTCTCCTTGTCATGATTATATTATGCTGGCTCTGTCACTTGACAGATCTTCAGAAACTCAACAGAATATGAACACAGTCCCAAATGGATAACTGTTCTTTCCAGAGGAAGATGTTAAACTGCCTTACAGAAGAGTACCAGGGTCACTGTAGGAAAACACTGCATGAGGAGCAGAACGGGAAAGAGATGAGACAGCAGAACAAAAGCGAAGGGGGAGAAGCAAGACCTAGCATATTTGATAGCAGGATTCTGGACTGCATCTCGAGGAATCCATAATTTCACACTAAAAGCAATCCTTATTAAATGTAATTTATTCAGATATATCAATAAACTTCAGCAAACACCAGTAATCTCTCTAGCACTGTCCATGATCAGTGGAGTCTTATTTCAAAATCCTGCACCTAATTTGGCTCTGGATACAGGAAAATCTTTACTGTAGTACAGCACTCGCAGAAAGACTACAGATAAGCCAGTGTAAGACCAACCTCAGTTTGTACCAATGGTCAATAGAGGATCCAGAAATAATTTAGTATTCTCATCTCTTTTATTTCCAAACCTTTTAACAATAACCCTGCAGAAGGGACTGTAACAAACTGAGAACAGCCAGGGGACTAAGCACCCAGGTGACTTGGGTATCTGCTGATACTTGCAGACTAAACCCACTTGAAATGAGAAGCCTCAGCTAAAACAAGTTATCAAGGCCTGTGAAATTAGTTTCAACTATGCAAATACACTCTTCTTCAATTTTTGTTTCCAAAATTTAAGAAAAAGCTGTAAATTTGAAGTGAGACTAGCCCTTATTTCAGGATTATTTTTTGGGCGGTTACAGCTATTTTTAACCTATATCCTCAATGCAATAGATTCAATCCTTCAATATTTCATCTTCAAAGTCTTACTCAAATACTGACCTTTAAAAGTTCTAACTATAACCACTTTTGCAAGGCCTGCACTTTCAGGAAACAAAGCTCGCTCTGTTCTCTGCTGGAAATATCAGATTCAGGCCTAAAACCAGCAACTTCTTCTTATAAGCTTTAACTCTACCCTTAACCACAGACAGGTGTCCAATACCTATTGAAAAATCTCATATAAATTATGGACCGCAGCAGAAATCAATCTACACTCTAGTCTGGTGGGCTGCACAGTATCCAAGAAAAACAAAACAAGTCCAGAACATATTGGCAGGTAAGCTCTTCTTTATATTTTATAGCACCTATAGGTGACTATAGAATCAACACAAAATATTTTTAGTTGCTATGAGCTGGACTTATGCTGACACTTCATAAGTGACTAGTAAAAGATATAGGCCCTTTTTTTCCCATCGCTAACTCTATTCTTAATCTCAAAATTATCAGCACTCAAAGGAATATTATGCAGATATGGGTTGCTGTCTCTTGGAAAATATATCCCCCACCCTTGCATTCTGAGCTATACAGGAGACAACTATAAATTGAACTTCTTAATAAAGTAAATTATTGGCCTGTTTGCAGCTGGGATAAGGTTAATTTTCTTACTAACAGCTGGTATAAGGCTATGTTTTGCATTTAAAATGAGAATAATGTTGATAATACACTAATGTTTTTTGTTGTTGCTAAACAGTCAAGGACTCTTTCAGCTTCCCATAGAAGCTGAGAGGGAGCATAGACAGGACAACTGACCCAAACTGGCCAAAGGAATATTCCATACCATAGGCGTCATGCTCAGCACATAAACGGGGGTTGGCCAGGGGGCAGGGATTTGGCCATTACTGCTTGGGACAGGCTGGGTAATCAATCACCAGGTGATGAGCAATTGCATTGCATTATTCATTTTGAATATTCTTTTACCATTACTGTTATTTTCTCTTCCATTACTATTCTATTAACCTGCCTTTATCTCAACCTGCAAGTTTTTATTCCTCCCTTTCCTCTCTATCCCACGTGGGTGGGGGTGGTCAGTGGACAGCTACATGTTCCTAAATTGCTGGCTGGGGTTAAACCATGACACTTGCCTACACTTGGCTGACAATCTTTCAAGCACTGCCAGCCTGCCCCCTGACCTGACCCACTGCGCACACGCATTTAGAGCAGATTTAGGTCCTGTACTTCAGTTCTGATATGTCAAGCTCAGTCCCTCAGTCGCTGTTCAAACTTGCACGTCAGGGGTGGAGGTAGATGAAGTAGCCTTACCAGTCAGACCACCAAAGGATGATTCTACAGGCTCTGAGAAAGGGACTCAGTGCTGTGTTGGAAGGGCTTCCTCCCAGTTTGATTTTCTGTGTTAGAGAGAAAAATCTAAGTTGGGAGATGTCTTCTCTTACTGACATTTAATTGTTCTAATGGGGTTGGTTTCCTGGCTATTGTCAAGGCAAGGATTAGATGTAAGGCACGCTAAAAGAAAATTTTTCTTTTTTTAACCTAGATGATGCATCCAGTAAATTTTATTCTTCGCACTGCTCTGCTAATCCCCTCAAACTGTCCATAAACTTAGCCATAATTAGCCATAGTCATCAAGCCAGTAGCACCATTAATTATCCAGTTGCGATCTCTCTGCACCACAACATCTGTAAGTAACTGCCTGCAATCTAGATAATCCTACAAGAGATAACTGACAATTAATTGCGTGTTGTGTCTTTCACTCTCTACTACAGCTCTGACTGTGAAGGAATCACAGAGGCACTGCAGGATCAAAATAAGCAGGTTTACAAAAGATATGTGATCCCCATTCCAGAATTATCCTTTAAATTACATGTTCCTTTTCTTTCCCAGTGCTTATTCCTCTCACAATACCTAAACATTATGCTCCAGACTGCTAAGTACATGTAAAGGCACTCATTTTTTAAGTAGAGTTATGTTTTGCTTCTA
Source organism: Limnodromus scolopaceus (assembly GCA_028565335.1). NCBI lineage: Eukaryota > Metazoa > Chordata > Aves > Charadriiformes > Scolopacidae > Limnodromus > Limnodromus scolopaceus. The sequence continues at coordinate 200,719,296 of JAOXNO010000001.1, read as the reverse complement.
TTTGCTTTTATGAAAGTCTTAAGAGTTATTATGTTACTATAAAAAAAAAAGAGGATTTAGAATAGTTTACCACAGTGAGAGGCTGAAATCAATATTGTTTATACGGGCATGAATGTTATTGACTGTATATTTATAATAACCTCCAGAAAGTAACTCTTAAACCATTAAACCTCCTGGCAAAGTATACACTTTCATAAATCTGACTAAACATTTTACAATAATAATTAAATTAATTACTAGGAGAAAACAACACATTTGATGGATTTTATCCCTAGGAAAAAATGAGACATTTCACTATTGACTGAATTCAAAGTGCCTGTTTTCTCCAGTCTGATATTTGCAACTGCAGAAATACCTTTTCTTTGGAAGAAAAGACTTCATGATGAAGCATAACCCAAACAGGATTAGTCTGAAGACAATTGGTTTAACTTGCACAGAATATTGTTTACAATGTTGTTGATAAAGGGCAGCTCAAAAATGCACCCAGATGTCCTTGTTTAGACGTAGAACATTTACACGTGGTTAAGTAATTAATTACTCCATCCCATTTAAACCAAGGTTCATTGGGAAATTTGGGATGAAAATGAGTACTGAAGAGCTCCCAGAAACAACATAACTGAGGAGTACTTTTCATTAGTTCATTATGTTACACGTAAGTGCCCACTAGAGATCATTGTCTACATATATAAGGCATTTTCAGTAGATCACTGCTGCAGGCAGTTTTCAGTTTTATACAGAAGACAGACTAACAAAAATGAAAAACATGTTCATAGACGCGAGGTGATGATTTTGAAGATTCACAGTTTGTCAGTGGCAGAACTGGAGACCAGGACTCAGATCTGCTGAGTTCTTAGTCCCATGTCTTAAAGAGGATAATACGTGACAGTCTTACATTTTGCATGAGAGTTGTTTCAGCAGAAAATCATCATTAGGAGAGATCTAAATCTGTGAGAACTCTACTGGGTTCTTTTGCGTTTGGGTTATTTATGAAATACTAAAGAATTCAAAGATTTCATGGCCACCTAAGAATTAAGATTTGGTTGATTGATTTGGTGCCACTTTGCAACTGAAATCTGTTTCCCTTTCACCATGGGATTCCCATGGTCTTCTGTAGCCAGATCCCATCTGCTATCGTTCAATTGACCTGTGGATTTTAATGATGCAAGACAACTGGAAAAGAAAAGAGATCATGGAGGTACGTGGTAACCTGACTTTGGTGATGAATAGCTTCATTCCCTTTCTTTTTATTTTTTCCACGACCAACTCTACAACCAACAAAGTAATGAGAAAGATTAATTTAGCAGCAATATTTTGGAGTTGGGAGCAGTAAAGCTACAGGTCATGGAGCTAAAATAAGGCACAAGCAGAATTTTGGTATTATCAGTAGAGAAAAATTAATGTTTTGGAAGTATTATACAGACAATTGTGGACGGCTTTAGCTTAGGTTAGTAGGGCAAAGCGCAGAGCCAAGTTAAAGATTATCCTAAACGTGAGTCTGTGGCTGAACTCTGATCTCATTTTAGTACTTAATCCACAGAAATGTTCTTTCCTTGTGGCTTACCCAGTCTCTCTCATTTTATCTTTTCTGATGTTACACTGGGTAGGTTACACTTATTTCCCTCCAGACCCATCACCTACAGCTGTAGCTTCACCCTTCCTCCTTCATCTCTTTAACTTTTTGTACTTGGCACTAAACCAGGAAACGAGTATAATTCATAAGGGAAAAGTGAGCAGAGCCCAACTTAAGGCAATGAGAAGTTCCTGCCATTCATGCTCTCTAAAGACACACAGACATCCAGATGTCTTGTCCAGTGTCACATGAGAGGGAGTAAAAGTAGTCCACAGTGTTAAGCTATGGAATTCCTGGAATTCAGGCTGCATGAATCTTGACCAAGCAAAATACAAACAAGACAGAGCAACAGTATCTTTAAAATATAATTTTAATAAATGGCAAACAGGAGTAGTATGTAATTTTCAAGTAATGTCAGAGACAAAGTTTTTAATTAGCAAGACTGTGAATAAATGTGGAATATATAATTTATCCCAAGGTTGATCTGATGCACAGTTTTGATCCCAAGAGCTTATATTGTTAAGAATCCTTCTCTTGCATTGTTGGAAAGCTGTGCATCCTCTCTGCTTTCCATTTGCAATTTTACTGTCCTGCTGAATCAACCAATGTTCACCTTCACATTCTTGGCAGGACTTAATGTGTTTGCTTACAGTATAATTAAATGCTCTGTATTCATTACTTCCCAGCTCTGACTTACGTTTAGTCTCTTCAATGTAATTACTCCACCGTGTACATTCAGTCAAATGTGCTATTCTGTGCCTGTCCAAATTTTATTAAACAAGGGTAAATGTGTGGTCAATTACACTGTTACACACACAATTGTATCTGTCCTTAAGAGGTGCTCTTGAGCCTCTAGTGTGCTTTCAGTGACATGAATTACAGGCATATAAATCCCTTTTCACACTCTTTTCTATCGGTTCTTGTGTTCTGCCTGCTATTAGTAGCAAATTAATTGACTACGGGAAAAAAATAAACAAGCTCTGAGTTAAATCAATGATTTCAGATGGTGATAAAAGTAATAGAGAGGGGATCTGTCGTCTTCCTGAATTAACTAGATTGCCAGGGTTAATTGTCCAACACAATCTCACTTTCTCATTATTCTATGCTGTAATATTGCAGCAAAACAAAAGAGAAAGACTGGGTGAATCCCCCAGCATCTAGCTACTAGAAATATTGTGGTTGAAAGCTGTTATCCTGTCAATCCCATGTGTTAATCCTGTTGAAAATCCTTTTTTGAAAGTCAAGCTCCAGAGAGCAAAACCAAATTAACTGTAAGACTAACTAAGAAATCTTGAGGCTTTAAAAAAGATATTCTCATTTGCTTTCTAAAATAAATTAACTGTAAGGCCGACTTTGAAATCTTGAGAGTCTTTTTAAAGGTCTTTTAATTTGATTTCTAGTGTCTGAGCTTTGCAATCATGTGCATGCCACTTAAAGGAGATATAATTTTGTTTTTTCTTCCAGATGAATTTCGTGTTGCTGATGCAACCTCCAACTGCTGCAGCCTGCAAGTTCAGGGAAAAAAAAATTAACAGTTGGATTAATCTCACTTGACTTTAGTTAGGTGTGTAGTCTAAAAGGTTGTTTAGACACACAGTGGAGAAAAACAGACACCTCTAGCAGGCAGTACAGCCCCTCCCGAAAAAACCCAAACATTTAAGGCAGGGTCAGCCAGCATCTCTGGGAGGTACCTGTCCCTCTCTCTCTCTCTCTTAAAGGAAAGGAGTCTAAAGCTTAGCTGTGGTGAAGTTACAGTCCTAGACTAAAACTAGATACAATGCATCCAACCTCCAAACAAGCATATTCAACGACAATCTGACTTAATACAATAATTTATGTAGAACTGAACAAAAGTTGGAACAACTTTGCATTTAATACCATATTCTCAGAGAAAGAATGCATGTGTATGCCATTTCTTGCTGTTTCTTAAACTTGCATTGCAGGGTATCTTTTGCCAGAGTGTGACAGAAGACAGACATGACTTTCTTGTCTTCCTCTAAATGAATAGCTTTTAGAGTAGCAATCCATATTAAAGTGAAATTTTCTAAAATAAGCAATAAAACACAGAGAGATAAAACCTAATTTATAAATACTTCGTATCAGGTTGAAATAGCATCTAATGAGTTTCATCCTGAAGTAAATTCATATTGTCAGATTTAACAGCCTTTCATAAACTGGATTTACACTCAATGTAAATTCTCCTTTCAATTAATTTTCATGAATGGACTTTTTGTGGTGTAAATGAGAAGAGAATATGTCTCCAAATGCCTAGAGGCCTTTATTGGGACTTTGCTGATGATGCATACAAGGATACTAAAACAATGTTATCTTCATCTAAGCATAGCCTTGAAATTAGATAGCAGTTAAGATATGTCCTCTTTTATTCTGCTGATTTGGAAAATGGAATACATTTATTGGAAGAAAGGATGCAGATTAAAAGTCAATGAGATTTTATTGCATCATGGATAATTATTTTCCATTGTTTTACCATTATTTCTTCATTTAGGAAAAGAAGATGATTCAAATAATTTTATCAGCTCAGTGGCTTTATGTTCCACACATAATGGAAGAATTTGGAATAAATACAGGATTTTCAATAATGGAACTTTCATTTCTAATTAAATTTTCTTTAAAAATATGATACTATATACATACATAGGAAGTACAGTATGTAATTATAGTTATAATAATGGTGTATATATATATTTCATCATAAATATGCCATTAACAGACCTTACCATTGATATCATGGCAGTAGAAGAATGTTGTTTAAAAGTTAGTTAGTTTGAAAGTTATTTTACAGTTATAAAACTTTTCTAATGTTTTGTTTTTCACCATCCAGGGAGTATATGCAATTTAGAATATAAAGGAAATAAAGTAATAGCCAAGAAAATATTAGTTAAAAATGTCTAATGAAATTTAATAGGTCATGTAACTTCATAAGGTTTCCCTGTTAATTGTAGAATAAATATGTAAAAGGATATAATTTTAAAATTATAGCTACCAATAATTACTTTGGGGTTACGAAGAAATTTCCCCTGTACAGGTCTGATTTATTTTCATATTCAAGGTACCTGAACTAGACATCAGCTCAGGATAAAATATGGGAGATAAGTATTAAAGTTATTGACTATGTCGTTTCCTATGCTGTAGTAAGACCCCAAACTTCATTCCACCCAGGGGCTTTTACTCTCTATAAGTGATTATGAAAAGCTTTAATGATATTAAGAAATATTTCCTTCTACCTTCCTGAGCTCCCTTAAGCTTCTGACTAGAAAAAAAAATCCTATCTGTATTTCCCTAATTAAGCTACATCCATTGCAACTCATATTATAATTGTTCTTTTCTAGAGGTGCAAGTAATATTTCCTAATTTATAAATCAATGCACATCAGTCCAAAAGAAAATCCATGATTTGTAACTGCCCCAGTTTTCTGCACTCATTTATTTCAAAAGCTTTTTCTCATTATAATCTTTCTCGCCCTCTCTAACTTCATATTCATGTCTATAGCAAGTGACCATCCATGCCTATATACATTTCTTTTTCTGGTGCCAGAAGGCAGTCTTTAAATAAAATGAAATGGTTAGCGAAGCTCTATTTTGCAGGATTTAACTCTTCTGTAGAATAAGAAAAAGCTTGCAAAAACTTAGGAAGACAGTTAAGCATTATCCATTCTGAAACAAAGAATGTAGGAAAAAAATATAATTAACTTTTTGTTTTCACAGTATTATTTAACTTCTAATTTTCTTCTCAAAATAACAACAATACTTTTTCAGTAGGAACAGTAGGAGAGCATCAGATTTCCACCTCCTCCCCAAGATCAATGCCCCAGCTATGATAACAGTAAGGACAATCTAAGAATTGAAGTGGGGAAGGTCCTCAATATTTCTCTTTTTTCCATGGATTTAGTTAAATGCATTAGTTCCTTGAAGTTTTGTTGAAGCTAAGTTATATACCACTTACATATATTTTTTTTTCTTCAAATACTCTGCAAATGAGGCAACATTTATTAAGCAACAATTTACAGATAAAAGATCAAAAGTTGCACAGTCCAATTCAGCTTAGCAACACAGCCACAATAGCATGGCATTTCATACCATTTCACTTCCGTGCTTCATGACTTGAGTGTTTCCTTCTTGGCAATCTCTTTTTAGCATCACAATTTTTAGCACAAAAAAATCAAGAGATGGAAAATTATTTCTCCAATGACAAATATCATATAGAATCATTGAATCATAGAATCATAGAATTGTCCACGTTGGAAGAGACCCTTGGGATCATCGAGTCCAACCATCTACCCTACTCTACAAAGTCATCCCCTACACCATGTCCCT
>JAOXNO010000001.1:200701282-200713292 GCA_028565335.1 Limnodromus scolopaceus | reverse complement strand
GATCATCGAGTCCAACCATCTACCCTACTCTACAAAGTCATCCCCTACACCATGTCCCTTAGCACTGCATCTAAACGTCCCTTAAACACAGCCAGGGATGGTGACTCCACCACCTCCCTGGGCAGCCGAATCATACAATTGCCAGAGTTTGAAGGGACCTTTCAGGTCACCTAGTCCAGTTGTCCACCTAACACTGACAAAAACCGCCACTTAACCATATCTCTAAGCACTATGTCTACCTGTCTTTTAAATACTGCTGGGAACGGTGACTCAGCCACTTCCCTGGACAGTGTGTTCCAGTCCTTAATAACCCTTTCAGTGCAAAAATTTTTCCTAATATCCAATCTGTGCAGTGTCAGGAACTGTATCTACCAGATCCTATTCTAGAATATCTGATTAGCATTTCCTCTCAGCTTTCCTGTTTTCCAACCTTATGTGTGTCTGAAAAACTGGTAAAAACACAGTGAAATACAGAAAAAAAACCCATGACTCTGCTTGCTTTGGATCAATATCCATGCATGTGCAGTAGTATGCATGACTAGTACTGTTACGTCCTCGTGAAATGCTAGGGGAATTAGCTAACCTTGATGCAACTTTCTTAGTGTTAGCATAGGACCTAGAGTAGGTTGCATCCAGAGCCTGTGGAGAGTGGTGGGTCCTTCCAGTGGGTAGTTCACCCTGGCTAAGATAAATGCTTAAAGACATGGCTTCACAGGGAGCTGAACGTAACAGCTCTCTCATCTTATTTCCTCCCCAACCAAAAGGTCTCAGTACCAGATCCAGTACTTGCCATTGATTTCCAGTTTAATTAAAAAAAAAAAAATTGATTTTCTATTTAAGTACAAGATCAGTGCCAAGAAAAAGGCACAACCCCATGCCTGGGATGGGGATGAAAAGCAATAGGGACATGGGCTTTCCTCGGCAATGAGCAGCTCATTGCATCTTGTACAATCATGGCTTTAAAAGGAAGGCACTACAATATCAAACGTGTCTCTCATTTCTCTGTCAATGAAGCTGAGGTGTCTAGCTCAGGACACCGCGTCTGGAAGACTGGAAGTAGCTGAGGTGGTTCCTATTTCAGATGTTTATTGCACAGGACACCACACACCAGGTCTGCTGTTGAACGGGGCTGGCTGGTAACATGGCGCCATGCCTTGTTAAGAGCCCGTTCTGCAGAGAAGTTGCAGGAGCTTCTCAGAAGTGTCTTGGTTTATCTCCAGGCAAGTATGCAGGTTTTGCTGAGTGGGAGTTTTCAGAATCCCAACATCCGCGTAGATGAGACTTCTAAGGAATTCAGGTTTTCCCATTCCTGAATTTCACTGCTGATAAAATGGGCCTGCTGGAGAAGGAAGGGCCTTGCTTTTTGTGGTCCTTTTTGTGGGCCTTTTTTTTTGTTCTTGGTCACTAGGGTCTGTCTCAAAAAAGCAACCTGAAAGAGCTGTTTCCAAATACTCTGAGGTGTCCATGCAGAACTTTAGTATTAAAGGCATGAGTTAGGACCATCACTCCTGATGTGGTCACTCCATGTCTGTGCAATAGGACTGGAATTACAGCAAGGACCCCTACAGATTTGCGGGTACTGTAAGTTACATGTGGATCTGAGCAGGTTCTGAAGTCTGCCTCTGAAAACCGTCCATGCTATTTATGAGCAAAGACATATTGGGACTAGACTTTGAGCTGTGAAGCTCTTGGCAGGGAAAAGCCTGAATACACAGGACAGGTTCTTGTTCATATAATTTGGATGGAACTTGGATGGGGAGGCCTGAACGCCCTACAGCTTTGCTCACAAACAGAAAACCAAAATTGAGCTTTCCTTAACTAAAGCATTGGCAATGAAAAAGCTCATCAGGGACTGTGTAAGACATGTCTACAATAGGATCCTCACCCCTTATCTCAAGTGTTGCTGTTGCTAGAAGTTCTAGGCCTGGCAGGGAAAGACTCTGCCAATACAGGCAGCTCTAATACTCCCTTAAAAATATGTTTTGATGTGGATGGTACCGCAGGACAACCTTAAATTATACTACTCTACAACTTAGAAGTGATATTCTGAAAGATGGCGTAGAGCCACTACAGCCTTCTCAGCTGTGAGATTTATGCTGTGCCTCTAAGACATCTCAGCTGTGATAGTTAAGAAAAAGCTAATAGAAAAGGACAGAACTTTTCCTTTTTCGTTTTCTTTTGTTTTGTTTTGTTAGACCTTTTCTGCAATAAACTGGGAGATAATACAAAGTCAGTATACACCTCAATTTGATCCACAGATCATCAAACACCTCATGTCATATGCCAGGGATGACCTGGCTCAGGTATACATTACATAATCTGTAAAATTAATCACTTTTTTTTCCCCAAAACACTGTGTATAATACTGAGTTGCTTTGCATTGTAGCACCTACAGTATTTTTATCACACCATTATTTATCTGTGGCAAACCTGTGAAATAAATAGCTAGTACTTTTCCCTGTTTCAAAGAACTGGGTTATTGTGCTTGAGCGTGATTTCAGCTCAGATAATTTGAACCAGAGGTAAGTGTTTTGAAGGCCATGTTGGTTTAAAGCTACATTTACCACAGTGTAGCTTACAAACCTACATATAATTCTGTTGTGTCAGGGGATTGTAGTCCAGCTTCAAGTGGAAACAAAATTATGTCTTTGCTAGGCTGTATGTATTATGTCTCATTTGCTCACCTACACACTTTCTTAATTTTCCTCTCTCCTTTTTTTGAGCTTTATGCACTGCTGAGGTGTGCTGTTCAAAGGCATCCGACCACAAGAAGTCTGTCTACAATACTATAGAAAAAAAAGTGGAAGTGAAATGCAAATCCAGGTCAATAAAAGGGCAAGGGGATTTATGTGTATAAACACAGTAGTCCCATTTCTGACATCATGCATACCAGGGCAAAACTGGGGTAACTTCAGTGCCTTAGAGGAGTTATTCTAGATTTGCATTTGAATGGGTAGATAGATAACTGGGCCTGGTAAATCAGTCTGACTCATTCTAATCCAGGAGATACTGGCTTTTAGCCATGTGTTGAAACCCACCAGTACATACTGTTTCACTGGTCAGCTTCTTAAAAAAATAAAAAAAAAAACCCAAATGAAACAGTATTAAGATTTAAAACCCTCTTGTTTCCAAATCTGGATACTGCTATTTATTTTTGGATTATAAAGAAACTGTGGCTCACACTTTTGTACAGAAATGGTCTCCAGAGTTAAGCTACTTTTAAGTAAACTACATGAATAAATAACAAAGATTTCAGCAGATATTTGCACTACAGTCTCTCAAAAGCAAAGCTTTAGATGGTTTAATAGTTCAGCTGTATTTATCAACTCCTACTTTGCTGAGCACGTCTGCATTTCAAGGCCCAGTGATCGGGGGTATCATCATATGAAAACAGTTTATGCTTCCCTCTACTTACTATCATGAGATTAACTGTGGATAGCTAATAGAGATTACACAGTATATTTCACCATCAGCATTTATGCTTTCCAGGGTCAGCCTTATCCTTCTAAAGAGATACCACAATGGAAGATGCAGCACTATATCAACCACAAAGAATACAAATCTCAGTTGATCAATGGGTCACATTAGCTGTTTGGAGATTGATGGCAGCTCCAGCAATTCAGAAGCTTTAAAAATATATTCATAAGGTCAAAATATAATTTAATACTTGTTTTCTTGCAGGGGTGCTGGTGGGAAATGCCATTTCTACCACTCTGATTTGCTTCTTTAGAGGGCATGCTTTAATGCAGAAAATTTGTTGCTGTTGTTGCTGAAGCTTCTGCTAAAGCTTCCCTATAAAAATGCACTTAATCTGAAAGCTGCAGTATTTCATCTGCTTTCAGCCTTTAATAGAGTGGAAGAATTCATTAAGTCATCTGAAAGCAATTTTCAATTATGAAAATACAATTTAAATAAGGGGAAGAGGAGTCTTTGAAGATGACAAAAGTGGGAAGTGATTGACACACTCTGTTGTCAGCTGGAATCAATTTCACACTTGGGGAAAAATACCTTCGCTAGGGAAAGATCATCCATCAGCAGGAGGCAAACTGCAGGGAACCAGGAAAGGAGAGAGAAAGTAAATTCCATCTTAAGCAAAATATTCAGCAGCCTGAACACCCTTCACCTTGACAAAATGAAACCTCTTTAATATAAGTAGTGAACCTCATAGCGTGGGCACTCAGGGCAAACACTAAAGAATTATAGGAATATAACTATCTGTCCAAATTTAGCTCTTATTCAGGCACAGTGCCATTTGGCTTCAAAACCAGCTTTGTCTCAGCAAGCACTGCAAGATATCCCTAAAGGTTTTTACAGCTGCTGAATAACACAGTATTCTATATATTAATGTAAGTAGTGTTAATACTTAAACATGCAAAGTCTCAAGCTATGCTTTGCAGTCTGTTGTGGATCTGAGCATCAGCTGTTACTTCCCCACGGAGCCAGAGGGTCATATGATGCCAGTTCTTTCTACCTCTAAGTTAAGATTAAAACATGATTAGAAATACTGTATTTGATTCCCTGATATGCCATGCATATTTTGCACAGTTGCCAAAGTGCTACTGGGGTGTTGATCAATAGAAAATACCTCTGTAAGAAAATACTTAAGAAAAGCTGGGATGACAAGTTTGTGCTACATCACATGAGGGGCTGGTTCCTCGTAAAAATCAGCATAGGCTTGAAATCTCAAAAAAGCCCAGTTTGCCGAGGCAGTGACTGACAATAAGAGGTTCTAAAAGCAGGATTTCATTCCAAGTAAATCCTGTGGAGCGGCGCATGGGAAAAATGACTGATAGCCAGAGCAAGCAGACTACACACATCGGTGGATGGGGGACATTCCCCTGACAGGGCTGCTAACATATCGCTCCCTCCTCTGCTACCGCGGCTTATCCATCTCTTTCAAGCAGATGCTGTCGTAAGCGACAAACCTGCTCACGTGTGTGCTCATGCACTGAGGCAGAGTAATATTTTTGAAGAATTCTTTCAGTGATTTTTATTAATTTCAGGTGGAGAAACCAGAACTGTTAAAGCCACAATGGTACTGATTACAGCAACTATTTAGAGCATTGAGACGTGCACAAGTGCTTGGGAGATCCAGTCACTGAGAAAAATTAATATATTATAATCCATGTAGCTTTGAAAATGTATAAATGCAGTAGAGAGAACTTAAGAGTGGAGTTAATAATAATGGGGTAAGTTGTAACAGTGCCTCTCCCTTCCTCTGCTGTCTGCCCTCAAAAGAGCCAGGCCAAACCTCTGGTACTTGGCTTTATAAATGTAATGTGACTATGCTTGTTTTCACCATAGGCTTGAAATGTGGGCTGTTCTTATTTAGTTATCTCAGTATCCTTATTTATTTCTCTCAGTCAACAGCATTCAAAGCTTCAAAGCTAGGTTTAAACCCTGTGACATGAAGTTGCCTTGCAGCTAAGGATTTGGCTTGAGGGAAAGCATCACAAGGACTAGGCTCTCCTCCTCTTTGGGTCAGAGGCAATTCTCCAATTGGTTAAATTTTGGGTTTTTTTTTAAGATTGGTATTTTATATTTGCCCAGATACTGAGGATACTGCCTAAAAAACTACTTACCTGAGTTTCTATGTGCATTCTATGGTATTGAGAATATGCATGCAGAAGGGCCTGAGATAAGGCTACATGAAGCCACATACTTTTCTAGGATAATGCTGAAAGAGTGACTCCATCAGGAGAAATGACTTCCAGTCTGTCCCACCTCTATCTCCTCCAATCAACCAGAAGATCCCTGGTTTACTAGGAAGATCCCTTGTTTTCCCATTCCAGAAAGGACAGATGCTAGACTGCAACAGGAAGCTCTTGGCTCTCGTGAAATCAGCGGCATTTAGGTCCTCAAATAACTTTCAAAAATCTTACCTAAATTGTTCTTAAAAAGAGAATTTGGATGTTTTTGAAAACAGTTATAATGGCCTTAGAATCTCATTTCAGTTTCTGTGGCAGTTAGGAGTGATTTATACAAGAAATGCCACTGTTTCAGGGAGCATTTTTAAGTAAAGAGGCTGCCTACTCTAATAGACTTTTGCAAAGATGAACTTCAAATATAAATCCTTATAATAGAGGGGTTAAGTATTTATATAAATTTTTTCTCAGATGTCTAGGTGGTTAATAAATCTAACCCTGCGGTATTAACATCAGAGTGTATTTATCGATCCTTCTATTTTTTGGAGGCTATACATTTGCATTGATTTTCCTTTTTGCCCTTTTTGTTTGTTCACTTGTGTCTCTAGCTAGGTGGGTCTGGTTTATTACCATATAACAGTTTTTAAATAAAAATTTGAACCCAGAGTCTGTCCACGTCACATAATGTTTTCATTTTAGAATATTAATTAGATTCTACCAATTGTCCTTTCTTGCAGTGAGGAAAATTACCTGGTGTAATTTTATTAGTGAATTGTATTTGTTTCTTACTTAGCCATTGTACGTAACTGAAAAATTGCAGTAGAAACATCGTGTCTACTGAAAGGTAAGCAAAATGATGACCCAAAAGGTATACCATACCTTTTGCTCCATTTTTCCACCTTGATAACCATGTCCTACATGATAATATGTATTTCTGGGAAATAATAGATCAATTAGAATTCTTTTTTCCTATTGAAACAGGTTTATATGTGTGATATAGGCTCTGGGAATGATTATCACAGCAGTGAAAGTTATGCCACTTATGCAGATGATGTACTGCTACAATCCTAAGCATTGCCATTGTGTCATGTAGCTCCAGGCTAATATAAATGACTTTGAAATGATAAAATCACTGTTCTGGTTTGTTACAGGAACTAAAATGAGACCCCAGTGGTTTCCATGCAAATCATCTCTTGTGAGACATTTGTCAGTGTCAAAGTTAAGTCTGTTGAATTCAATGTCCTCCAAATGAAAGTTTCATTAAATGCTTTTTATTACACATAATAGCCTATTTTACAAGTGTCTAATCTAAAGATATAAGGAGCACTAAGTTATAAGAAAATATTTCTGGTCATAAACGGCCTGCTGATAACCACGTTTTCTAATATATTCATTTTTACAGAAATCTAGAGTAAAAATTCTGTTCCCATGTCACACAATGGATTGAATTTCTAATATTCTGTCACTGTTACAAGCAGAGATCTGCCATCGCCTCAAGAGGAATTCCTTTCACCCTATACAAGCAAAAAGGATATAGAAGATTCAACAGACAGACAAGGACAAAATTTTGTGCCGATGCAGATCTTGTGTTAAGAAATGTGTTCAAGAGTGCTTCAGGATAGGAAGGGGAGATTTATGGGATGAGATTACAGATCTGTTCCCCCCGACCTCCCCCGGCAATCAGATGCACCCTATTCTGAAGTATATTTAACAGCAAACTGTACAAACTGGCTAATTTATGTTGGGTTCATGCATCTGGATTACAGCTAGCTTCAGTTAACATGAAGTGTGACTGACATTTATGGTATATAATTAGGGAACACAGTGAAGAATTACCTTGTGTTGCTAAGGGGCTGGGTGCTGTCTCACTCGACCTTCCCTCTCACATTAAACAATGAATACAAGCATTGTTTCTCTACACTGTTCCTCTTTGGAGCATGATTAACTTCCATAGGATAAGTTGTTACTCAAAATCTTCTGACTACTCATCACCTTCAGACAGTCCTTTTGGCTATAATGGGCTACAGGGTCCACATAAATTTTCATCTCGTCTCAAAGGCTTTCCAGATTTTGTAGAGCTCCTCCACCCTATTAGCTGTCGCCTAGATTCAGTATACATTAACTGTTACCACATCTGAAATTTCTCCTATCTTTTGTCTTCCAGATCTTCAGTTCAGGGAAGCCCTCAGCACACCTCTTTTCTTCTCGTCTCCTAGACTCCACGATGAGTGGCTGTTCCCAAGAAGATTCTTTGCAAATGCCTTTCAGGATGATTTCTGGTTATCCCTATCCCCAGGATGACTCTCCCATAACATGGCATTTAGTATTGTTTCATTTGTTTGGTTTGGAGGAAGCTATCCCTGGCGTTTATCCAGTGATCCCCCAGCTCTTACAGGACCAACTGGCTCAGTAGGAGGAAATAACTTGTGACAGAGAATGTAGAAGAGGAGATCAATAAGAATACATCAACACAAACTTTAAAATCACTGCTAAGATTTGCACATGATGTTTATATTGGCTGGTTATCTTTTTGACTGATATGCAAAAATAACTCCTTGGATTCAGTAAAGCATAACAAATTGAAATGAAGTGTCCTTTGATATGCTGAAGGCCAAACAGATGATCTAATGATTCAGTCATGTCTTAAAATATATATAAGGGTGGATCTGACTTGATAAAACAGTCTGTAGTCTCCAAATGATGCTTTATATATATTATATATATAATCACACACATACATAAACCCATTATTTTTCTTTATTTATGTATATTATACACACCGAGTTTCACCTCAAAGAAGAAGCTGAAAATAATATGTCTACCCACTTGTTCTCCTGGTTGCTGTAGCTTATAATGCAGCTCTTCACCTGTGTCCACATCAGTAACTGAGATGATAAAAGACATCTCAGTTCAGTGAGAGGCAGAGGGCTCATTAGCAAAGGCACCATTTATATGTCTGGTGACATACATTTATTTTAGCAGCCTTACCTATTGCTCACTGAAATGAAAGAAAAGACCTTAAAAAAAGTAAAAATCAGTGGCACTTGTTCTTTAAAAAATCCTACCTCAGCCAGCAAGAAGTACAGTAGGAATCAACTATGTGGTACATCCTCTGGTCCCAACACAATACAAAACCAAGTACCTCTCTGATTTCCAAGGGTGTACATAGCAGCTATCCCCTCATTCAATAAATTCAAGAGGAGTACTAACGTAAAACTTTACTGTGATCATCATTAATGGCCCTCTTATTTCACTATCTCATTCAATCAATTATATTATTCAAGTAATGTGAGCATTATCTTTTATGAGCAGTATTTATTAAATACAAATAAAAATGGCACAGTAAATCTTATCCATTCACCTTGCCTATGCTTATGTTTACACTGATGTGTGAAAATGTTGAAAGCTGTTTTGTATCAACATTTTGTGCTTTTGAAACTTTAAGGAGAAAATAACTATTTCTTGAAGCCATATTCTTAAGAGGAAACACATGTACAAAGCCAGATTGTTGTACAGAAACCAGAGACTATGGACAAGCCCACCTGGCAGGCAGAAAGAAGCTGGCTGAACAAGCATATCAGATCATATGAGTTTGTTGAGCAGTTCCCATACACTGAGTGCGTTTTGGAAACTGTACATATACATGGTGTCATCTTGCCACTGGCTGCTACACAGCTGAGCCTTAAGCCCATTATCTGTTCTAAATTCCCTCTTGTGATTCACCCTTTGAGCCCTTATATCTACTAGCAAGCTAAAAATAGGCCTGCATGACTCTTGATTTAGGGGGAATTCGTACCATCCTCACACTTTTCCTTAAGTCAACACATGAGGCCAGCAATATTTCAAATGGCACCTTTTTATTCAGCTTGGCATTAAATGCTGTTCAGCTCTTAAAATGTAGCTGCAAAAATGGTGCTACGGGATTCCATGTTTATCATCTCTTGATGGCTTCCATATCTAATGAGATCAGATGGCTGTTGTAAATGCCAATTCTGCAAACTCCACCTGGGAACCAAGAGTCAAGCTGTGTTTTGCATTTTTTTTTTCTGGCTCATTCATTATGATCTAAGCTACAGATTATTACAGAGTTTTCTTAGTAATTCTCTCAAAGGTAAGAACAAAGAACTTGAAGGAGTGCCCACAATCACTGAGCTTGTCCTTTGGTGTTGACTGGAAGGGGTATCATACAACCCCTTCCATAAATGGATTTTCCAGAATCCCACTGCTATGATCATGAGGAGTATTGTAGAAAAAATTCCAGCCAAAAAGTATTTATGGCCAGGTTAAAACAATTTGTTCTTGTACTAACCTTGTCCTCTGCTTCATATAAGCATTTCATTTTCCAGGTGCTAAGCAGAACAAGCATGATTTCCCTGTATCATGGGCCAAGATCCAAAACAAGACTTTGGCTTTTTGACCTTTCTTACCAATGCTTGTTGGGTCCAATTAACACACAGTCAAGCACTGGCCCAGTTGGGAGGCAACAGCTAACAGCTGAGAAACAATAAGGATCAGATTTTTAAATTACCACATGGAACTCATTTACCTCCTCCCAGCTGAGATCAGTGTCTGATTCGATGAGCACTTCTCTCTTACTGTTATAGCTTAAATTAACTCTTGTGACTTTGTCCTGAAACAAAGGAGAAATGCTCAAATTATCAGCATTAGATGGAAGGAGGCAAAGCACAGCTCCACCCATTGTACAGAATCTAGCCTTAACAGCGGGCACAGTAAGCAAATGAGGAACAAGGACATGCCCTTGCATGTGGTAAATCCACCAAAAAAAATTCTCCCAGAAGAAAGGATTTGCAGTGCTCCTAGTGTCATTCTCTACTCACCTTTCTTGTCCTTGTGAATGTAATTGTGCATAGTATACAATAGAGATTTATTAGAGCATTCCAAAATAATATAGCTCTGTTTGAACTTAGAAGGGTGTTTTCCTTGCTGTATTACATTTGTGAGTCACTGTCATCCTGAAAGTAGATAACGCACCTAGGTTTTTCTGTTTTGTATTTCCTACTGATAATGGTCAACTTCTAGAAAAAAGTTGCTTTTCTAGACCTCAGGTTCCTTGTGCCTTGTTTCTCTTACTCTAATCCACAGGTCTTTCTCCTCTTTCTGTCCTGCATCTTGATTATTCTTTTGTGGTATAACTATATAACCCTTTGTGTACTTGGCCTAACCAGAATCTAACCCAGCCGAATGTGAGCCAGATCCCTTGCAAATGTCTGGTAGTTCTGCTCATGGGTTAGAGTCTCTCATTCCCTTGTTTAGTATATCAGACCTGCAGTTACTTGGTATGTAGCTTTGGATCAGACGTGGCTTACGCCCTATCAGCCTGGACTGAGGGCAGAGCAAGCTCATATTTTGCTGTAAAAGATAACGCAGATGGACCCTGTGCTGATCAGGTTGTTGGATTTCATCTGTACAACTCCTTCCAAAACTGGTGTCTGTGGGAGTCCACAGGTAGCCTCTCTGCAGGCTCGTAATTCCCTCTTGAAACAACCTATTAGGTTGTTTCCTTTATTCCAGATATTTCCCACCTTCTAGTGGGGAACTAATTCTCATTTCATCTAGCCTAATGAATAATGTCCCATGTGGGACTATATTAAACGCTTTACTGAACTCCAGGTAGATTAGATCTACTGCATTTCTTTTGTCTGGAAGCTTATCAGGAGAGCTATCATGTTAGTCTGGCACAGCTTACGTTTGCTAAATTGTCATATTTACCTCATTTATCACTTTCCTTCATTTAGATGCTCTTTTTTTTTTGCTAGTACTGAAGAGCCTTGCAGCCCTGCAAAGCCTGCTCAGGCCAGGCTAAGAGCCATCAATGGGCGATTCAGCATTCATCCGCACACCGCATGAACTCCACCTGCTTTGCTCCAGGCATAAAATTCTTCCTCAGGCTCAACAAATCTAGTTAAAACTCCCTGCTGCTAGACTTCCAAGAGTGGGCCAGATGCAGGTTTTCTGGCCCTTCAAGATTTGATAGCATTGCGTTTTTTAAGTGTTGCTTCTTCCACTGACACGGTTATTCATTATTTCCGCAGCATCACTGGCCTTTGTCCTCTGCATTCAAGACCATTATCTTTATTGAAAATTGAAGAGATTCAGCTTTGGTGCCATCAAAAGTCTGTCTGAATCGCTACCAATCTAGACTGTAAATGGCTGCAACCTTTTAGGACTCCTGTCCTTTTATTCAAGTGGCTGCAGAAATTTTTCCCCATTTGTTCCAGTTTCATTACAGATATAGGAATCCAGATCTGCTGCAAAGCAAGTGGGAGTTCACAGGGCTCTTGGGCTGTCCACTATTTATACAGTAAGATAATTGACCTATAGTCATATTCTCATGGGAACAAAAT
>JAOXNO010000001.1:200682547-200701182 GCA_028565335.1 Limnodromus scolopaceus | reverse complement strand
CACAGGGCTGAGGATGAGATTCTTTTGATTAAAAAAAAAAAAAAAAAAAAAAGCTGAAATCTTGATACCTGCAGGGAGAAGATTCCTCATGGAAAACGTGCTATTTTTGCAGTCACGTCTCATTATTGCATTTAAGATGTCTTTGAGCTGTGAGCAGATACAGAGTCAGCTGTATATCAGAGGCAGATACGGAGTCAGCAGCAGAATGAAGTTGATTAAAACATGATGAAACATCAGGGCAAAGGCATTACAGAGAAAAGCAGCAAGCAGAGTTTGAATAAGAAACTGTTCATATAATTCTATATACGATCATAAAGTGAGCCCATGGCAAAACCGGTGAGAGAGCTTGGGCTGCCAAGTCAAATTCATGTTCACCATTTCACTGTACTGCTTCTTTTGACCCTGTGACATTAGTCTTGATTAAAACTTATAATGGAAATATACATGAAAGCAGGTAATGTATAGAGGCCTGGCTTTCAGAGCAGCTGTTCTGATTTGTACACCTTGCAATAGTATCTCCTGAGGGCTTTGGATGAGCCTGTGACAATAGTTACAGTGGTAAGAGGGGGTGATTCTTTCCTGAACAGATCAGGACAGGATAAAAACCTTTCCCTCCTTATTTTCAAAGTAATTTCCACTCACCTTCCTGCCCCTGTCCTCTTCTCCATTGAAGCACAGACCACAAAGCCATGATCATTTGGTTTATGGATAGCTTATGAAATCATAGACTCATTTTGGTTGGAAAAGACATTTAAGATCCTACAAAGACAGGCTGAGGGAGTTGGGGTGGTTCAGCCTGGAGAAAAGAAGGCTCCAGGGAGACCTTATAGTAGCCTTCCAGTACCTGAAGGGGAGCTACAGAAATGGGGAGGGACTCTATCGGGGAGTGCAGTCATAGGACGAGGGGAAATGAAAGACGGGAGATTTAGATTAGATATTAGAAAGAAATTCTTTGCTCTGAGTGTGGTGAGACGCTGGAACAGGTTGCCCAGAGAAGCTGTGGATGTCCCTTCCCTGGAAGTGTTCAAGGCCAAGCTGGATGGGGCTTTGAGCAACCTGGTCTAGTGGGAGGTGTCTCTGCCCATGGCAGGGGGCTTGGAACTAGATGAACTCTAAGGTCCCCTCCAATTCTAACTGTTCTATGATTATATGATTCTGTCATGAAGTCCAAACGCTGCCAGTTTACCACTAAACCATGACCCTCAGGCATGCTCAGACCTTCCTGGTTTCTTTGCACCCTTATCAAAGCTAACTGAGAGCACCCCTCCAAATTTCAGGCTTTTGTTGTGGCTCTGGGATATAATTTGCAGATGTGGGGTTTTTGTTTGTTTGTTTGTTACAAAGCTAATTCTGCCGGTACCGTTGCTGCTGACCCGGCCCCCTCTGCACCGCCAGGAATCCCTCGGTGGCTTCAGCTCAGCCCAGTGCTCTCTGATCTTCCTCAGAGGGCTTGTAGTTCTCTTATGAAATGAAGCAGTTACTAATAAACATCAGACTTAATTTGAACTTCAAATACTAGGAAAAGAAACCGTTCCCAGACTGTAAAAGCAAGAGGGGATTAAACAGGGCAGTATCCTAATGGAGCAGAGACAGCCTTCAATAATTAGAGAGACGTGAGGCCTCGGGTGTCACAGCACAAGAAAACAGAGTCTCCAGAGGTTGTTCCCCCATACAAAATAGGATGCAGTGTTAATAATAAATGTGAGGCTTAATTAGGATCACAAATACTGGGAGAAGAAATCAACTCCCAGGCTGTATAATTATAAAAATATTAGAAGCACAAATACTTAAAAAGTAACAGAAATTGAGGGTTTTTTTCCCCAATTCACATAGACACAACATACTCTGTCATTGAGTGTGGGAGTCCTAATGATTTTTGGCTTATTTGACACTTGTCTTGGCTGGGGTTAAATGAAGAGCTTTCAATTACGATCATGCTCCTCTTCAGCTCAAATGACAGAACAAAGCTCCTGCCACAGATGCTGTAACCCACTCATCAGCGTGTGCATGTCACTGGTGAGCAATAACCTCTCCGGCAAGGTCAGCCTTCCCGAAAAGTGGGAAATAAGGTGTCTAAAAAGCCAACCCTGCTAGGTCTCAGGTTTTTATCATGGAATATCTTCTCATATTTTCAACAATTTCCAACAGTCTGGGAGAAAATCAAAACAAATTTGAAGATATTTTTGGCGGCCTGGAAAACTTCAAAGAATAGAGTACATAGGAAATTTGGAAGAGAAGAATTTTATGAGGCAAATTTCAGGGCTGGTGCTTGCAATGAGCAAATGCACGTTTTAAATAATGCAGGCATTGATCTACATGTCACTAACAATTATGCTTGTTTCTGAGAAAGGACTTGTATTTCTACCTCACAAGTGTATTCAAAGCGGTTTTAATGCAATTCTTCTGTTTTTCTCCATCTGCATCTGAACAGCCATGGGATGATAAGTAAAGCTTGGGAAAGCTTTTTTAAGCACAGATAGCAAAAGCTTCATATGCCATAAGCATACAAAGCAGCCACGCTGGGTCAGACCAAAGGTTCATCTAGTTTGTATCTTTTTTTCTGATAATAGATTTATTAAGATCACCTCACTGCGGATACAAAAACAAAAGATGGAAAAACATGGTACGTAGAGGATGATCCTGCCTCAGTAAAGTCTGCCAATCCTGATAAACATTAAATCAAGGTCATTTTGAGCTGGCAGTTGTATATGGCTCATCATTTAAAAAAAAAAAAAACAACAAAAAACCCAAGGAACAAACCAAAACAAAAGCATGCTTGGACCTCTCCTAGGAGAAATTGTCTAATAATTTTTTAAGCTATTTTATTTTGGCTTTCACAATATCTCATGGCAGTGAGTTTGACATTTTAACGGTGCCTTATGAAGAAAAACAATCACATTTTGTTTAAACCTGTTGTCTCATCACTTCTTTGGATGGCCCTCTTCTTGTACTCAAGGAAATAAAAAATAATCATTCCCTAGTTGCCTTCACAATTCCATCCTATTTAGAGACTTTACAATTGCATCATCCTTGTTTTATTTATTTTTTTATGTTGTAATGTATTTACTCCGTCCTGACGTGGGATAATCAGATCTGCGCACTGTGATGCCGACATACCAAAATCTCTTTGAAGTGATCAGATAAACAGCGACTTCTGCTTAGGTGCTGACAATAGGGAAGGTTAGAAACTGAGTATTGGGCAAGAGCTGGGGCTTTAAAAAGTCCTTAGGACGGCCTACCCCATCTGAGATCAGTAATAATTCCTTCCGCCCTTTTGTGTCAGCAAAGAGGAGAAATTGAGCCATAGCATCTGAAAATCCAACTCCTCCCCTAAGGTTTTTATGGGAAGCCAATGAGATAAATTAATCTTTGTAAAGGTAGCCATAATTTTAATTTTCTACATGAGGCAGTTATTGAGTCTGAATGCACAGTTCATTGCTCATTCCAGTGCTAACCTCACAGTATATTGAGAAAATTTTCACAAAAAGGGTAAATTTATTGTCGGGAGAGTTAAAAAAGTTCTTGAACTGGAACTGGTTACCAAACAAGAGGAATACATTGAGAACACGGGAGAATTCTGCAAGAAATATCTGCAGGATACCTAGTGCAGTGCTGTGATGCCGATATTTTTCAGAGTTGCTCAGATGGCTGCCATCAAAAAGGGTCATAAATACTTGTTGTTTCTTACTTAGGGCTTTAGCAACCCAAGGCACAACACTGTGCTTCCCAAGTGCAGTTTTAGGGCAATCTCCAACTGCAGATGCTTCAACAGTGACCAAAGTTTTTGGCCAGGACTACAGACATTATTTTGTCTCCCTGGTTATTCCACTGGGATGAATTAGTGGTGAATTCATACCCTAGGCTGTCCAGAAGCATGGCAAAGCATTGGCTATGTGTTGCAAGTCAGCAGCCCACAGTTTCAAATGTGAATGAAGGAAATGTTCTGCAGCCCATCCCTGGTTTTGTATTTGTAATTGCAAAGACACCCGAGTTGATGTGACCAAATCACAAGCCAGTGTTGTCCTAAAGCACTAGTGTTGTAGCATCTTCCCAGAGAAAAACAAGTGAAAATGAGGGGAGTCTGTCACATTTAGAAGCAGCAAATATCCTTTTTTTTTTTTCTTCTTCTTTCCTGTGGTGAACATTTTCTCTCAAATTACCCTTAATTGAAGTAAAATTAATGTAAGTGAAATCCTTAAGTGAATCTATTTGCAGTAAAGGTTGTAAGAGAGAAATATAGCAAAAAATATGGGAAGTACCATACAGAGGCATAAGCTAAAACCAAACATTGGCCAGAATCGGTTTAAAATCAGTGACAGAATTGGTCCTTATATTTCAGATTTTTCTTGAGGTAGAAGTTCCAAAAGTGCCACACTTCAAATTTGTTGGTGCACCTTGCAGACAGGAGCGCGCTGGAAGTGAACTGGGCATTTTTAAAGGTTTATTATGGAACAACTATGTTTTGAAAATACGGACCTAAATTATTTTGGTTCTTAAATCCCTCGGTACACTGTCCTCTCTGTGGAAGTGGGAGGGGGAAAGTCATGCTTTATCTTAGCTCCTTTTGTTGATTCATGCAAAATATGGCTTTAATGAGAGCAAGACATTTTAAAACAGTACATTAGCTGAGATAACCCCCATAGGGTTTGTTTGAATATTTAATACATGTGAAAACTATGGTCTGTTTTGGTTCCCCGGAACTTTATCTCAGATTAGTGCTAATTTGTCTGCTGATATAAACTACTAAAAAATTTCCCCTTAGTGAAAATACACTGAGACTCTGCTCTGAAAGGCAAAGATCCAAAAACGATTTGGTGCTTGATGACCCTGATAAGTACCTAAATCCTTTAAAAACTAGCCTTGAAAGTGCTGAAACCTAGACAATGTCAAGAGAGGCCTCTTCCTGCCTGGCTTGCCTCCAGGTGTGGTATCTTGTGTGTGTCCTCCGCTGGGCCTCCCACTTATCAAAAGCTCTTACCAACGTCTTTGTGGTTTAGAGGATGCACTTGGGATGCTCAGGCCTATCTTCTGTTTGCAATGACTTGGAAAGCTTCTGGTTTTGCAGAGAGTGACCCCACAAATGTCTGAAGTTCCCCAGTGGGAGATGTGCCTGCATCCTTAGTGAAAAACTCTTTGGAGAAGGCAGTTCTTCTGCATACTGCTATTGCCACCTTGTCAGGATTGCTTTAACTCCATCAGCTAATTTTACACAAGGCAAATGAGTGCTGTTACCTCCAGGTAAAGTGGCTCTGAAGGTGGCAGGTCTCACACACCAGCCATGTTGGCTGACTATAGCTTATGGAGGCTTATGGCTGTGAATCCACCCAGTAACGGATACTTTCCTACACAGAACAGAACTAAAAATGCCTTTAAAATACTAACACTATCTTCAAGATGTTTAGTCTCCTTGTAGTCAAAAGGCTGGGCTTCTAGGAAGATGATACAAAACACCTAAATATAAATTTTTTGAGAGAATTGTCCCCTGCACAGCACTCCACAGCTGTAAAGGCAGGCAAAGCAATCATTCTGCTTATGTTCAAGCTAATCTTTGTCTTTAGGTGCAGGTTAGGTTTGTTTATCAGAAATTTCAAGCCCCTTGCTACTAAGCTGTGCTTCCCTGTCAGGAGAGGATCCCAGTTTAACAACCCAGAGTGGAGGGAAATTCAGTTTCTCTTTATTTCTATTAGTAGTCCTGTATTTCAAACATCACAAAATGCGAAGAAATGTAAGCAGTTTCACTGAATTTCACTGAAATTCACAGTTGATTCCTTTTTACTTGAAATTAATATAAATGTAGAAGCCATTGAACCATTAAAAGAGCAGTACATTACCTATGTGAAATATATCAGGGGCAGTACATTGTATTTACTTTTTATTGCCCAGATACCACACACAGAGGCAAAGATTAGCAGTTGGAGCTAAACATTTATAGATGTAAATGCCATAACGATTGGAATCACAAGTGATTCCTTTTCACCTTTTCAACCAGTATCCATAAATATGGTGGCATCGATGGTGAAAATGGTTTACTCTCTCACATTATGTGTACCCACTTGAGGGACCAAAACTATGAAATTTAGTTTCTTTATCCAGAAAAATTGGCTAAGTAAATGAAGAAGTGAAGATAAGATCAATTCAACCAGGTGCTTTACAGCGTGAAAAGCTGTGTGCAGAGCACCTTGGCAGAAGCATTGGGATAGAAACAGAGAGAAACGGTTGAATAAGATTGCCTACTAGAGACATATAATTACAACAATGCAGAGACTTTTGGAAAACAAGGAGGCCAAAAGCTGAGCTCTACAGTCGTATCATAAAGCAGTTAAAAATAACAGCATGATCACCTCTAAATATAGAAAGCAAAATTCTGTTTCTTTGGGACATAGCCATGCATTTGGCTTTTGGTTTTTGTGTAGCAAAAATAATTCTGAAAAAGCCATGAACTTGGGAGACCATATGTACTGTGGATTAGCTGTAACTCTACCTTATTACAAAGAAAGCCAAAGGTGGTGTTTTTAAAACCATGCTTTGTTGAAATCAACAGGAACTTTACCACTCATTTCTGTAGGAACCGAGAATGTTTAGGCCAACACTGAGCACTTTCAAAACCTCCCACTTGCTGTTTATGTGTTGAACAAAATGAAGAATATTTCAGATAGCTTTTTGTTGTATCCTCCCGTAGACACACACACACTCAGCTGGGGGAGAGCAAGAAGAATAAAAAACTGACATTATTTTAGTGCAACCTCCAAACCATGGAGTTTCCCAGTATTTTACAGCCGTAAAAGCCTAGATCAAGGACTTATGATTTCCTTTATGCACTGCAGAGTTGTGAACTGAGCATTTAGGAAGCAGGGTCATTAATCAATGAGTAAAATAAAATTAAAGCCTCCAGATTTTTCCTTAGCGATCAATAAATGAAATTCAATTGACATGCTAATGAATAGAAAAACTACATAGAGAGTAGTCATCAGCCAGCCCAGATTAAAAAAAAAAAACAAAAAAACCCATTTAAATTCCACTTCTATTTCCTGTCTAGCAGTGTTGTACTAGCCATCTAGACTGCTTTTCAAATGCTGACATGAAGAAAAATATTAAATACTTGAACTAGAGACTATACTTCCCAATTTGTAAATAGCAAATAAAGTAAAATATTATTATACATTAGAAATTATATAGATTTGCAGAAATTCCTTTACATACTAAATACAGTGGGGCTTTACTGTGCCACCCACATGCTCTAGATAGTCAGAATGGTTTGCACTAGAAGAGCAGTCCTACTAAAACACATAAGGATATGGCTAGGTGAACGGGGTTTCCTCCTTTAAGACCATGATTTTCAATCTGTGGTACCTGACACCTTTGGTACTCTGTGACTTCCAAAGACCCTTCAGAGAAAAGCAAAGAAATGTGAGATCATAAATGCTATTCAGTATTTAGCACAGAGGTGGTATTTCTGAAGATAGTATAAATGACAGTCTGGGAATCACTGATTTAAAAACTTGTATAAATGCCTTTCTGGGCTGGAACAAACTCCCTTAACATCTTACTGAATTAAACCTCACCTGCCAAACACTGATACAGTACACTTGTTATTTGCATTGTTTCCATAAACTGATGTGTGCCATCCTGTGGCCAGTACAGTGGCCATGGGCTAGGCATGCTCATTTCCATATCAAATACTCAAGGAGTGGTAGTAATAGGCTGTTACAGAAACTTTGTGTTTACTGGGAGTGTAGGACAAAATGACCATTTAGAGGGCTAGGAAGAATATTCACATACAATATAAAATTTTTGAGAATGAATTAAAAAGCTTCTGAACCTGGGAGAAACCTCAAACTTTGAGGTGAAAGGAAGTCGAATTGCAATCAGGATATTCTTTGTTCATCTTTTACAGTTGTGAGCTTCTTGATTGTTTTCCTCATTTTCCAGAAGTGCCTGGACCAGGCTACACTGGAGCCAGAGACCTGGCTTAATTCTCAAGTAGTCTAAATCTCAAGTAGTCTAAATCTCAAGTAGAATTGCTATGTTTCGATGAACAACTTTAAGTGGCTAGGCAGACAGATCAGAGCCACCATTCACCCATTTTTAATGTACTGGCATTTATGCAAACATTTTAACACAGTAGACAAAATTCATTGTCAAAAGAAATGGGATTCATCTGAGTAAATGCAGATATTTAGGGTGCAAGGGTCTATGTCTGCATATATCACTTAAAGTTATTTTAATCAATGGGGAAAAAGGCAATTCTGTAGAACGATTTGCCATACCCTGCTCTACACGCTTAAAGTAGGGGAGAGGCATTGCACCCTAACGAGCCTATTGCTCACTATAAGGTTTAAAGGGTGCCAGGGTGACTCTGTCAGATGCATCCCATCCTTGTTGGACTATGGCTTGCACAGAAAGCAAAGAGGGAATGGAAATTTATATGCAAGATTTATAAATAATTCTAACTGTAGTTACTAATATCCAACAATAAAGAAAACTAGAAGTGCAGAACTCAGTGCCTCAGTCAGTCCTCCTCAATGACTAAGAGACTGTTATACGTACCAGATTCTCCCCCACCTCCTTTCAGTACGATTTTGACCATTTTAAAAAAACTTCAATTATGGTCTCTGTAGGATAGGATGTAAGCATCAGAAGTAAACAGTCTTTGGGTGTGACCTACTGTAGTCATTTCCACTCCAGGGGTGTGAAGACAAATAATCTCTGACTTGTCATTACCTTACTCCCAACAAGGAAAGTTCAAAGTGTGATTTCCCTCTATAAGCACAAAATAAGAAACATACTTTCATATTCATTGCAATACACAGAAATCAAACCCACCGTAACCTCGCTCTTCACACATACACCTGCAAACAGATAATCCGCAGCAGCTTGCAAATTCAGCCATCTGTTTAGGGGTTAGAGTATGCCTGTAGGCACTAGCAGCACAGGAGGCTGCGTTGCACGAAGACTAGTTCCAGAAGGCAGCTGATCACAGAAGCAATTCATCTCTGTTTTCCTCTTGCCTCTGGAGTGGTTGTTTGCTGCTGACCTACAGCTGTAGTGAATTACCACCAAACGTCATGCTGGCTCAGTGGTCCTGACGGGCACAGGGAGAACACAGAGTATGTGCTTGGCAGTGACGCTCTTCCTTTGCTGTAGGGAAAGAAAGAAAAAAAGTAGGGAAGAGCAGCCAGAAGGCCTGCTTGTCAGAAATCACAGACAAGATATGGCAGAAGTTCCCACTGGTTGTTTTTTTTTGGCTGAATTTGGGTTTGCTGGGCATTTGTTTGTATGGAAACCAGAATGCCAATGTGGACCTATGCACACACTTTCAATTCATGTCTTAGCAGTTTGAATTGATTTCTCTTAGAATTTAGGTCCCAAAGCTTTTCTTGTTCATTCTGAACTCTAGACAAAAATCTAATCTTTTCTGGTCTGAGCAACCCTCTGAATTCCTAGCATTTAATAAATTCTATAGGCAATGAGAAAAGTCAGGCTGATGTGTCTTTGAGGCACTGGGGGCTTAAGGTGAAGAAGCTCATATTTTTATAGTCATTCTCCCCAGTTGGCACCCTGGGGTATCTGGGTTTTGTTGAAATGGGAGTGCGGGGGAAGCATATAAATTTATTACTAATTCATATCCTAAGGAAAACAGACCTTTTGTCATATGTCCTGTTAAAAAATATTTTCAGATTATGACACTCTTCCCGACTGTTATATCCAGTCTAAAGTATTCCCATTCAGCTGTGAATGGTATTTTACTCAAACCTTCTCCGCTTACTGTGCCAGTTAATTTTTCCCAGCACAGCTGCCTGCAGAGATGACCCTTGATTTCAAAGATTGCTCCCAAATGCATACACAGCTGGATATCAAAAGAAATCAGCCCAAAACAATATCTAACACATATTTGAAACTCCTACATATTTTGACTTGCATTTTGATGCCAGTCTCCACATCAGACCCAACAACACTTTAAGAAAACAGCAGTACTGAATGATGGAAACAAATTTCAGTCACAGTGGGACATGCTGGGCTTTTTTTTTTTTCCCTTTAAGCATATTCTCTAGCCCTTTGTATGTAGGACTTGCTAAACTGCTAAAATTATTTTCCAAGGGATAGGAGTATTGTTTAATTCAAGAACTAAACAATGCAGCTTCTCTCAATTTATTTCTTTGGGTATTTAACTTCAGCAAAATCATTGAGCTAACTTGTTTCATTCTCTTTTCATTTTTAACAGGATGATTTCTAAGATTTTTCTGTCTTTTGACTCAGTACCCAGACTATAATCTACACCCTTTCAAGCCAGATACTAAAAGATAAGGCTGCATAGTGAGTTAGAGTGAATGAGTAGCTCTCCAGAGAGAGATCTTACAGCTCTTAAAGGCCATGGAAGCATTGGTTGGACCCAGACAAGCCTATCTTGTAATCGTGCTCAGAACAGAGCATGAAATACAGGAATATAATAAACAAGTTTGGATTCTACCATACACTGTGCGTGTTCTGACTCCCCTGACCTTATTCCCAAGAGTAAACTAAGAAAACGTAGAAGTCTTTTTTTTTTAGTTTGGTTTTTTGGTTTTTGTTTGTTTGTTTGTTTTTTTACTGTGGGAATATATCTCTTCCAATTTAGACGCTACCACTGGAATTACTTGATGGTTGCCATTGTAGCTTGACAAGCTTTTCCTTAATGTTTTTCTATACTTAAGAGCTCTTCTGAATCATTAGTGCCACCTCCATGATGTGGTGATCAGACACAGAATATGATTTCTGGGCAGGACCCCTGTTTGCCGTAGTGAAGTCCGGTTCCCCACTGCTCTGCTTAAAGACTCTCCCAGATCATGATGCTTAGAATCCTTCTGTTTTCAGGCATACATGAATTCATGGCCTGTTTATTCCTGCTTTCTCTTGAACTGATGGTTCTTTCTCTCCCTTTGCTGATATTTACATCCCTGGCCAGCTTTTTGTCTGCTAAGGTGAACAAAATGAGGTCTTTTAATCTCCTGTCATGACAATGAGGTTTCCCTACTTTCAATGAATTTATTAGCCCTGCTCCCACATGGTAAAAAGTAATTGCATTTTCCTGGATGTTAGATGAGTTCTCAGCAAGTATTTTTACAGTGGTATAAACATACTTTCTCTACAGGAAATTCTTCAGGTGATGCACTCTTTGCTGCCCTGTGTCTGTTTGTAGGGTAGCTTCACACCAGCAATTCAGAGTCACAGCTGTGTCCTTTGCTTTATGTGATAACCTCTCAGCTCACAGCAAAAGTTCTGATTAGTCCAGTTCTTTGTAGAATTCAGGTTCTCTTTCTGTGAGATATTATGCTTTTTCTCTGAACAAAAGGTGTCTTCCAACTCTTAGCTATTATCACATTCACGCTTTTGTATTACGATCGATAATGATCATCTTAAAGGACAGCTCAAGTCTAAACTGTAATGAACTCTACCGGTAACCTTCCTCCAGGTGAACAGTTCCCCTTTCATGGGCAATTAATTGCCATTTACACAACTAATTGTTATTTGCACTTTCACCTGTACTCTAACCTCTTTACAATTTCTACCTTCTCCAGCTATAATAATTTTTCATTCTGTACCGAATCAAAGGATTCACCAAAGTCCAAATCTTCAGAGGCTTTTTTTTTTTTTTTTTTTCTTTCTTAGAAAAGCAAAAGAATCTAGCAGGCTAATCTGACACTATCTTCTTTTAGCAATGTTTGATCTTCCATGCTACCTTCATGCCTTATTTTTGTTCTTCATCCAAGATTTGGTCAACACCCTCTATATGTTATAGTCAAAAGATCATCTGGCCAAACTTCTGCTTTATTTGTAGCTCTGCCATAGTAACATGGAAAGGAGTCAATAAGCAATAGAAGTCTGGGAAGCTTTGAACCCCTCCATGTGTTACTCATTCGTATCCTATTCAGGATCACAAAAGTGGTAATAAGAGGAAGACAATGGCACCATGATGTCTTCAAGATTTTTCCTTCTTCTAGACCAACTTTTTTTTTAATCAGTAAGCAAGGAGCAAATGCTGAAATGCAGTCCAAAATAGAGAAAGCTTTAAGCAAGTGTTTAAGCTTGGTACTTTCAAAATAAATTCTTGCATCGTAAAAAAACAGGGAGTGCTCTTTTGCAAACAGATGCACTTCTCAACTTTTATCATGAATTATGAACAACGTTCACCAGATCTACGTTCAGGTAAATGTGAAGAAGTTCATGTTACATTTGAATTCTGCATTATAATTTTTGGAGTTATTTTGGAAACTTCTTATCGCATATTTTATTGTTATTTTTATTTTGCCCTTTCTCCTTACTTAAATGGTATGAAAAAATCTGGAAAAAGCTTTTTATTGAGGCAGGAGTAGACTATGATTTAGGGAAACAGATAATAAAATATTAATAGTTCGCAAATTTACTCCATGCCTGAGTGAACATCTTTATTGATCACAAGCATTACAATAAGACTGTATATAAAATACATGCTCCAAAGAGTGCTATTGTGCCTGACAAGCCCTAAATTATAGTAAACCTTTTCAGGAACCATGTGGTTTTGTATTAAAAGGTAATACAATATGATAAAGCATCAAAACGAACAGTTTAGCTTTGTATAGCTTTTAGTTTGTGTAAAATGTATGCATCAAAGAAAGAAAAGTTTTTTTAAAAATATACAGAGAAAATGAGACTAGAAAACCAGGGTTGATGTTTTATCTGTGATACACCATGCTGGTGAGAGACTCCTGTTTCAATAACCACATCTCAGTGTAAAAAACAGCTTTAATTTGTTTTTCCACTACCCTAAGAAGGCCTCACTGAATTTCTGGCTTTCATTTGTATTCCAGACACATACTTTGAGAATTTTTGAGATGTCTGAATGTTGTTTGATTTGCATCCAACTTGCTGACACAGCCCCAGTTTTGTTGCAGATCAAATAATCTAGCTTTTGGGAGGCGAGTGATTAGGAATTCTTATTGATGATTTATACAGTCCTGAATAAACTCATTTTATTTGGCTTGTCATAACCAGCTTTAATTTTCTGTTCTGCTAGTAAAAAGCTTAGTGGTTTGTTTATTGTACTGCTGTAATGTCAACAACCTAATCTACTTTAAAGAGCAGAGTCAATATTATATTTTATTAAAGCAAATGTGAACTTTAATTATATGTTTCAGTTAACCTTGGCTTTGTGTTAGCTTTTATTGTTTTCCATAAGTAAATCTTTATTCAAAGCTCATATGTCCTTCTTCTGCCCAGATCTAAGAGCTAGCAAGTAGTGTCTCTTGCAGGGCTTGTTTGCAAGGGGTGGATACACTTCTCCACTCTGGCACTGTGGGCTTTAGGGATGTAGTAGCTGTCCTAGGGCTAATAACCATTTCAGTTGGTGAGAAGGTGTACCTGACATTGAGCCAGTAGTTTTGCTGAAGCCTGGGGTGTAAACTAGTTCTTGTTCTCTGTCTGAAATACTTTGTGTTGTGTCTCTGGTGGGATTTGGGAATGCACAGGCTATCCAGAACACCCACATGGGGTTGATGGGGATGACACAGGACCTACAGGTAACCTGTATGATACCTGAAGGCTGAGATGGATGTGCTACATGTAGGCAAATAAACCAAATCCTCCCTGCAAAATGCAGTTTACCTCTCTAATCTGGAAGCCACATTAAATACAGAAATAATTATTTGAATATTCATCACACAAACACAAACCAAGAGTGTCCTACCAAGTTTTGGCCTCCAGGCTACTGTCTGGCTGTGATGTAAGGAAGGATGAGCTATATGCATTCCAGGTTCTACTCTCTTACCATATGTACCTGGAGTTGAATTTAATCCTTCCACGGATGAATAACAGGAATATCAGAATCAAGACCTGGGCAGTGAGGTCTATTGCTGCAGCTATAGAATATTCAGTGGTGCAGAGAAATTAACAGTTTAGTTTTTGTTGAAAGCAAACCTTCTCTAGTTAAGCTTTTTTTTTTTTCTTTTAAAAATGAATTTAAATTAACTTCTATCGTCTTAAATAAGCGTATTTTAAAAGGGAAAGGCAAAATAGCCTTTTGCTCTTGTAAACTCACTGTCTATGCTTTAGATCTAAGCACTTCAAAAATTTGACTTTTTGAAAACCAGTTCCTTCCATCTCAAATTATCAAACTTCAAAAATAAATAAGCTAACAACTACAGGTCCAAAAACCTTACAGAAAATTTTTAAAATTTTACAGATTTCACATTAGCTTAATTGTCTAACCACAGATTACACTGAAACAGCAGTAATGAAGCAAGGGTTTGATATAAAACTCCAGGTATTATAAAGTAGGAGAGATTCAGAGAGGGGTGGTGAAGTATTTAACACCTCCTCTTCCTCTGCTTCCATATTTTTACTTCTTCATAGTTCCTGAGGTGCTGCTATCAAATGTGTTATCAAAAACTGCCTTAAGCTTTTGTCAGTTCAAATTATCTTTCCATCCTCAAACTGATTGCCAGTAAGATATTGGTTCAAGACAAATTTCTCCTGCCCAATTAAGGTGATCCTCCTAAAGGAACAAAAAATGTCAATATTGTCTACGTATAATCCCCCAGCCCCATTCAGACCCTGAGACCCATTTAATCTGTTAAATGAATGCATACAGACAAGACATTACCTACTCAGATAAATGAATTTGGTGACACCCTTTTATTCAGTCTTTGATTTACAGTAAAACAACCTCCCTCACCTCCAAAAGAAGGGTTTACACTTCAGCAGGATAAGACTCACCTAACTGAGCATCAACCCCAGCCTAATAAGGTATCTTTGAAGCAGCAAGAATTGACCTATGTGGGTTCACTAAACTGACTAGGAAAAACAAATGAGAAAAATCATAATAGACACCTAATAGCTATGAAAAAAATTTCCCTGATCCCCACAGGTGATAACTTTATGCTCGATAGCATTAGAGTTGATTATCCTTACCATAATGGCAACACACATAATGACAAATGTTATTAGTGGTCATAAAATTATCCAACCCTTTAGAGTTTCTGCCACAGTATTTAAATCAAATACCTCCTTCAACGATAAAACCCAAATTGCTGAATACGGATTGCATACAGATGTATATTCTTTTTTATTCTAAACTCACTTCCAATTTAATTTAACTGTGGCATTCCCTGTGCATCATGTCCTTCATAATTTTCACAGTAAGCCTCCTAATTTCTTCTTCTTATCTAGCTAAGCATTCCAACCTTTGTGACACCTCTATTTATGCTCCGCCTATTGCCATTTGTTTTGCCTCATGGTAAATTTTGTAATTTCAAATAGGTTTTTCCTAATGTTGGGTGACCACATTTGGATTAAGGACTACAGAAGTACATTATTCATTAATGCCTTTTAGTGTAGCTGAATTTATCTGCTTTTTTTTGGTTTTACAGATATTAATCTTGGCACACTTGCCAAGTTATTCACTGTAGTCTCGGGTTATTATCCTTAGAAAATCCCATATGAATAAAATTGACATATGAAAAACTTTGACTATTTTTTCCATTATTACTGGTCACAATCCTATGTTTCTATACTAAAAAAAAAAAAACTTACTCAGCTGTCAGGAGGTTGGTTTTTGTTTTCGAATAATTTACACTACTATTTTTCCCCCTCTTTTGATTTTGAAGAGTTAAGTGATTCCAGATTCATTTTGGGTTTTTGCTTTATTTAGATTTGCAGATGAATAATTTTGATTCTTCAGTTGTGGTACTTTTGATTTTTCTTTTGTGGTTAATGCTGCCTATAATATAGGCCAAGACTCTGCTCTTTCCATGCTCTGAAATGAAGATCATTACTTCATGTATAATTTGGTCACAACCAAAAAGAGAATTTTCCTTCTCTTCAGGTAATAAAATCCACTGCAGACAGTGATCCAGAATTTTGATTGCTTGATTCAGTGCAGGTCTGCCAAGGTCAGGGTTGCTCTACTTGTAAGTCCATTAGGGAATAGGGCCCAGTATATCCTCTGACTGTGGAGAAAAAGGTGATCAGAATTCAAAGCATTGCATTTCATCAAGAGGATATCACAGGCTAATATGTTTGTGCATCTGTCCTCTTGTAGGGCTATTGAGGTCATATATTTTCTGGAATACTGTTACGTCTTTCACAAAGGTTTGCAGATCAGGCCCCTTTTGAGAAGTCACAAATAATGGATGAAATCACATAATGGAGTAAGACTGCAGGTGGAAAGCAACTAATCTGTGACACTATGCCTAGAAAAAAATATGTCCCATTTAATTTCCAGTTTTGAGTTTTTGTCCCTGTCTTCTGGATGAGTTTAGACTTTTTTTCAGTTCTTCAGGTCATGTGTTAGCTGTGAAACCAGCTCCTTCGGACTGACGTTCCCCAGAGGTTGGGCAGTTATTCAGAGATCAATAATATTAATTCCTTTGTGAATTGTAAGATAAGTGATGAAATGCAATACAATGAAATCAAATCTATTCAGATTTTTGTGGCTGTGATTCTGATTTCCTGCATTTATTGGGAAAATACTTACAAGGCACTGCTTGTAGTTTGAGATGCCACGGCTGATTGGAATGATCCAGAAAACAAAGCATTTCTAAAATGTGTGGGCTGAAAAGTAAGTCTGCAGAGAAAAGAATAGCACTGCAGGGTGCCTTGCTTACTTTGTCTTATTGATGTTATGTCAGATCTGGTCAACAGACAAGCAAAATGATCATTTTTCTAACCACTGCCACTGTAGACTCGCTGTGGAAGCTGAGAGCCAAAATATGATCTTCCTGGCTCATGAATCAATAACAGCAATAAAACATTTACAGGTTATACTCTTCTCTCAATTGCACCTGTATAATTCAATTGTGAGAAAAAGTCAGCCTTCATTTACATCTGAGGAGCACTGCTGGACTGCTGCTACTATTTTACTGAAATAACTGGAATTCAAGGGCATTATACTAAATTACCTCATGGAGTATGAATCCCTTGTCTGTCACTGGAAGGCACAAAGGCTGTGTAGAGCGCTTTCTCCCAGTAGACTTGCGCAGGATTCGACAGGATAACCCATTCTTCTCAAAGCTTGTTGTAAGCTGTTGCCTGACGTTGCACTGTTCTTTCATGTTCATTGCTTTTCCCAGCATATGCTCATGTCTTGTGAAGGGTCTCCTGTACAAATCCCTCACTGATCTCGCAGGCTTGGTCAGAGGCAGCTGGTCCTTTGAAGTTACCAAAGAAAAGATGCTGGAGAAGTGCATGGTATTAATAGGTGTTACTGTGAGGCTACATCAAACCCTATGGAGAAGAACTGCCTGTTGGTATTTTACTGTCATCTGAGACATTTGCAGCAGCAGTAGCTAAAAGGTTTTATCCACACAAGTCTGGCATGAAAATTAATGGATAACAAATCAGTCACTCCAAAAGACCCCCCTTTTATTTTAATGTCCACACTTTAGAAGAAATTCAGTGTTAGAGAAACTTCAGGAAGTCCTCAAATCAATACGTATAGCAGCTACCTTCCATTTGTGAGCAACAAGGGAAAAGGGATTTGCTGAAAATATGTTCCTCTTTCATTGGCTCCATAAGACCTCTGTTCTCTGACAAAGGGATGAAGCACATTTCGGAGTTATAATTAGATTTTCATTCTGTAGAAGTGAACTTTAGCATACGGATTGGAGCTAACTCCTCCTGACAGTTAGAACAAAGTGCAGAGATGAACGATGTCATACCTGTTAAATAAAAGGTCAGATTCAAACCTCAGCTTAGGTACCAGGAATAAGGCTTCCAAGCAGTATTCAGCTGAATTCTGGAGGATCCCACTTCCAGTGTCCCTCTAGGTACCATGAGTCTCACCAAAGGATCTCGGATGAATACATGACTCACTGTTACTAACTGAATCACAGAGAGAGCCTCTAGACCAAGGACCTGGTCCCTAGCTCAGGATTTCTGGTGCTCTCCTGGATGACCCTCAGGCAGAAGCTGATATGAAAGCCAAATCTTCCATTTCCAGTGGAAGTTGTCTAGCCACTGGCTGCTGTATTAGGGAGGGATGCTGCAGTCACCTCTAATTCCTGTGTTTTGAAATGAAATTGAGCCATGATCTGCACTTGGAAAGACAGGAGAACAGCTTCTTCCTTAAAAACGACCCCTATATCTGTCGTGAGAAGTTCAGCCTTACCTACCTGAGAGAAGGGTGTTGCAACAAACCTCTGCCCCCCAGAACTCACTTTGGACTTGTCTGGACAGCCCTCAGTCCAGGGTGTGTCTCTGTTCGGGGAACGCTATAATGCATCAGAACACTGGGGACTTAAATTCTAACAATTCAACAAGTTTAATGAAACACTTTTCCCATCCTATCTTTGGTTTTGCTATCTGGAAAATGGGTACAATGATGCTACTCCACTATTTAGGTGCAATGAGGGTAATTACTGAAGAACTTTGTCTAAGAGCTATGTGGTATTATATATATACATTACATATATATGTACATTATATATGTATGGTACTATATATATGTAAACTTTTACAAAACACTTCACAATGAAATACTGTTCTAGGTGGGATTCTAATGTTTTCATACCTATTGCTTTCTATTAGTAGAATCATAGAATGGTTAGAGTTGGAAAGGACCTTAGAGATCATCTAGTTCCAACCCCCCTGCCATGGGCAGGGACACCTCCCACTAGAGCAGGTTG
>JAOXNO010000001.1:200655719-200673543 GCA_028565335.1 Limnodromus scolopaceus | reverse complement strand
TGCTTTGGCAGGGGAATTGGACTAGATGATCTCTATGGTCCCTTCCAACTCTAAAAATTCAGTGAAATTCAGTGAAATATTTTATGAATTATGAAAACAAAAATATCCATATTAAATCCTGAAATGTTTCCAAAAGAGCAATTCCAATATTTATTATTTTCTCGTTTTTTTTCTTTTTAAAATTTCTTTCAGTTCAAAAGAGCTGCAGCATCATCTTTTTAACAACATAGTGGATTTAATCATTGCTTCTTTCACTTGCTTGCTTATCAGTCTTTTTTAGCCATATTTTGAAAATCTGAATCCAGGTAAGAAGTCCACGATTGCTTATAATTTTGGAATGCATAACTCTTACTGAGACACTTAAGAAAGGGAAATATCAGCTAATAGAACCCTTTTGAAATGACAGAGTAATATCCAATTAGGATTATTCCAGCAGCTGTTAGATGTCAGTATTGTTCCATTGAAGTCCAATTGGAAGTAGATTTCTCCAACTGAAAGCAAGATAGCTCTTCAACTGTGAAGTTTGGAAGAGCTAGCTGTTGGTGTTCAGCACCTCATCTATTAACAAGAGACTTTAAATTACATACTCAGTGGAGCAGTAATCATTAGAGCAGACTCAAGATGCACAATAGAGATTTAATTTCACTGGAACCATTCCTAATGAAATTCTGCTTGTTGCAGAGTATTTGAATTACATTTTTGGGTGGGCCAAAAAAAAAGGCATAAGAAAAAAAGGTGGTGCTGCCTAAAAATATTCATTAAGATCCCTTTCAAAAATTCAAATGAGGTATGATATGTAGGTTGAGCAGACAGATTTTTTTTTCAATGGTGTAATGTATTTAACCTTTATGTTTCTTTCATGTATTTGATCTTCTACTGTCTGTATATAATGAAATGTCTTTTTTTTCCTAAGCTTCGAACACTGCTGCATAATACCCTGGGGAGTTCTCCAAGGTTATTAAATCCATTGCTTTGTCACAAGTTACTAGAGGCTACACTAACTCTCTCCTCTGTTTGGAAAGCTGCTATAATATTTCTGGTCCTCAGCAATGAATAATGTGATTAGCACCTAAGGGAATACAAACAAAAACATTAGCAAAGTACATTTTCCAATATTTAAGAGGGTAAGCCAATCCTCAAAACAAAAGTTGCATGTTCCTGAAGACTGTCTAATAACATTAACCTGAAATCACTTGATTTAATTGCCCTGTTAAGCAGTTTATTGCATTACTTATGGGATAATAGAATGAGTTCAAAGTGGGTTCATTGCATTATCTTATAAACAATGTAGCACATCATTAAACAGCATGATAGAAATCAACGTATTTTATAAGAAACAATTATGAAGGCTCATGTAAAGCTGCTAGTGTGAACAGTAGAAAGACCTCACTGTGACAAGGGAAAAAAGGCCTTTGCAAAGATAAAAAGACAAAGCAATGTCAAACCATAATTCCCCAGAATCAGATTAGAAGCACGATTCTCCATAATTGTTAGTTTCCCCCTAGTCTGATATGCTGCTGTTAAGTCTTCACCCAGAAGTATAACCGAAATCTCTTGCTTGGCTTACGGATAATAATTTCAAACAGGTAGCTTGTCAGTTCTGTTCTTGGTGCATTTAGCACAGATGTGTGACAATCTTCCAAGCATCTAACTTGCAAACTTGTGATGATCTGTTTTGACTTGTGTGTCTCCAGGGAGTGCAAACAGAAATGTTCAGGAGAGGCTGAAGAGAGAGGACAGCTGATCCAATCTACTCTGGAAGAAGTAATTTCATGTTGTCTGAGGGAACTGACGGTGCAGAGAGAAATACTGGCTCAATATCACCTGAGTGCCCCTCAGCCTGGCGTGTCTGCCCTTGCTTGCCATGACATCTTCACACTTCTTTTTCTACAGCACTGGGAATTTATAGGCATGCTTATGATGAGGGTTCCAATTTTGTTCTCCATTCCTTCAGAAATGAGAATAGACCAAAATACTGGAATATCCTTCCAGAGATCAGATAAGAAGTGAGAGTGGTTCAGTGATCCTAAGATGTTTGCCTGCTGAGCTCCAGAGCCTGAAGGTGATGGGGGGAGGGAATGAGTCCAGGAGAAGTCAGGCCCCCTGACTCAATGGCGGTCCTATATTAGGAACATTTCATGCTTCACTTTGCAATAACTGCCGCAATGTTGCCCATCTCACTCGCACTGTGTGCACTGGCATTTCTGTGTACACTTGAGGGGATTTTAATTAATCCAAGCAATTTTCAAGTGGGGAACTAGTGGAGAAGTGATTAGCTCCGTGTGTCCGCTTCTTTCCTGGTTTGTAACTCAACTGAGCAATGCAGAAAGTTCAGGATCTAACTTGGGTGAATAGCATTTTCATCTGGCAAAGGTGAGGTCCTGAATGTAAAAAATGATAGCAGGGAGTTTCTGTCTCACAGCTTGCAGAGAAAACATAGGCTGGGTTCCTCCCAGTAACCTATAAATTTATTCTCTCAGAGCTCCTTGGCACATTTCAAGAAATTATAATAAAATTTCCCTCTAATACAAGTTGGGGTTGGTTTTTTTTAGTTTGTTTGGGTATTTTTGGTAGAAAATTCTTATTTGGGAGGAACAAACTCCAATCAAAAAGATTTGGCCAGAAATAATTAAGATCCAACTCTATAAAAAAGCTGTTCTTTGAGCTATCATTATCTGCAGTGGGAGGACACAGGGACAAGACACCCTTCCTGTAGTTACAAAGGTGTGTAAATGTCTTTTGCATATTGTCTGGGAATAAGGTGGCCAAACATTTTTATTGTCTGTCTCCGATCAGTTTTATGAGTCTCCAATATAATCATTTAAACATTTTCCAGTTAGCTATTTTCATTTGTTACAGCTTCTCTAAACATCTTGAATTATAACCTTGTCTTAGCAGTACCGTGTTCTTGTCTGACAGGGAATAAAAACTTCACGACAGATATTCACTCACACATTGGCTTTAATTTTCAGGTTTAGTGGACGCACTTTGATTTATACTGTCTAAAACTAAAGGAAAACTAGACTCTGCCAGAGGACAGGAGCATGTCTATCTCTTGACCATAGTATTAATGGATAAAAAGGTTTACCATATTTCTTAGCCAGCAATGGTTAGGGAGATTTGCTGGCTTCCAGCTCGGCACAAAAAAAAAGCCATTGCAATTACTCCTGGAAGCTACTCAGGGAAAGATTTTTGATTGATGAAGCCAGGGTGACGATAATAAGATGGAACCTGTTCTACCTGTCATTTCAGCAGCAATTTTTGGGGCTACTATGTGTTGTTTACATGCCAGGGAACTGTGGACCTTGCTGGCAGGGATTGTAATCTGAATGTCTTGGTGCTATACAGTCAATTCACACAAAAGATAAAGGGTAGGTTGCACAATGGTTTATGTCAAACAATTCAGATCAAAAATGTGACTAACAAATGGTGAAAGCAGTAGGGAAAGCAATCATAAGATTTCAGTAGGGAAGCAGAAAGGTTTTAGGGGACTGAGAATCCTCTGTCCCTGCCCCACAGCATGCACATCCCCTGCCCTTGGGTCTGCCCTTAAGCAGAGTGGCTACGTATAAGTACCAGCAACAGGAGAGAAATGAGGGTGGGAGGGCTCCGTGCCATGGAGCCTAAAATTGATGATGGTCACAGCAGTGAGGTCTCCATGGCTAAATGAAGCCACTTGACAGAAGTCACTTTATGGGCATGGATTTGTTAATAAGAAGATACTGTGATTTAACACCATTGCATTTGTACAGTTCTGTAGCTCCTAATCAACATGTGGGCAGCTCTGCTTTAAATACAAGAATATTTTTCAAAAGGCCGAATTATATGCTTCTTAATATAAGAACATGATTTTACTCTGTACTGTCCAAATACTTCTTGGTTAGAACTGTTTCATCACAGTTTCTGTAGGCTGCCACATCAGATGCCCTAAGTCTTATTGCTCTCATCTACTCTTCCTAGCCTAGTTCTGGACCTTGACATGCCAAGCTAAGGGAAATCAATTTTAGTACCCAGAGAGAAGAAAAAGCGATATGGAAGGTCATTATATCTACCCACTGCTCTGCTGCCCTCCAGTCTTGAAAGGAAATTTGATAAAAATGACAGATCTTTGGTGCAGAACATTTCTCTGCTCTTCAGCAACACCGCAGGATACTGAGAGGCATGGAGAGATGTTATGGTAGGCTATTTTTTGGTTTTGCATTTCTGCTCATAATAACAAATGTTTAAAATAAAAAATAGTGCAAAAATGGACATTTAACTTATGCAAAACAAAAAGATATCATTTTACCTATACATCTGCTGGAAAATTCAACTTTTAACAGCTACCTGAAAATTACCTTTGTGGTCTCTCTGAATGACCTCTCTTCCACCCCTCAGCATGGGGAACTATGTGCAATTTCTCTACACCTTCGCATTTGCTGGAACACTCCTGTGGGAACTTGTTTTTGACTCAAACATATTCTTGAATGTCTAGCTTGCACCTATGACTGAGTCAAACTTTAACTTAGGATGACTGAGACAGCCTAAAGCCATCAGCCTAAATCTAAGTCAAGCTGAACACAGACAGAGTGATTTGTCTCTGAAGGAGGGAATAATTTCACCAATCTTTAGGAATCTGACAGTTAGTCCTTCAGTCTGAAGAATTCTTTTTCTCTAGGGTCAGTGAAGAGGCAGGCATCTCCAAATACTGATTCATCCATCCTAGGGCAAGTATGGAGCACGTGAGAAAAGTTTCCACCTGGAAGTGCTTCAGTTGCTGCAGAGGAGTCCTAGTTAAGCCTCAGTTACCAACTTCAGGGCAGCTGAAGGTAGGGGAGAAGAAGACCACATTTATCCCTGGTGTGTTGAAGACATTCAGGCTGTAATTCTTCTCAGATTTCCCATAGGCTTTATGTATACCCTAGGAGAATCTACTATATGAACATGAAGAGTAGTAGATTCAAAAGTTGCTGTTGTTCCTGTAACTTTGTTGCAGACTAGAAGAACTCAGGAATTGGCAACTAGTTTTCTTGTTGATGAACTGTATTAATATCACAGAATCATAGAATGGTTTAGGTTGGAAGGGACCTTAAAGATCATCGAGTTGCAACCCCTCTGCCACGGTCAGGGACAGTTCCCACTAGAGCAAAGCCCCATCCAGCCTGGCCTTGAACACTTCCAGGGAAGGGTCAGCCACAACTTCTCTGGTCAACTTGTTCCAGTGACTTACCACCCTCACAGTAAGAATCTCTTTCTAATATCTAATCAAAATCTTCCTTCTTTCAGTTTAAAACCATTACCCCTCATCCTATCACTACACTCCCTGATAAAGAGTCCCTCCCCATCTCTCCTGTAGGCCCCCTTTAGGTATTAGAAAGCCGCTATAAGGTCTCCTTGGAGCCTTCTCTTCTCTAGGCTGAGCAACTCCAACTCTCTCAGCCTGTCTCCATACATCCCTCTGATCATCTTCGTGGCCCTCCATTGGCCATGTCCTTCTTATATTGGAAACGCCAGAGCTGGATGCAGTACTCCAGGTGGGGTCTCACAAGAATGGAGTAGAAAGGCAGAATCATCTCCCTTGACCTGCTGGCCACAATTCTTTCGATGCCACCGAGGATGCAGATGGCTTTCTGGTCTGCAAGTGCACACTGCCAGGTCATGTCCAGCTTCTTATCCACCAACACCCTCAAGTCCTTCTCCTCAGGGCTGCTCTCAATCCCTTCTCTCCCCGTTCTATATTTGTGCTTGGGATTGCTGTGACCCATGTGTAGGACCTTGCACTTGACCTGGTTGATCTTCATGAGATTGTCATGGGCCTACCTCTCAAGCCTGTCCAGGTTCCTCTGGATGGCATCCCTTCACTCCAGCATGTCAACTGTTCCACATGTCTTGGTGTCATCAGAAAACTTGATGAGGGTGCACTCAATCCCACTGTCCATA
The DNA here is from genome assembly GCA_028565335.1 of Limnodromus scolopaceus. Classification (NCBI taxonomy): domain Eukaryota; kingdom Metazoa; phylum Chordata; class Aves; order Charadriiformes; family Scolopacidae; genus Limnodromus; species Limnodromus scolopaceus. Next base: position 200,667,624 of record JAOXNO010000001.1, on the reverse strand, counting down.
TCATAAACAAAGGTGTTAAACAGAACTGGTCCCAGTACTGTACCCTGTGGGATGCCACGCATCACTGCTTGTCACTGGAACACTGAGCTGTTGACCACAACTCTTTGAGTGTGACCATCCAGCCAATTCCTTATCCACCAGGAGGTAAATCTGTCAAATCCATGTCTCTCCATGTTATATTACAGTAGTATCCAATTTATTTAGGATATTTGTTTATTTGATTTTCTTTTGAAACAGACTTTTATCTGATCCAATATCTTTGTATTCTTAGATTTTTTATATATAAGCATATAAAAACCATAAAAATATTATTAATATATATAAATATCTAACCAAAGCTCAGGGAACTTCTTACTATAAATGACTGCAATGAGTTTTCATCAACATCAATTTAATTGACATGCAATTAAATGCGGAGAAAAACTCTTTCCATTTCATTGTCATTAAGGGAAGTTTCACAAAGCTTCCTGCCAGCCTCCCACTCTTCACAGCCTACCCAGAATATTTTCTACGTTGGATGAAAGTACAAGATCCTCAGAAGAGGCACTCTGCTGTCATCTCTTATAACACAAGGAACCCAATGAAAAAACATATGGCAGTGAGATGTGGGAAAAAGGCAGGCTAGTTTCATGCCCTGTATGGCTTTATAACTGATATCACATCAAAGCCAAATAATGCACATGACAGATCCCAGAATCATGTTTTTACACACTTTTTTGGATTATAATATTTATGGGAATTCATTCAGAGCCATCTTGGACAGCCCACACTCACATACCTGGCAGTTTCAAAATCCTGGGTTGGGAGGGCCCATGTTAATGGCAGAATACAGGGTTGATGTGTGAAAGATGCAGTCAAGAGTCACTGGGAGCAGCCTCCCAAACGGCTGAGGGGTTTGCATTCTCTGTAATACTTTCGTATTACTGTTACGTTGTAATACTGCAGGGATTAGACTTCTGGTAAATCATCCTCAGTCTCCTCTAACAATTTTTGAAACTTTTGGCTAATTTCTATCAAGGCTCTTAAGGTGAAGGTCTCAAGGCTATTAAGCTCCTGTGAGGCGTATGACAATAGGTAACTGTGTAGAGGAGAGAGGCTGTATTTAGGGTTCAAGTACCTTCCATGCTGCTTGGCAACAGCAGGCTGGCCAGTCATCCCATGCAACGTGCGTGCCTGCCAGCCAGCACATGCACTGCTCTGACCAGGTGAGAAATCAGGCTGTGGCTTGCTCAGCTGACTGGCTGAGAGAAGCATGTACAAACATGGGAAAATTGGGGACTGCTGTGGTGGAGGAAACTTGAAGATAAGGAAGAGAGCTGGAGCTGTTGCAAGGGTTGAGGAGGCAAGTGGAATGCTGACCAGACCCCATTGCTTTTTCTTCCCATGGAACACCTTTAGAGAAGTCTTTAGTAAATAGAGGGTTTATTGTGCAGAATGAAGCATCTGCTAGTGGCATTTGTCTGAAGGTTGGGTATGGTATGAGCAACAAAATCTCTCTACATCATAGATGCTTTCCAGAAAAGATCATCTCTCATGGTGAGAGCTGCAGAGGCTTGTTGACCGAAGCCATGCTTTGTTGGCTATAAATGTCTATGGGAGTGTTCAGTGTGAGGAACCCGATTGGTTTCACTTATACTACTCATCAGACCACCAGATAACAGCTTTTATTTACTACTTCAATAAAGTAACCTTAAACAAAGTGTCCTCATCTCCTGTGACTAATCTACCCTGCTTTGTGTCTCCCTCTGAGATTTATCCTCTGAACAGGTTTATAGTTTCAGTTAGTCTCAGTTTCAAGAGTCATCTATCCCGATCCTGCAGTGGAGGTAAATGGGATCGCCCCCGTTCTCTTGCAATGGGTGTTAGAAGCAGTCCCTGTGATCCTGTTAAGCTCAAACAGGGCCATGCTGCTATTTGGAAACTGGTGCTACAACAGAGGAAAATGGTGCTACTGCTATTCACATTTCATTTTTCATCTGAATGTAAAGAATACATGAGATCAGTAGATGGAGGCATTCAGGCTATTCTATGGCCTGAAAAATTAAAAAAGAGGAAAAAGGGGTACCGTGCACATCTGTACATATATAAATGATCAATAAAGGCATGGCAAGTCCAACACTTCTGGGATTTTTCATATTGTCTGTGCCTCTTATACATGGAGGATTTGGGCATAGCAGGAGCTCTGACAGAGGACATACCATGTTTTTTTCAGACTTGCCAGTATTGGAAATCCTGACATTACATTACCAAAATATCAAATTCTTATTTGGAGTTCAAGCTCAGAACAGAGGCTATCCTGATCATTAAATATCTTGTAATTTTAAGAGAGTAGATGTTACTGTTGTCACTGAACGGGCAATATCTTGCCTACACCCACTCCTGTGGGTGTTCGGTTTGGAAGCAACGCTTTTGTGGATCAGGAGCCTTTCCTTCCTTCACTTTACCCTTCCCCCCAGAAAAGCTCAATGTTCAGAAGAAAGGCAATGAAACAAGGAGCCCATGACATAGTTGCTTTTGAAAGAGTTTTCTGTTTAAACTTTAGTTGCAAACCTCCCTTGGAGAGTTCTTCTGTGAAAGCGATATTAAATTGTTAGGGAAGCCTGGCCTCGGAGAAGCTAATAGCAAAGTGCCCTTTACTAGAGTGGGGCAAAGATTTTGCTCTCTATAGTAATCGTCAAAACCTCTGTGGTGACACTTTTACAGCTCAAAAAGATATGGTCTATTACTGTACTATATTTTACCACTTATTTAGAATGAGCTAGTAGTTGCTTGAAAAAAAGTAGCATTACTCTTAGTTTGCTTCTTTGAAGTCAGTGATTTGACTTGAGCTCTGCCAATGGGGAATACTCTGGAAAGGTCTGACATACTCCCAGAGAAAGAAAATTCCGGTAGCAGCAGGTTAAAAAATAACAGCAGCATCAATCCTAAGCAACCCACTTTGGCTTTGAAATTGCTCTTCTCTGCTGTTGTCTGGAAGAAGATAATCAAACAAATGCAATACTTTTCCTTTTATTGATTTATTTCTTGATTTATTTCTTTATTTTTATTTTTAGACCACAATTTCATTACTTGAATCAGGCTTCCATTGTCTGGTTTTAGCCTCCATTTTGGGCAGGACATTTTAAATAAAGTTTTCAAAGCATATCAGCATTAAAAGACTAACACAATAGTATGGTTGTTAGAGCATCCAAAAATTGAACAATTGTAAATAGACAAAATTGGCATCAGATTCTACTGTTCCATTTTCATGCAAATCTACTGGAGGATTTCAGAGCAACTTTTCAGGAGATGAGACTATAAGAGCTGCCATACTGGGTCAGACAAATCTTCTAGCTGTATCTCATCTCAGACGGTGGTCAGCAATGGACACTCAGGAGAATAATACAAGGATATTAACTCATTAAACTGAAATGTTTGAAGCTGTCTTATCTGTGTGTCATATAATAAAGCTGTGAAGCTGCTTCTGAGCTGCCATTGTGTACAGCTTGGTATAGTGATATAAAGCAATACTTATTTCAGCCTGCCATAACTGAGTTGCAGTCTGCAAGAGGAGCTCAATCCAAATGCCTTACAGGTATAGTCTAGCACTAGGACAACGTGAGGAGGGGAAGCCAATGAACACCTCAGTCCTTCAATACACCGCCTTTTCAATATGCTAAAATCTGGGCAAACTTATAGTGATCCTTCACTGACAGATGCCCTGCCAGCTCCTGGGAGTCACAGTCACCCTGAGCCAGCGACTATAGGTGGAGCTGCAATCCTCCAGTTCAAGCTTTTATCACCACAATAACCTTCCTTATTCATCATATAATAATTCAAAGGGAATATTGGCTTATGGTCCACCTGAATACATTGAGGACTGAATGCCACAGTTTATCTTTAGAACAGATAGAGCTGTATTAGCCCTAGGGAGGCCAAGGCAAAGGGAAGAACTAATTGGAGTAAGATAGTGCCAGTAGTTTTCTCATTATTCTTTGTGAGCAGGAATGGAATTATGCAACATGTCCATGTGCTAAAACCCAATGAATATTTTTTCTGAAGAGCATCTTTCATCCAAATTCCATCTTTCTACATTTTACAGGAGATAAACTTGCTACATTTCTACAATTTGTGCCAGCCAGCACAATTAAAGCCCCTTAGAAGCCTTAATGAATTAAGCTTTTTGCATTTCAGCATGAAGAGGAAGATGACAGAGGAAAATTAGCATAGTTACATAAATGAAGCACCTCTGTGAATGTTGCACTGGGCATTTTAACAGGCAGCAGGGGTGAAAAATGACATTTTTCAGCATTTATACTATTGATAGTCTGGATTCTGTGAAAAAAATTATAAAAGTGGGTATTATCTCAAGGGCATCAAATAAAGAAATCTCTCTTGTCCTGGGTACGTTAGATGGTATGTTGGAAAAACTGTGCTTAAAGCACAAACAGCAAATTGGAAAATTACTTGATATCTGAAAAAAACCCCAACATATTATCACTGGAGTAGTGAAACTCAGCCTTCCACAGAGCAGTCAGTTGCTTTATCCAGTTCAGTGGCTTATGAAAAATGGATACATAAGCTTCATAACAGACTTTATATTTTTAAGGTTGCTTGATCTCACATGGTTTGTGCAGGAAGACATCAGAGTAGGAGCTTAGAGTGTCCAACACTTCTCCCACCCAAAAGCACAAATAAAAAGGGATTTGCATGGAGGCAGTAGGCAGATTAAGAGAGAGGGTGAATCTTCCTTTGAACCTGAAAGCAAGGAGTGAGGTAGTTTGTAGTTTCTAACCATAATCTATCAAATATTCTGCAACTGCCCTGCTAATACAGGCACACATCATGTGAGAGTATGGGTACACAGTTCTTTCTAACATCATGAGCAAATTCTTGTGGATACAGCATCTTTCCTCATATTCCCTAACCCAGATGAGCTGCTGAAATGCTGAAATGCTGCATTTCTCGTGTGTTTCCTCCCAGCTCCCCTTGGTCATGCAGAGAGCTGCAGGAGCTGGGTAACAAGCTTTGAGAATGCCAGCTGTGAAGTGAAGGAGAGAGAGCAGGGATTGCTTCATGCTATGTTTCCCCTCCTTTTTTATTTTTTTTTTTTATTTTTTTTTAAATGATTGCTTTCACACTGTGACTGTAGCATGTGAAGAGTGAGATAATTGAGCATCTTGACCTCCCACAAGCTTTTATACAATTAATATTTATATATGCACAAAGATATATGAATATGCATACAGATATGTATGTGCATGTAGTTAAATGCATGTGTATAGACCCACATATTCATTCACATACGAGAACACCTAAAAGGATGATGGGAAAGAGCTGTCTTGTCCCACTGCATCAGACACTCCTGTCACAGAAAACCACTGACATATAGATATAAAAACATATGGTTCCTGCTCAACGTTCAGGTCCTTGTTAAGTCCCTGTCACCCAGTGACTGGATAATTCATGTGCATAAAACAAGAAATTAGCGTAGGCAAGCATCAAATCTGCCGTGCTTGCAGGTAGCTGCTGTTTTGCACTTGTCTGGTAGTAACACAGATGATCCAGAATCTCTGGAAGGAAATGGTTTCAGAGTTTCATGAGAGAAAAGGACTGTTGTCCTGCATATTCACTCCAAGCTCATCCTATGGGCATTTGAAAGGCTTCTTAGTTTTATCAGGAATAACACGTGCAGCTGTATAAACCTGAATTAGCAGGTTCCTTCTTAGCCCACAACGTCATTTTCAAAAGGTCATGACTTCCTCAGGAAGTGCATTTAAAACTAATGTACTTAAGAATTTACTTCAAATGGGAAAAAAAGATGGTTTTGTGTTAAACAATGGTGCAAACAGAGGCTTTGTCTTCGAATTTTTCCACATGCTGGAAAGTTTGGGGCTGGATCCCATTAGATGATCAACTGGGAGCTGATACAGCCTAATATTTCCCATCAGTCTGGCTCTCCAGGCTGCTCAGGCATCTGCTCCCTGGAGCTTCAGGTAGATAGTTTGCAGATTCAGACAGACAGGACACACTGTAAAACTACCTCTTAATTCTCAAAAAATGTAAATCCTGTGAATATTTCCTTTCAGGAAAGGATTTTTCCTGCTTTTCAGGAGCACATGTTGTTTCTGGAAAACTCCCTATATGACCCAAGTAATAAATATTTTTTCCAGGAAGAAAATTGTGTGTTCCAGTCATCTTTAGCCCTTTACTGTTCCCTAGAGTTTCTACATGACATGAAGAAAAAACACATCCCAAAAGACTAGAAAGTCTGAAAAGTCCTGGCTAATTGTGCTAGGGGAAATGTCTGGCGGGGAGAAAATCATAGTCCTTCCCATTTCTGCTCACATCCATCACCATGAATCTCAGAGGATTTTGAAACATATGGAATTTCTTCAACAACTTTTTTCAGCTCATGCTTGTCGCTTTTCTTCTCACTATAACATGGAGATGACACATCGCTTCGGGGTTTTTTTGTTGTTTTGGGGTTTTTCTTTGTTTGGTTTTTTTTTTTAATTGGTGAGAACAGCACTGCAGGTGTCAAGATGTTTTTGGGTCTTGGTCTATAAGGTGGAAATCAAACATCTCTTCTTAGTGAAAATGAATGCACAAGTGTGGGTTTTGGACAAGGAATTATGCACAAGTTTTGTGCGTGAAAGAGAAAGGGAGAGGTAAGTGGGGAAACAGGGGAGAAATTTGGGAGGAAATTTGGGAAATTTTGAAACTTAGCAGTCAGATTTCAGGAGAAAAGGAAACAGGTGATCCTATAATGTATGCACATGCATGTTCATTTTAATGGGAGCGATGCACATGTCAGTCACAAGCTGGCCAGGCACTTTTGGCTAAACCTTAAGTCAATTTGGACTTTGCTTTAAGTTAGAAATGTCTGCTCAGGTAGTTCATATTCCTCTCTCTTTTAAATTCTCTAGGACATCAACAGACTTTGAGGCCAAAAAAGGAACACCCAAACATCCAACAACCTCATGCGTAACTTAAAACTTAAGGCTGTTCTAATTTAAAGTCTACGTTTGTTTGTTTTTGAACTAGTTAATATCTTTCTGAGAAGAAGCCAGTCCCAATTTTAATATTTGCAGTGGTAAGCCTATACAGTCTCAGGTAAATTGTGTCAATGAATCCAAAGACACGTGTGTTTGCTAGCTGCTTGTTTTTGATCTCAACTGTTATCTTCCAGGCCAATGGTGTCTTCTGATATTATGTATTCCTGAATTTCTCCTTTAAATGTCCAGAGTTTACTGTATTTCATGAGATATGGTAAGATCTAAAAGTTTGACTTGTGGGTACAGGGAGGGAAGGATGTGATTTGACCTCTTGAAGTTCCAGGATATGCGGAGAAGGATACACTGACTTTTTTCTTGCAAAATTTTCGTTACAAAATTGAAATTTAGCAACATCAGAGTGTATTGTAAATTTTATTTTTTCCTAAGGCACAACAGAACAACATTTTTAAACGAAATATTTTTGACATTTCCTAAACTTTTCTATTTTTCAGTTGGAAATGCAAATTTTTTTCAGAATTTCCCAGTGTTTTGCTTTAGAAAATTCAAAAATCTCAAAATCAAAATAACAATTTTAAATTTTAGTGATTTGAAAAAAATTCATCCATAGTAGAAAACTGTGAGTTTTGTTAGGGTGGTTGTTTTGCATCCTTCAATTTCCAGTGTCATGGATATAATTTATTTGTCTAGAACCCTATCATGACACAGTCAGACATCTCATCCCCCTGAATGGCATTTGGATCTAGGGTAAGAGTAAAGCTCTTTCACAGGATGTTTCAGATTGCAGGGGGCTGAACCACCCTCTCATAAACATGGCTCTTTGCCCCACTGGCTATAGAAGGACTGTAAAGCTCTTACACTTCTAACAGAGCTGTCTCAAAGGTCTAAAGTTAGGTGAGATGAAGCTGATCTAAAAGTGCTTATGAGCAGATGAATGTCCCCAGATATGTGCACCTCAGTTGTCTCTGAGCTGGTGAGTAGTTGTACACTGGTGGTGAAGTACCCATATGAGCACAGGCTGTTTCCAATCTAATGAGCCTATCTTTCAGCAGAGTTTATTAGCTGGACCCCAGCCATTACTAATAGCTTTGGATGGGAGCTTGCTCACATCTGGCTATCTCTATGCGGGCAGAAATGGTCTCCCCTCCTGGCCATGTGGACACACTCTGAGATACCCAAGTCACTTTTAGGTACCCTTCCAAACCCACTTAATCATTTTGTCCACTTCATGAATTTCACCATATTTATCATTTGCCTCCCTTTTCTTTTTTTTTTTTTTTTCTTTTTTTTTTTCTTGGGATTGCACACTTAAAAATGCAGGTTTCTCTCCCCGCCATATGGCTGCAAGGGTCCTGGAGGAAAACCTGTAACAGAGGGAGTGACTGGTACAACTGGTGCTTCAAATTGCATATCTCTCACTAACATGAGATAGAACATGCCATATTTGAAATGGGAGACTGAACTGGCTCTACTATAAGCAGAGACTAGATAATGCATAAGTAACAACTTTTACACTCTTCCCGAAATCATTTGCTTTGAATCAGCTCAGGCTATTTAAAAAATGCAGCAAGTCGTGTGAGTCCGAAGACCGTGGTGACAGCAGATCCATGAAGAATGCTGATTAGGAAGGAAAATGGCTCAGAACTAGCCCTGCTTTCTAATGATCTCATGTTCAGGGCAAGGAGAGCAGAATCACGGCTGCCTCAAACCATTAGGACCATTCCTAAAGACAGATAGGCTGGGGTAACTGGACGCGTGTGTTGCTGTTCCAGTAGTGACTAACTTCTTTAATTTAATGCATTAGATGAATGTTTACAGCAGTAAGTTAAAAGTGCTACAGCTTTCCTGGGATGCTTACTATTCAAACAATACTTTTTAATCAATAACAGGAAAAGCCTGATTTCTCACTGTGATGCCATTTCAAAAAAGTGAAACATTTTTGACCCAAAGAAATCATAAAGAAAGGAAAAAAATAATCCTTAAATGACTTAGAAGAGGTGCTAAAATTGATGTTTTATGATAGGAGAGAAAGTGGACTGCATTAATCCCACTGTTAGTCCTTTATCTTTAAAAATCAATGCAGATTGCGTCTTTCCTTTGGCTGCAGGAAAGGCTGCAGGAACTGCTCAGCGTTTGATTCAGCCAGCAGTAATACTACCCTCAGCAGAGGGCATGCGATACCTACTTAGCTAGTATCAACAAAAACAGTAGGATGATCATCTGATGTTCACAGTTTCCCGGAAACTATACCCTACAAATCATTAGTAGACATGTTCCTTCTTCAGGTCCACACATCTGTGGCATTGATTTTCAACAGAGCCTGTCCATATGCGTCTGTGGCATTGATTTTCAACAGAGCCTGTCCATATGCACCTAATTGCAAAATGTGACCTTCTTTCATCTTTTTTTTTTTCCATTTAATGCTGTAAGAATAATATGAGAAAAGGGGGTTAAGAGGTGACTTGATCACATTTATAAGTATCTACACAGGGAGACAACTTCTAACGGTGCAAAGCTCTTTAATCTGCCAGACAAATAGATGGTACAATTCAGTGGCTGAAATTTGAAGCTCAACAAAATTAAACTAGAAACCCACTGTAAAAATTTAGCACCAAAGGTTAGGAAAATGTGCCTAGAATGCATTTTCCAGCACTTGAAACCTCTGACCCAAGAAAAGCCTTTGAGTCTTTCTACAACATATGTTTCAGGTCAGCCAGAAATTGCCTGGACCATCACAGGAATTAGTGGATATAATTCCATGGCCTGTGTTAAGCAGAAGATCCATGTAGATACTTACGTTGGCCTCAAGAGCTTAACCATCAGGAGTTGCATTTATTGACAATTTCCACTGCTGTGGCTATATAATAGCAAATTTAATACATTCGTTTTCTCAAATATCTGGGGTACTAGCACTGGAATCACACAGGTGAGATAGCGACCTGGCCAGGACAGAGGCCATTGCTTTGCCTGGGTCAGTAACTCAGTTCTTGTGGGTTCTGACCTCGTAAGGGTGCAAAAGACCATCCCTACTGTTCTCCTTCCTTCTTACAAATTTGTTATGTAGAACTTCCATAGCTATCAATGACATTGCAAGAAAGGCAGAGAAGTCTGTGCAGTACTGCAACAGACCTTTTTATACTGCATAAGAAGTCATCTTCCCTGCCTGGGAAGCAAGAAACTTAGTAAACTGCAAACACCTGAGACAAAATGGAAGCATTCATGTTATCTGAAAGCTTGCATATGGATTTTAAAATCTTATAAGGATTATATTTGGGTGATGGGAGAACGTTTTACAGTATCTTAATTCCATTTAGCTTAAAAATATTTGATCCTATTCTGAAATCATATGCTGTGTTGTATAGAATCAAGAACGACACTCAGAGGAGGAATCATTTGATAGGATGTAGATATCTCCATCTGCAGTAGCCCCAGTAGGCTTTCTTTGTAAGTCAGTGAAAAGAAATAGCTACTTTGAGGGCGTGATTCATCTTTTCCTAACATCTCTGTATAAAAGAGTTCAGACAAAGTGTATACTAAATGTACTTCTGTTTTGCCAATGATTATATGACTACACAGGGAGTCATCCAGAGAAGTAGACTTAGATGTCTAAATTCAAATGAGATGGGTTCCAACCTTACAGTACAAAATGCATGGGCACCACAATTTAGATTCATTTTCACTTTCACAAAAAGGATCAGCTCTCTTCTCATTTCATTTAATTCATCCCTTTTCTCTGTTTCAGAGCTTTGGTCTCCTTTAGAGTCGGAGGAGAAGATGGGAAATTCTCTTAAACTTAAACTTTCTGATATCACCAGCTGCAAAATGCAAGAATACTATTGCAGAAAAGGTGATTTGAGCAACAATCAAGAGACTAACAGACTTCTATTAGAATAGCTATACATGTGCTCTGGGCCTAACACAAAGACCACTGAAGGCAAAGGGAAACTTCAACGTTTGAACCATAATTTCTAATATAATCTCCTGAAATGACTGAAAATAATGTATAATTAGTAAGCTGTAAAGGATCAGAGCTAAATTAGGGTTCTTGAAGTTTTCTAATATTCTAAACTAGGTAGTTTCCATCACTCAATTCCTTAATTTTCTTCTTCCAGTTCCTGCCCATTTAAAAAAAATAATCAATAACTGCATATGTTTGGAAAGATTAAGGAAATTATTGAGTCCTTCTGGTTTATTGGATTGCTCTGCTAAAGAGAATAAATGGACTGTAGAGTGGTAACCTAGTTACAATTGTTACTTATGGAAGCTTCTGATTCAGTCAAATTAACTTGTAAGTAAGGTAAAGAAACCGCACAATTTTAAGGTGTTATGTACAGAAAGAAAAAGTTGTAGGAAAGCAGCTTGGCTCTTGCCTTTTTCTGAAAGAGTGGATGAATGTGTCACTAACAATGGCTTTATAATGAACACTCACATAAGCACGCAGTTAAAGTTTCATATGGAAATACAACTTTGGCAACATTTTTGGTTTTGACAATTTAGTTTTTGCAACTCAATGTACTTTTGGCATAACATTCCTGCAATAATTTATACTTACCACTACTGGTCTATTCTGAGGTGCCAGTCCTACTGGGTTCATGAGTAATATTTAGAAATGTTGCCTGAAGCTCAGACTCAGGTGTAAGCTGGTAGACGGTAATAATTTTGACCAGCAGGTCCTCTGTAGTAGGTGTTCCTCAGGGGTCCATACTGGGACCAGTGCTGTTCAACATCTTTGTCGGAGACATGGACAGTGAGGTAGAGTGCACCCTCAGCAAGTTTGCCTATGACGCCAAACTCGGTGGTGCAGTCGACACGCTGGAGGGAAGGGATGCCATTCAGAGGGACCTGGACAGGCTGGAGAGGTGGGCTCGTGCAAATTGCATGAAGTTTAACCAAGCCAAGTGCAGGGTCCT
>JAOXNO010000001.1:200638877-200655619 GCA_028565335.1 Limnodromus scolopaceus | reverse complement strand
TTTTAAATTGGAAGAGGGGAGATTTAGATTAGATACTAGAAAGAAATTCTTTACAGTGAGGGTGGTGAGGCACTGGAGTTGTTCAAGGCCAGGCTGGATGGGGCTTTGAGCAACCTGTTCTAGTGGGAGGTGTCCCTGCCCATGGCAGGGGGGTCAGAACTAGACAATCTTTAAGGTCCCTTCCAATCCAAACCATTCTATGATTCTATGATTACTCCTCTCTCTACTTCAGCTGAACATGCATGATGGGGAGCTGCACGATGCATAGCCAAATCCCCATCAATTCCTCATTCTGTTATATACTTCCCCTTGTGTAGAAGGGTAAAACAAAAGCAATGTCTTATTTTCTTCCTCTAACAATGCTGGTAGCCTTTTTATGGGCTGAAGGGAAAGAAGATTTATTGGGCAAAAGCACTTAGAAGTGATTAAGGCCCCTGAGCAGTGCTCCTCACTGCTGGCTGCAGCTTCCAGTAAACCCTGGAGAGGAACAACCAGAGATCATTGAGAAAACCAGTTTAAGCAAGATTTCTAACTATAGTCTGTACATTTGTGAAGACTTTTCCAACTGAAATAATTCTATGATTCTATGATTCTATGAGGATGCTTAGATATTACATGTTTTTTCCATACTGGAAAGGACATCATTCTAAACTAACAAAAAGTGAGACCTTGCCATTTATCTGTCAATTGGACTACATAGCTTGATACCACCCAAAGAACTTGGACCTAGAACACTGACAGGGCAATCAGAGGTGGAAAAGAGGAGAGCAGACATTTCTTTCCAGCTGAATTACATGATAAAGGAGAAAAAAATATCTGGGTTTCATATAGACCATATGTATAGTGTAGATTTCCTTTCATAGAGTAACTGTATTTCCAAATGAAAAAACGATTCATTATTTCCTCATAGATATCATTCATTGAACTCCAAACTGCCTATGAATACAGGCGACTGCATCTTCAACTCAAACTTCTCCCATAAGCTGACGTTTCAAATAAGAGTTCATTTATTGTCATTGCCAAACATCTCATCTTCACATCCCTGTGTATCTCCTGAAGCCAAAACATGAGAATAAAGTTTTTTCTGCTTATGGAAGACTTTCATCAGAATTTAGATTGTTCAGAATGTTCTACAGGGAGAGATCAACATTATCATTAGCCTGCAAAAAAGTAAAATCATCAACATGTTCTACATCCAGGGCATTTGAGCTGTGAAGCTCCATGCACTGAACAAGTACAGCAGGCATGCCAAGGTGCAGACCTCCTGTGAAAGAGGAGCAGAGAGCTTGGGGAACTGTAGATACCTTCATCATCTGTATACAGTGAAACACAGATTTCTGTGCTCCTGACACAAAATGATGCCACAATTGCAGAGATGAAGGCTCTGTCTTTCCTTTTACACAACAGGTACGCAAAATTTTAAGGTTTTTCCAGGGAGACTAATCTCTTGCAAGCTCCTGCTGCAGTTAACGGAGACGGCAATTTAGAGCAGGCACCTCATTCAACTGCTTGGCAATAGTCTCTGAAGGATCCTATTTCATTCCGTTGACTGTTGTGAGATACCAAGGAAGACATGAGGCCAGATTTAGCCTTTGTGACTACCTCGCTCCAACCTGAAAATATAGTGTGACTGAAAACTAAAATTCCTAAGATTCTTACAGTAGTAAGTATTTTGGGCCTTCAGCATAACAGTGAGAGAACATATCTAACATTGGCCCCTATTCAAAAAGCTCACAGACGGCATCTGCTGTAGGCTTTTTCCACTTCTCTTGCCTCCATTGGTAGAGTAGATGATTTGAATTATTCACTGCTGTTTTGATAGTAAGCTCCACAGTAGACATTACAGCTTAATTAGGCACATAATATTTTGATTTAAATATGGTCCATTTATCTGCATTCATTTTAGGTGGGACTCGTCTCACCTAATTTTAACTACAAAAGTATTGGCAACCTAGTCAAAGGGGTTCTCTGCAGAGTTGATGGAGAAGACCAAGCGTGCAGAAGACCAGAATGCACAAAAATGAGTTTTGTAATAGATAAGTGTTTATAGTACATGGCATAAATTGTCCTCTGGAGGTTTTGAAGATTAGATAAACATTTATTACACAGCTTTACAGCATCTGTCATGAGAAGTCTTAATTCCATTTTTGGAATTTTGGAATCCACTTGGATATGTTATAAAATAATAACAACCAAGACTAATAATAAATTAGACTGCAGTGGATGCTTGATAATTAAACAATATATTTGTATCTATCTATGCTACTGCTTCATGGTTCCTGCTGTGTGTTATGCTGCAGCAATGTTTTGACCTAATTCTTGGTACCTACATTTAAAAAAAACTTTATATACCACTCTTCTGTCCTAGAATGAGAAGAGAAACTCAGATTATAAATAAAGGATTTGTAGAAATAGGAAGATTTAAACACTCTGATTCTTTTACAAGTATTTCTATCACAAGCAATAAGGTTTGAATCCAGAAACCAAGTCATCTTTTACTCTGGGGAAACCTTCAAGTCAATCACAGCCCCATGAATAGGAATGTGATCGGAACAGATGCCTTTTTTTTTCTTTTAATTATGCATTGCAGCAGTAGAGTAGGCATTTGTATTCTGGTTAATAATTCAAAATCAAAGTGGGGAGAAAAGTGAGAGAGAAACAGTGGTAGGGGGAGGGGAAGTCAGTTTGGAATGTCCAGAAAAATATTGAGCAAGTTTGCTACTTCTGCATGGAAAGCAAAATAGAAAGAAAAAAAATACAAAGCAATAAAATACATAGATCTTTATTATGTTTGAATAATCAGCTTCCTATATGAGCTATGCCAAGGTCAATACAAATATAAAGAACTCATTTGGTGAAGTTATGCTGCATTACAGCAAAAAAGGAATAATAAAAAGGAAGAGTATTTCACCAGCAGGTTTGTAGCCTGAAGCCCCTTGAGTCTGCATTGCAAAGCAGTCAAAAATGTGTTCACAAGCTTCTTTGTGAAACACCTGCTGCCAACAGAAGGTATATGGATACTTGGAAATTCTGGTATTACCGGGAAGTAAAGTTCCAAAGACATACTCTATCTCTCAAAAATTATACAAAGCTAATTTGATCTACAAAGGACTTTCCCATCAATGAGATAAAAACAAAGTGAAGGAAAAATAGATTCCTGATTATTCCTTATGATTTTACAGTTTAAAGTGTCTGCATACTGCAACACAAAACTCTTAACACATATAAACAGGAGTTTGCACTTAATCCCATTTCTTTATCATTTTGACACAATTTCATAAGCATTTCTTGGAAGAAAAATAATCTGTTAGCATCTGACATCTAAAAAGCTGGAGTTTTCGCTGACATTCTCAATTGTTTTTTGTTTTGTAAAACACAGAAAGAAATTACTAAGTTTTTTTTTCAGTTGTAGAATTGCCTGCTGGTATAAATATGAAAAAGTTATGACAGCAGCTTGAAACCTGTTTAAAAATTAAAATCTGATACCATCTACAAAATAATTTTGACTGCTTCTTAAGCAAGATCTTTGGATGACTGCACATTATTTTAGAAAAGGCTTTTTAATGGTAACAGATCTATGGAAGAGCTAAAGGTGTCTTCATCTAGATCAGCAAATTGTTATTATTTTCCTCTTCCTCCATTATATTTCTCTGAGGAATTTTATGAATGAAGAACAAATTTAAGATGCTCTAAAAATATTCTGCTACAATTAGCAAGCAATATATGTTGCTGCTATAAAAATGGTTTTTACACTGCATTATCATAACTCCTGCCCTCTACAGGTTTCTAAAAGGAGAAAAAAAGAAAAAGGTCTGCAGTATTTAATTAAAAATGCTTTTAACAGATAAGATAAAAACTACTGAATATTTATGCCCTCAGTGCATCAGGATTGTTTTCCTTTTTGGGTTACTGCAAGTAGAACTGATACATGATAGTTATTCTTGAAGTAAGACCTTAGTGCCGTGCAGCTGGTGACAGTCAGCACAAAAATTTGAAATCTTCCAGTTGTGTTTTGAGTGACCTTGTACCACGTTAAACAGAACAGGAGTCTTTACTAAGGCCAATGAAGCTCTCAGTGTATAGCAGCAGCAAAGAAACAGTAAAAACAAAAGTAATGCAGGAGTCTTCCATTGCTGGACTACAACCTTATTTGCAATTATGCCATGAAAAAGACAGTGGAAATGAAGAAGAAAGCTCAGAGAAAAGAGATAAAGTGGCTCAGAAGCTCTGACGATGTTTAAGGTGCTTGAAAACTAAGATGTTTACATTAGACAGGAAACAACTCGAAAAAAAATATGATAATTGTGCTATGAACTAGTCAACACAGTGAAGAAATATAACCTTATACTCCAGATCATTGTCTACCATGCAAGAATTCAGAGATAATTTGTGAAACTGAAATAAAATAAAAAAAGAATTGATCTTTTTGTATGAGTGTCTGAAGGATATCTGAGAGCAGTAGGAATGTAAAGATCGCCATATAAGGCTCAGAGCTACTTTACACATTGTTCATCAACTGTAAAATCTGCAACTGTTAGAACTTTTTTCAGTGGCTTAAGTTACCTTGAACAAAATGCTTAGGAAACAAATTCTTTTAGATGAGTTTCTTTTGCCTGTTCAGAGAAGATTTCAGCCTTGTCTTCTGTTCTGCCCTTGAGAAAGAACTGGTAATGGCACACAGAGGCTGTAGCCAGTACAGATCTCTAGTAGGAAACAGAAATACAGGGGACCAAACCATCTCTCTGATGAGACATGTCACATGATATTTCAGTGTGATTTTTTGTTGTTGTTGTTTTTAGTTTCTGGTTAAAATATTTTAATATTGGCTCTTACAAAAATGTGTCAATTTCTGTGGAAAAGTGAGATTCTTGTTTTAGTTGCAGAAAAAAAAAAAAGAAAAGAAAAAACAAGCAAAGGACACAATCTGTCTAGACAGCACATTCTGTCATATCATCCTGAACTGTACAACCAATCTGCTTTGATAAGCTCATTGCACGGGACTCTTCTCTCCAAATACAGATGCCTATCTTTGTCTTCCTATATATCTATATAACTACTGATATATATATATGTGTATATACATCTACATTCTGTATATTTTGGGTTCCCTTCAGAACCCAAAGAGTGTAATAAGCATATGAGGACTCTGTAATCTTATCCTAAAGTTAATGTCTAAAACTGTCAGATGAGTTTAATTGCTGCCTGAAGGTGCCCATCACTGGCTGGCTCAGATGTAGACATCAACGTTGTGGTGAGATGGATTCTGTCCATGGCTTCCAAGAATAATTCAATTGAGATAAATCCATAAAAGCCAACCTCACAAGAAAGTTCACAGAAGGAATTTAAAAAATAATATTCCTCCTGCCTTACTTTTCTTCTAAAGGAAAGTGATAGCAACAGAGAGAAAGTAGTTCTCATCTAGCTGAGATACCAAAAATGAGACAGATGGACACATGTGGAAAGATGACTGGCAATAATGTGCACACAGCTGAAAGCCTAAGCTTTAGAAAATACGGAATTTGGGACACAGCCCTGAGAGGCATCATTATGGGCTTAGTCTATTCTTGAACCTTCTCTGAGTTACACACTTCTTCTACTGCCAGGCAACAGAGAGATGGGACCCGTTCTGTGTGTTCGTATGTCAGCACCAGAATTTTACAACATTTTAGAAGGGAATGTATTGTATGCTTCATAGAGTATTAATCTCTTTTAGACAATACAATGACTGTTGAGTCGCTGCTTTTAGCAAAGATTTCCTGAGCTTTCCCTAGCTTTACTGGACATTGGAGAAAAAGATGCAACATGCAAGGTGCCCCCAAAGCAAGACAGTGACCCTTATGTTGCAACAGATCTCAAATCTGGCATTTCTGAATCACTGTTAAACTTCTTCTCGGCCAGCCTGACTTCTAATTCTTTTTGCTCTGTTGCAGTAGATGTGTGTTAGATTCACTCTGCTTCTTGAGAATAGAGTGTAGAAAGACATAAGAACCAATTATTTGATAAAACTTGATTCATTAGATATTAATTGTACTATGCAATAATATTTGTTCTTTGATAGGAGTCACTGTCCCTTCTAACCACTCAGGATTGTTATTATTAAAATCTGAAGTTTGAATGAAAGACTCAAAAGCTAAAAATGGATATTTGCTTCCATGTATAACCATGGTGACAATCACTTTCCTGAGAAACACTTTAACTCTTGGCACTGCTAGTTCAGTCAGCAATGGGAAAAAAAAAATAAAATAAAAAGTCCTGTGATCCCAGTAGCATCTATCATTTTTGGCCTCTAATAAAAGTGATTTTTCCCTTTGGGGAAGGACAACTAGATGGATTATGCTGGGAATAGCTTGTGTCATCAAACCAGCTTGCCAAGCTAGTGGCACACAATGGAGATGGCAGATTTCCACACTGCTGATGAGTATAGGGAACTCTTTGTTCTCAACCAGTGGGAGTCACTGGTTCAGGTCCAGTAAGCCATGGGCCAAAAAGAAGGGAGTCAGGAAGAAATGTAGTGAATCAGCTCACAAAATAAAGAAGCAGCAACGCCAAATGATGATTTTACCTACTACTGAGCAGATTAGAGGCACCTTCCTTTTTAACTTGACCTTAACTAGACCTCTGAATCTGCAAATGCTAAAATTGCTAGTGCAAGTTTTAGCAACGCCAATTCATTCCAGTTGCTTTAATATTGCACTGACATCTGTGAGCCTTGATGATGTCCAAAAATCCAAATAACTTATGTTTCAAGTTCAAATTGTAATGTAATTGCTATTTTGTGGGTGAAAAAGGTCTAAAAGCAAGTGTCAGTAAACTTATATGAACTAGTACCTTGCCTCTGTTTCTTAATAAATGAAGGGAGCACGGTAACAGAAATTCTTGGCATACAGAGTTGTTAGACATGAAAATTTGTTTAGTATTTGGGTAAAATGCTATGAAATTTAACAAAGCAAGACCTGGCTTATGTGTCTCATGTAAAGCATTGGGTTAGAAATGCAAGCCCGGACACTGATGAAAAACAATGTTTGAGACAATGTTTGTGAGTGCATGAAGTTCCAAAGAAATCAGCAGAACTTTTTTGTGGATAACAGACTTTTTGCTAAGGGAAAACAGCCAGCAGGAAAAGAAAGCTAGAAAAAATGGCAGGTCTAAGAAATAAAAATGCCCAATTTTCTTGCCTTTCAGCAAGTAACACGCAGAGGTACATACTTCGTTTCTGATACTGCAAATCAAAGCCACAAGTCCAGAGCTGCTTTTGAAAGTTTATTCTAGTCTAAACTTTGACTTTTATTTATTTTTCACTTTGAAGACAGAATCGAACAATAAGTCCTTAAATATGTGAATATAGCTTTGGTTTTGAAAAATTAGGAAGGAGCAGGATTTACCGTGCCATTTCATTCTGGCAATTGTTATTCGTGCTGCTTATCCTGTCAAAAAAGACAGCAGCAAAGGGTCATCAGTTCAAAGAAGACCATGACTTATATTTACATTTATATGGCAGCTCTTATCCCATAGGATTTGCAAGCAATACACACAGACACACATACACACACAAACACGTAGAGCATGGACTTTTACTGCATCATCTTTCATTGTCAGGATCGCTATGGTCAGAGAGAAAACAAGGCAATATTTTATACAAGCACAGGGAGGAACTCAGATGAAAATGGACATTCTTGGAAAATGGTAAATACCTGGGTATCCAAAACAACCAGCTCAGCTACAGATGACCCGGCTTTAAATACTAGCAAAATAGTTTAAAAAAGGAAAACATCTGCATGACTTTCTTCAAAACCCATGCTTATGAAACTGCCTTGTTTACTCTATTCAAACAGAGAGCCTGTGTTTGCTTTGAATATTTGCTTTGATCTAAGACAAGAAGATATAAAGAAGGAGGAATTTTGGGTTCATTCAGACCAGTGCAGCTTTTCATCCCAAACTGTCACTGACTGAAGTGGGAGTTTGCATTAAAATGTATTTGAATGTCATTTTCTTTAAATGATGAATAATTTATCCTTTGTTTTTCTGGAATGCAGCAGTGAGGTACTGCAAAAGCCATAACTCTTTCTATAGCAGAGACATTATCATCTTAGATACTTATCATACAACTGCAACTCATGACACCAAGTTTATTTAGACAAGTACTGCATGCACCTGAACAGCTTTAAGTCCTGGGATCTGACAGAGAAATGTGGCACATGCCAACTACCAGGCATAAATGCCTTTTTTTTTTGACTGAAACAACTTGGTTGCAAGAAGAACAATACAATGACAAAAACCCTTTGACATGTGAGAAGCACTCAGTGTTTAGCTGACCTTCAAGACTGCCAAAAAAGCTTCAGTCAGGATCTGCTCATCTTCTCTCCATCAGACTAGTTGCAAGGCCTAGCTGCTTTGGAAATGAAACCTAAACTTCAGAAATCTCTCTGGAAAAAAATCCAATGAAAATATATTACTCTGAGACAGATGCAAACTCACACTCATCAGCACTGACCACTTAATCAGACACTGGAGGGCACTAAATTTTTACACATCCACCACATTCCCTATTGCATTCCAAGGTTAAAATGATGTGACTTTTTTTACTACCTTAGTTTATAGATAATATAAAACTTAGTATTGCAGTACACTAATTCATAAAAAGCATCTCCTTTCTTTAGCAAAAAGAGAAAAATGCTGTGTGCTATGTCAGCTGAAAGAAAGTTTTGCTCAGGCAATTGCAGTTTTTAGTAACACAGATACAGTAAACATAATAAATCCTTATAAAAATTCAAATTCCCATGCTCTCTGAGCCATTGCAGTCCATTTGTTACTTCCCTTTTAATCCATAATTTATTCAACTCCGATCTCTTCTTTCGCTCTCAAATCAGAAGATTTCCTGCTGCAATGGATCGATAATTAAATTGCAACATAGTACAGCGTAGCGTAATACATAGTGTGGTACAATATGTAAGATAATATATATAACTGTATTCACTAAACCATACATAGTAGTACATAGTAGCATTGACACTA
The DNA here is from genome assembly GCA_028565335.1 of Limnodromus scolopaceus. Taxonomy (NCBI): domain Eukaryota; kingdom Metazoa; phylum Chordata; class Aves; order Charadriiformes; family Scolopacidae; genus Limnodromus; species Limnodromus scolopaceus. Next base: position 200,646,607 of record JAOXNO010000001.1, on the reverse strand, counting down.
GATTAGATCAAATTTGATTAGCACAGATTTTATCTATTGTCAATGGAAACTTTCGATTCACAGGTTGCACTGGTGTGTCACAGGAGCACCACCAACAGACACCGTGGGATGGGGCAGCTGAAGGAAATGTAGCCCCTGGGTCCACCTTCTTAGTAGGGATAAGGACAACATAAGACAAGTGTTAAGAGGTGTCTCAAATTCTGTGGAAGCTATCTGTCCTTGTGCAGACGCGAGAGGTATGAAGAGCTCAGGGGAGAAGAGGGATGAGCTGCACTGGGCAGATACAGGCTTGGCCAAAACACAGTACAGGAAAAGCGAGAGCAGAGGAGCAGGCGTGATGCTGCTGAATTCTGCTTCAATGAACAGGAGCAGAGCCTCCTTGTATCCAAGCAGGAGAAGCAATAAGAGCGAAATCACTGATGCTTGGCCAGGAATATGAGTTTTTCTTGGTGAAGACAGGATGCATATCAGAGAAGACAGCCGCCTGCTCAGAGCAGCATGCCCGGGCTCAGGTAAAAGATGCCATGTAAGTACAGACATGGCATGGTCAGAAGCTCATCTTGGAGAACCGCTTCATCTTGCAGGGATCTCAGATGGGCATACTGCTTTTCATAGCCACAGCAGGCAGAGCCACAGTGTGGGCAGCACGATGCCCACGCAACTTTGTCTTTGTCCACAGTGAAATGTCTCAGTCCGAGCCCAGAGACAGGTTTGAATTCTTCCCCCTGGATTTGTAATAAGGCACCATCTAAGTGTTCTGCTGCCTACACTTGGCTCCGAAAGTAGATGCATTGACTCCACTTCTCCCTAGGCCACTATCTCTTGGAATAAACCCTTATAATTTCCAGTAGTTCCTAGATTTTAAACCCGGACTGTAATAACCTAATATGGCATTTTGGATAACACACACACACATAGTTTGTCCCTGAAGTAATGACTGTCTGAAATATTACTGTACATTGTAAAATAACATTGTCGTGATTTGGAAACTCCCTAGTATGCAAGAACTTTTTCTCCAGGTAAATAGCATTGAAAATTACTTTTTCCGCATCTTATTTCTAGTCTTAATTTTTTTAGTTTACACTTTTCAAGTACTGAAGCATCTCTTTCTGCTAAGCTAAAGAGCTCCCTGTTGTCACACTTCTCTTTATAGAGTCTAATAGACTTTAAGTTGCCTACTGTGTTTTCTTTGTTGAGCTAAAGAGGCTGAGGTCCCGAGAACACATTGTTTCCCAATAGCGTCTTTGGTGTTACAGAGGGCTTGAGAAAGTTTGGAGGTAGAGACAGATGGGCCAGAAGAAACAATGCTAATGATAGCAGAATTGTGTTTACAGAAGGATGGATTATCTTTTCCTGCATGGGGGGAGAGACATTTACTGTGTTCATATAACAAAGCAGTTTTATAATCATAGCAGTAGGAAAGCTTTGGGGTCTGTAATGCAGAGATGCCTCACTTGAGATCACTGGGAAAGCTGTGACCCTAAGGAAAGAGCGTGGTCCTACAGCCACGAGCCATGGCCTTTCTCTCTTTAGCATCACCATTTTCCTTCAGAATGACCTTGAATAATGTACTTCATCCCTTTTTTACCTTTTATCACAGAAAGCTTTCTTAAAGAGTTCACTGCATATATGGCTTTGCTTCAGGCAATACCCTTGATCTCTGTGGAACTCTAATGCCCTGATATTACTGATCGTAACTAGCAAATCGTCAGCCCAGACAGCCTCAAGATGACCACTGTGGAATACAGCACCTTGAAAGGAGCTTTGAGGTACCTGCAGAAATAACCCCTACTTTATATCTGGGAGTAAAGAGTGTGATTGACTTTGTCTCTTTGCTAGCAATCAGGCTATGCCAAAGCAATAGCATACCCCAGCTGGTGTAAGACGACGTGGATACTTAGAGGGTGTTCAGCCCATGGAAATAATGGTTGCAGATAACTTTTAGTTTTCAAGGTACAGGAGCTCTCCAACTAACAATGTGTCATGCCTGATTTGGAAAAGAGTACAGAAAGTTCAACTTTCTGCAATACTTCTTTTTGAGAAAAATGGCTCATTAACCTTTTATTGTTTCCAAGGAGAATTCTGTGGAAGCTCAGTTCTCAGAAGTGCCCCCAAACACACTGCAATCTCTCTGACCTACAAGGCTTTCAGAAATGGTCGTTATTCATGGACAATTCTGTGAGAGGTTTTCGATTTCTTTGGCTGAATTTAAGAGGTAAAGAAAGCACGGAAGCTGTCCTTCTAGTGAGAGATGACAGATCCTTAAGCCAAACTGCAAGTTTAGATGAGCTTTAAAGCAGTTACATTTTTTAAAGTACTGAAGAAAAATCCAGTTTGTTCCACCTGTACTTTGTGAAATAATAATAAAAAAAAAAAAAAGAGAAAAGTTTAATTCATTGTTCTTTTTATATTTGGGCATTTTTCCACAGCAGGTAGATTCACACCAGTGGGCAGGTAGATTCACATCATTTTGGTGTTCATCTGTGAAATTGATATTATATGAAAGAGGCAGTGACAGGGGAGAAATGTTCTTTTCCAGAGGAAGCATTTCCAAGGACTGCTTTACTGCTCTTGCTGATTCAGTGCTAGCCTTGAAACCTAGGTGACTTGTTGCTTCTTATGTGGCAGCTGGGCTCTGACATGGGAGCTTGGCTGAGGAGCCAGAAGTTCATCAGGAAAGGATGTGGATCAAAAGGGATGACCTGGTGATGAAAAGCTACAATTAAATAGCCTATGGTTAGATAATTGCAAATAATGTGAATCATTTCCTCAGTAACTGATGAATTACTGATAATCTTGTCCACCCTTTTAACTCTAGGGTTTTTGCAGTTATAAGGCTCACATAAATCACCTGTAACACCAAAGGTTCTAAAATGAAGAGCTAGTATGTAGGATGGAAGAAGTCTATAAATACAGTTATGTGTTACTAAATCTGTCCCTGCACTGTTGATACAACATGCATGCATGAATATGAAATATGATAAAGGCATAGAAGGTTTTATTAACATGTTATAAGTATTGGAACAGTGGAATGTCTTCTTACATGTACTCCTCATCCTTTTTAAAACTCCACCTAAAGCGTAAGTAGAATTAAACAAAAAAAGAAACAAACAAACGAAAGACATTCTACAAGGGAAGTGAGATATATGAGAAATGTTTTGACCAGCAAAGTAACAACTATTTATTCAATACCTTGTTTGCCTTAAAAAAAATTAGAAGCCCAGCTGATATAAGTGACAGTCCAGCATTAAGGTAAGTGTTTCAGACCTGAGGGCATAATCCAAAAAAGCAGGATACTACTATGTCTTCATAATGGATTCCTAATAATATCTTAGGAATCCGAAGGTAATAAAATCTAATAAAATCTAAGCAACTGGAAAAATATTCAACTGTTAAATTTAGTTGAAGATTGCAGTTACATTCCTTTGACTGTAACCTGTTTGCAGTTTTGCAGGTAACAACCTGACCATAAATCTTGCATAATAAAGCTGGTTTATTTTGTCATTGGGCCTGTCCTGTGCAGGGCTGAAGGTGTGTGGGGGTGAGGATGAAAATGTGTAAACTATGTTATTTGAGGGAGTGATCTGAATAACATAAGGAGTAATGCCTTTCCTGCAGCACTCTAGAGCCTGCTATACCTTGGTGTGAAATTCCCTCTGCCTCTAGGCTAAGGCAACTCTTCCTAAATCAGTAGGCAGAAAAATAAATCGACCAAAAACTCTGCCCTGTTCTTAGCAGACCTCCACAGGGTTTACATATTCCAAAAAATAAACGCTTCAAAATTCAGACCAGATTGTCATCCATACAGCCAGTAGTTACATGCATGGTATTTTCAACTAGGAAGTTATATAAACTGTCTCAATTTACCTTTACTGCAAAAGAAAAATGAAGGAAAGAAACCCATGTAAACCCACTGTACAGCCATGTGTACGATGGCCACCACACAAGCGCGGGCTGGTGGCTGGGACCTGGCGGACATTAGCACCTGGATCAGCACGCAGTGGATGCCAAGGCTTGAGTAAGGTAGGCTCGGGAGCCCTGACTTTAAAGCAAGGGGCATCACTGCCACCCACCCTCTACAAAGCTTCCCACAGGTAAAATAGGAAAGATGATGTAGGAGGAAGAGACAAAAGAAAGGCAAGAGAGGAGTGACTTTGTGAAATTTGACCAGAGTTTCTGCCAAGCAGGGGCACTATAAAATAATACAGGGGGGAAAAAAAAAAAAAAAAAAGAGATCCATAACCTCCCACATCCATAAAGACCAAACACTTGAAGAACTCTGCCTTGTTCCCTTAACCTACAGGCAAAAACAATTGTCCCCCCTCAGCCATCTCAGAGTTACTCTTTTCTCTCCCCAAAGATTAAATATCAGCTCCCTGTGCCTATGTGCTGATGTGTCAGTATTTAAGACAATATGTTATACAGGATAATATTGTGGATATATCTTTAGTGAACTTAAAAAATAAGAAAAGCCAATTTCCCTACTGGAGAAGATTAATTGCCTGAGACATCTTTAAAGACACATTTTTAAGGTATACCTTTTTACTTTCATTTCCTGGAATGCTGGGTTCATTAAATTTCAGAGGTGACACATACTGTACCTTACTGTGACTATAAAAATAAAGAAGCTATTCATAGGTACTGCACAGACATAACATACTGTGCCAGTGTCTATCATGAGCAACTCCTGGGTCTTTTTCAATCTGATTTTCTTTTTTGTTGATCATACTGCTTCATGAAGTCTTTTTTTCCGTTAAAATGAAAAATAATCCAAACTGCTATGCACTTTAAGTTTGATGGACAGCTCAAGTACTGGATCAGACTAAAGGTGCAAATAGCCTGATATGGAACAGACAGTAATGGATGATTAAGAAATTACTTTAAAAATGGAGAATGAAATTATTGGAGATTTGCTGACTTGCTGAGCCGGAGCCTACTCTGGATCATCCTCTTTAATAGTCTCTTCTGGACTCATCCTTCAGGAAGATCCCTGTACTTTTCAAAGCCTATTTATACCTCTTATCTCTACAGCATCCTGTGGCAATCAGTTTCACATTTAATTTTGCAATTGAAAGGGTGAGGAGGGGAGTTTCTTCTGGCTTGTTTTTATCCTGTTGCCTAGTAATTTTGCTGGAACATTCCCAGTTCTTGTATTACAAGAAGCAGCAATATACCCTCTTTACTTGATTGCTGAAGGGACCCAGACTACCTACTTTCTCTACAGAAGGGGATGCTTCATGCATAGGTATATATAGACACAGGTACAGGGAGCATAGTTGCAGTCGATGGCTCAATTTTTCTGCTATGGCATGAAAATAACACTTCATCCTTTATTAATATTTAATTATCCTCTCACTGGGCTCAAAGTCTTACTATTACTAATGCTACTACTACTACTGCTTTGAATACTGCTATTATTTTTATCATTAGCATTTTTTCAGGTGCTGTGATCATTAGTGTTTTCACCTGGGCAGGGAGTAAACCTTAGCGTGTAGGACAATTTGATGGTCCTTATTTTCCCAACTATTTTAATGGTGTCAAACCCAAATGGTTTGATATACAGCCACTCTTTTAGCACAGCCTGCACAAAATGCCATGTTAGAAGAGACTAACATCTTAGTATCGTGGGAGAAGAAGGACTGGGTGTCCTCTGGGTCAAAGATTTTCTCCCTGAACTCTAGAGAAAGGGTTCCAGGCTGTAACACTCTTATCCTGGTATAGGTCTTTCAGATACTTGGTTTTTCTTTTTTGCCATTCCTATGATGTTCATAGTAAGTAGATTGTGTAGGAGGCCTTTGAAAATCCTCCCTGAAACTTTTAAAATATGTGTGGACATCTTGAAGTCTTTTCTACTTGGGATCATCTCCTTCTTTTTTGATGTGCTCTGATTATTTTCATCCTTGCAGTTTCTGCCTTCCAGAGACTACGCTCCCCTTTGGCAAACCTTGCTCCTGTCTGAGGCCCTTTGACTGCTTTCCTTTTGTGCTGTAAAATCCCTGGAGAGACCGAGAGCAGATGAATGCCTTGCCCTTCTCCTCTACACATCTCAAAACATTTAACAAAGAAGGTCAGTATCATTTATTCCCTCTCTGTAGATAAGGAAAGTGAAATAGAGAGAGGGCAAATGACTAGTCTCGCTCACCAAGGAAATCAGTGGCACAACCAGTGCCAGATCTCTGAGACCCAGACACTAGTTCCAGTTGCTGAGCCCGTGCTGGCTGGGGGAATGTAATCCTGAGTAGCAGCACAGCATCTGCAGACAATGGCTGTTGGTTTTTGCAAAGGGTTTTAGGATTTTGATGTTTGGCTTTCTTCCAAATTGGAACACATTTGAAAGTTCTCCAAGAAAAAAAAAAAAAAAGAGAAAGACTCTTTTCTTTCTGTTTTGAAATGTTTCATGTCAACAAAACTGAGGCGTTTTTTGTTTTGATAGGGACTCTGAAGAGTTACCTTTTATTGCAATACATGATAACCTCAAATAATAAAACAAAGGCAACTGGAAATGGATAATTTAAAAATGAAAAACTCAAATGCTTGGTTAATTTGGATGTCCTGAGTGTTCTACCTCCTTCAGAAAAATATCCATTGAGAGATTTAAAAAAAATATTTAGCAAAATAAGCTGACGTCATATGCTGCTTGGGTTTCAGTGGCACCGCACATTGGTTAGCATATGATTCTATTGTGATTTATCACTTGGTCTATAGCTGTTGCACTAAGGCATGGAAAAAGTGTGAAATTACACAGTGGACAGATGTAATTACAGATTCCTTTTCCTGCTCTCCTCACAAGCCACGTTGCCATGACCAGGAGCAACAGGGCATTGCTGGATGAAGTCTCATTGCAGGCTCTATGAAATGGGGATGTGTGTGCTTTCCAGGGTGTAACCTGCCAGTAACTCGTGTTACAAGTTGCAGTTACAACCTGATTCCAGCAAGGAGGGAACACTGCTAGCTTTCCAAAGTCATATGCTCTTCACCCACAGCCACCCCTCTGCAGTTGGGTACCTTTTCCCAGCGAGGCTGCTTTACTTTGTGCTCATTGCAATTCTGAGTTGGTTTGATATCCAAATGATAACAAAACAATCTTTTCACAATTCCTATCTCAAATACAATTGAAACTGAACTGAAGGAGTGCTTTATCTGGTTAATTTAGCTAGAGAGATATTACATTTCATAATAAAGAATCCCTAAGGACATGTGATTTGGTTTAATTTTCACCTGGTGTTTATCACTGTGTGTACTCCAAATTTCGTTAGTATCTATAAATGTAACAGCAGGTACTTGGACCTTACAAAGATTTCTGGAGCCAGATCCAGACAGAGACACAGAGTAATGGAATGGCAGAAATCCAAGTTCTAAAATAAATGTAATCTGTCTACTGCTAATGAGAAACAAAACACCAGCTTCAAACTCTTCCAGAAGATGAAACCATCACTTGAATGTTTGATTGCATGAGGAATTTAAGTCCACACAATTGCATTTGGAATAAGTTGCAACATTTCTGAATGACATGTATTGAGATGAAGGCACTTACAGTCTGCTCACATAGCTTTATTTGTACTAGCAACCAGGAAGCCCAGTGACACCAGAGCCCTGCCACACTGGTGCTGCACAGTCCTTCCCCTGACATAGTTGCTTTCAGAAAAATAATGTAGAAGGGGGGAAAAGTGATGAAAGACTTGCATTTGGTGGTGAATATTTGATTAAAAGTTAGTGACATGCCAGGATAC
>JAOXNO010000001.1:200589783-200629150 GCA_028565335.1 Limnodromus scolopaceus | reverse complement strand
AAAGAAATTCTTTACAGTGAGGGTGGTGAGGCACTGGAACAGGTTGCCCAGGGAAGTCGTGGATGCCCCATCCCTGGTGGTGTTCAAGGCCAGGCTGGATGGGGCTTTGAGCAACCTGCTGTAGTGGGAGGTGTCCCTGTCCGTGGCAGGGGGGGTGGAACTCGATGATCTTTAAGGTCCCTTCCAACTCAAATGATTCTATGATTCTATGATTAACAGTTGACATTACCTAATATTATGCGGGTAAATCACCTACATCCCTGGCAGCAACGGTAACTGCACTTATCCTCGACTTGCTGTGTCGCACTGCAGGAAGGGAGTCGATGGCCAATACACCCATTTATGTGTCCTGAGACAGACTCTGATGTCTAATAGAGACCTACAGTGTCATGATGAGGAATAATCTGATATCTGTGAGATTCCTGAAATGCAAATCTCTTTTACTGACATTTGCATAAATGGCCCCACTGGTTGATAGAGCTGGACAGCCTCCAGTCTGTATTGATGATCAACTGATGTGTGGTCGCTCCTTGCACAGCTGAACTTGATTATGTGTCTGTTTTTATTAATTATCACACTTTTCTTCATTCAAACTTAACACTGCACTGCCGCAGATTTGGATTTCTTTGATATTTTTAAATGATCACATTCCGAATGTTTAAAAAAAATACTTCAGTTATGGAACTTTTGTGTTTTGCGTTTAAGATGCTCCATACAGAAACAGAAAAAAGTGCATATTACCAGAGATTAAATAAGGCCATTTTTATGTAGAGGTAAATTGCACTGAGACAGAGAGTCTCTGATTATCCTTTTGTATTGGAAGCTTAATGCTACTCAGAGAAAATAGCAGTGAAGGGCTATGATAACTATGATAACTGCTGACAAGAAAATATATTCAGAGGAAATAACATGAAAGAGCAGGGGGCAAATATTTAAGGTGGTTAAAACAGGAGTAATGGTCTAAAACTAGGAAAAGGAAGAAATTAAAAGTGAGCATTAGGAAAAATGTTCTAACATCTATGCCAATTAGGGAGGACATTAAATTGAGGTCAATGAAGCAGTGATGAAGAAGCTGTTAAAGAGAAGGTGGGTATTCAGAGGACTAACCTAGTACCTATGGATACATTGAAAAAGGGACCAGCAAGCCTCTGGTTTTCATCTCCAGCTAGTCTGTCACCTCAAACAAGTAGAATTTCTCATCAACCACCTTAAACAGCATAGAGGTAGAGAGGAAAATAGATATGGCTGAACATATACCTCTTTTTTTCTCACTTGAGGACATTTCTTGAATGCAAACTTGCTACGCACCTTCAGGGCTTTGTGATAGCTGAGGGGACTCCAGCGGAAGAGGCTGGACAAGGGCTGTCGCCTATAGGGACAGCTGTAGGACAGAGATAGATAGCCAGCCCTTCCTACCTCCATCTGCTCCTCGGACCATTGCAGCGATGCTCCTCCCAGAAAAGCAGGTCCCAGCTTTGCCCTGTGCAGATGAGATCAGGATTTAAGGTCACCCTCAAAGGGGACTGTAGGTAATTCGGTCATTGGCAACCCAGAGACAGGCAGCCATCTGGAAATGCAAGGAGCGGTAAGAGAGTGCTCTGCATTTAAGCTGGTTTCTGACCTAATGCCTTAAGTGAACAATATATAGAACTTTTATTGTATGGCTTTCCAGCAAAGAGGCATTCTTTGAGGGGGAATAGACAATACCTTATCAAAGAATAAAAAAAATAAAAATCTGTTCTTACTTTCCAAAATGCCAGATAAGTTTCTGCTACTGTCTGGGAGACATTTCTAGAGAGAAGTAATTAAAAAACTGAAAAATGATAGTCTCCTAATTTGCAAAGAATAACACATTAAAAGTACTGCTGTTCCCTGGGAATTAGGACTAACAGAGACAACCAGGACATTCATTCAACTCAGCCCATTTTAGGTTTTTTTTTAGATAACAAGATAAAAAAAATAAAACATCTTTAATCCATAGTTATTCCTAAAAAACTTTCCCCCAAACTGGAAGATTCACCTTACATAAAGGAGATATCCTGTGGGAAGACAATTGTGTTCTAATTCATTTGTTCAATTTCTCCATCCATATTTCTCATTTCAAGCTTTTTCATATCTTCTCACTCTTTTCTTATTATCAACAAAGCTGGGAAGGAGGAAAAAAAAAAAGTGTTTCTTTTCTTTAAATATTTGCTGTAGCTTGTGTAATTACTGTGCTTGGCAAGAGACATGAAGCACTATTGAGTTTTCCAACCTACTTCTTTTGAAGAGTAAAATACTTTTGCCTCTCTCTTAAGAAACCACCAGAGGAAAGTAGTAATAAACAGTTTAAAAAAATAAGAAAATAAAAATAAGAGTATCTAAGTGGGAAAATGCAGCTGAGTTTTGAGAATCCCAATTTTATAAGATGTTTGCACAAACATGCCACTTCAAGGACCACAGTGTCTCAGCTGACCCAGATTCCCCAAGCTTCCAAGCCCACTTGTTTGGAAAATGCACAGAGTGAAAAATCTGTATAAAAGCCCCTGCTTTGCTGGAAGGACTTTTGCCACTGAGAAACGAGAGAGGCTGTTGAAAATCTCTCTCTGTTGCTTTCTCTTCGCTACTGAAATTACAAATAGATAACTACAGTAATAAGATCAAGCCTCCTGTTTAATTCAGAGCTTGATTAAGATGTAGATGAGTTTGTAGCAGCTTGTCCTTGTTCTGTCTATCACAACACATAAGACTTTATTCTAGACTAAAGCTTTGGATCTCTCATGATATTTTCAGTTAAATGTTTGTTAGTGACGTGGACGTGCTATTTGAACTAATCAGTGTGATAACCACACAGCAGTTATACGGCAGCCATCTAGTTGTGTTGCTACGTGTTTAAATATTGACTTTTATGGCACTTTTTTGCCCACATTGCTAATGCTAAGTACAGGTAACGCTTGCCCTCATTTTGCTGAATTTCTCTGTTCGTGGAACTGACACACCTTGGAAAAAAACTGTCAGCATGGAAGCACGGAGCAGCCTGAATTGCGGCACGGCAGCCGCTGCACATCCAAGGATCAGCTCAAAAGGAGCAAGAGGTCAGCCCGCTTCCACGCTGCCTCAGGGCTTCACAGCTGCGCCGGCACAAAGGCTGCTGGGTTCTTGCTGGTGCACTGATTTCAGACACATATCAGAGATCCTTTGTACTTAAGTGGGCAAATGCATAAAAATCAGTAAGATGCTTCTCTGACACAGGCTGTTTTCAAGCTGTGTTGAAATTCATTCCTTCTACTGGGAGCAGGTTTGGGCATGCAGGTTAAAAAGTTCAAAAGTGCCCAAATGTTAAGTTCGTTGAGAGTTAAGTGTCTATGTCCCAGATGCTTGCTATGAGAATTGACATTTTTGTCCCTCCCTTGAAGGAGCCTGACTCTCCCTCCTACCCTCACAACAGAGGGAGTTCAGCCATTTCATGCCATAACTGCTAAATCATCATAATTTACAAAGCTGATGGGGGTTATCTTTGCATGCCATGCTGCAAACCATATAGCAGCTCAGCAACTGCTGGGGCGCAAGCTGGAAGAGGGATCCTGTGGGCAACCTGGGGACAGTAGGAAGATCATTGGTTGTAGCCTTTCCATGCTAAATCCCATGCACTTCCATGGTCACCACAGAAAGGTCTAACAACAAAACCGTGAAACCACGTCAGTCAGAGGTGCAGAGGAATCCCTGCAGCCTAAAACCCTTTTAGTTATCCTGGCAAAACCCTGGGTGCACGTTGACAGACACCTGCTTTTCTGGCTCATGCTGTTTCCAGCCATGGTAGAAGGGTACTGATGAAAAAGGTTTGGCTGAATTACACAGCTTCTAGAGGAAAGGGCTCTGCCAAGGTTGTGCCATGCTGAGAAGATGGCCTTCAGAGCCTAAATCCAGTGTGAAAAGGGAAATTGAAAGTGATTTCAAAGCTTGTCCCCAAACACATATTCCTGCCAATCAGTCAAATAATAGGCTAGAGAAAGAATTTTTGACATTTTCTGTTCTCAGTAGAAGAAAAGAGATTGACTCGTTTCCTCATCTTCCTGGCCTTGCAAAGTTTACTCTAACCCTCAGACAGACACTCTCCCCTGAGTCTGGCTGAGCAGACTAAAAGGCATTGCAGAGGTCTTCATTAATCTCTTTAAACCATAGCTTGGGTTGTTCTGGGGCAGCCACTGGAGGTGGCCAGAGCTGGCTCGGCTGATAACTTTTCTGCAGTGGGAGTGCTCAGAGGAGAAGCTGTCACCTGCGGCAGGAGGGGGGATAACGACATTGTCCTGTGCCACAGAGGCAAGAGGGTGTTTTTTTATTCAGCTTCCCTGTTAAAAGTAAACTCATTGTCCAGGTTTTCAATCAATTTAAGCTTGAAATGCACACGCTGGCATGTAACATACATAATTCCTATGTGCAGATGAAACTAACTGCTTTAAAGGTTCCTGCTTCCAACCCCAAGGATACAATTTTTGCATCAGAACAACAAAACGAGAGCACTCACCTGAGACATATTTTAAAGATGATTGCATGCATTATTGATATTGCTGGTTATATTTCATCCAAATATCAAAATCCCCAAATATATGTGTCAACCTCAAAGAGAATTACAAGGAGAAGATAACTTCCTTCTGCATCTTTCCTGATTCTGATCTAGAAGTGCCGGTCAGACCTCCAAGGAACTGTAGTGTGAAGCCCAATTCACTGATTCCTTCATTAAAATCTGTGCTTTGGTCTAAAGCTGGAGCATTCTGAGCTGTTTGCTTTTTTTCTTGTTTTTTTGTTCTTTGATAAATCGTTGAAACTGCATGTGTTTATGGGAAAGAGTAATTTGGGTTAAATTTTTCAGCTGTTTGAATACATCCTGCTTCAAGACTTCCTGATTAAAATATAATTTGAATAATTTTCTTCAAACTTTTAATAACTCCTCATGCAGAAATGGATGATTTCTATTTTCTTGAACTGTTGATAACAACAATAATACAGAAGGGGGTAAGGGTTACAAATCCAGGACTCAGGCAAGGGGGTGTGTTGATGCGTAGGTGGCTGCACATTGCCTATGTGTGTCCCATGACTGAGGAGGAAGGGTTTTAGGTGGAGATATTTACCGATTGGAGTCCTGAAATGCCCAGAAGGAAGAATTCCATGGTTAAAGCCTGCCTGTACCCGACCATGCATGAAACACCAGCCCTGTGTCTACTGCATGTAGGACTAACAGAGTGGAGCCCTGCAAAAACAATAATGGTAAATGTGAGGCTTCATTTCAGCATTAAGCAAGCATGTGCTAAGGATGAGTGCCTTGCGAGTGATGTGACATATCGGAGCACTGTCAGCAATCATCAGTAATCTTTTGACAAATTTCCTAATGAGGTGTGTAGGCTTCTTTTAGGAGAAACAAGAGCTACGGTGCCTGATTCTTAGAGACTGAAAGGTATGACTTATTCAACAAGACTCTAACGACCCAAAATATTTTACGGAGTTATATTGATTTTGACAACAGTTTTGACACAAAGGTTTTCTGATATCCACTCAGTTCCAGAAAGCAAGCAAGACAGGGAAAGGGAGAGAGAAAGACACAGGATAAAAACTATTAAAATAAATAAAAAAATATACAGTCTTTCCAATTGAGTCTTCTGCACAGTCAGTTAAGAAGATGTCTTTCTTATTAGGCAAAGGTAGAAAACAAGTTTCCAATTCAGTCATGATTTATGGATTTCAGATATAAGCAACCCTACTTTTTCTATTATCTGTTCCCTCAACCTGTTAAAAAATATGCTTTATAGGCTTGGGAAACATTTTATCTTTAAGTGGTGTTTGACATCAAACCCATTTATTTACTTGCAGAAATGTGTAAGGTGAGGTGAGAGATTTTACCCTAGATGGATATCAAACACACAATTTGACCAGAGAGACTGTCAGATGGTGACTGTAAGAGCACACTCCGCAAACACTGTGTTATCCTCTGCCATGTATCTACCCCTCTGAATGGTTTAGGATATCTCTATTATCTCATATTTCAGGCAACATCCAAACAGCCCAATTGCTTGAGACGTGACTGTGATCTTTCACTCTTTCCATGATTTGTGCTCAAGCCACAAGCAGAAGTCAAAACTGCTTATCTAGGTGTGTATTCTCTGCCCTTCTCATGCAAGTCCAAATCAGAGGAGGCTCCATCCCCACCTTTGCAGGCTGGATTCTTAGTCACAGAACTGTACTTGATCAGCTCAGTGCTCTCATGTTCTCCCTAGTACATGTCTCCAAGTAGCTAAATTAAAATTAAAGACTTCTGTCTTCAGTTAAGTCTTCCAATGCTTTCTCACAGACAAGAGTCTTGGGAGTGTTTAATCTGTCACCACTATTCCTGTCCCCTCTCTTTCATTCTCTGGGACTTTGTGATGTGTTTTGCATAGAAAGTGCCTCCTAAACAGATAATGGCTTGATGGATGTTCAGTTGAGAATTCTCCATGGACAAAAAGGCCAGATGGTGACAGCTGAAGCCTTGGCCTCATATCCGAATTGCAAGGTGCCGTCTTCAGTGTCGCTGTGTGTCCACTACATAGAAAGAATAAACTGAGAATGATTCACTGATTAGTTGCTCCGACATCTGGGATATTGCCATTAGAAGTTCCCTTTTCTTTGTACTTTTACAAATGCTTTTACATTAATGTCCTATTTAATTTCCAATTTTCTTTGCTAAGCATAAATTTCACTTGAATTTGAGTGTCAGTAAAAGTATCATGTAGGGTTACATTTGCTCTGAAAGTAAGTGGTATTTATTTTTCATTATTGTTCAAATAAATGCTTTGACAGAGAAAATAAAGAAATCTATTTTCAAGAGTAAAAATGTTTTTTTCAACAGTAAAATCAACTCTCATTGTTGATCTAATGGTCTATCAGTCAAGCTGCTCTTGCTCTGAAGAGTTAGCACAGGAGCTTTTGAATAGCTGATGATAATAAGGAGCATAAGTTCTTCCATCAAACTTAGAGGGAAGAACAAGACAGAGAAGAACACAAAAATGCTGGTTAATATCCTTCCACGTAAAGCCAATGCAGTTTTTCTTTACTTGTGGAATTCTACAGTACAATTGATTAACTCATATAAATTAAACCCAGGTGAGTAAACAAAATAGTTCTTTGGTAGCATGAGTATAATAGATGCAATGGGAGCATGAATTCCATGAGTTCCATGAGGATGAGCCCATGAGTTCCTCCCTCTCTTCACTGGCTGCAGATGATTATCTTAAGCAAACACCTAGTCTTAGATGGCAAATGAGATTAAATGAATCCCGCACTCCTGTAGGTTCTTTTTAAAATCCAACCTTTATTGGGTAGACTGAAATAAAATAAGGCCAGTGTCAAGTGCTTCTGCTATGCAGCTCACATTTTAAGAACCAAACAGTTCACACAGCCATTAGATCATCTGAATACCTTTGGCACTCTGGCGCCTTTTTCTGGAGAGACTTTCTTCTCTATTTTACTGATGGTACATCGACATGTTAGCTGCCTGTAGCATCAACCTCTAACAAAACTGACTTGAAAAAGGCCACGACGGTTTCCTGGTTTTGCAGATAAGGCACCTGCTAAATGGTGTGAAGTCACACCCTGCTGACTTGCGAACAGCAGCCAGACTTACTTCCAGCCCTGCCATCCTTTCGTGTGAGGAAGAGAGCAGCACCGTGTATTGGTGCAGTGCCACAGGGCTGCGTTGTGTTTAGTAGTGCTGCAGAGCTCAGTTTTAACTGGAGCTTCATGTCTTTGAAACCTCATGGCAATGGTTATGCCCAAGTCTCCTGGACGAAAACTATGACCACAGTCAAAATGTGTTAAAGTGACTTGAGGAACTGACAAACAAATCAAAAAAAAGAGAATAATTGCTCTTTCAACAGATTTTCCACTGTGCTGTTTCTCTTTGTACCATTTTGGAAGGAAAATGACTGTCCTTTGGCCTCATTGTTCCTTATGTACTCAGTCCTAGAGTAACAGTGAGATCCTGCTGACTGCTATTCATAGAGTTTTCAGCACCATTCAGATACAGAGGAAAATTAATTCTCAAAAAAACACACATGGAATTTTAATTTTATGATAGGTCTGTCACTGTGTGAAGGATCCCATTCGATTCTGAGGACAAATTTCATGTCAGGAAAAGAAACTGACAGAGAAAAATAAAAAGCAAAGAAGAAGGGAGAGGCTTTCAGAAAATACTCCTATAATCTCCAGAAATAAGAAAGAAGAAAAGAAATCTCACTCCTAACTGCTGTTAAAATCCCCATCTATTTTTCTGCTATTATTATTGAGTAAGGTAGTAAGCCTAACAGAGAAGGCAGTTAGACAGGAAGACAGAAGGAAGGAAGACAGAAAACTTAAAATGATATAACAGAGAGCTTGCACAGTCAGACCGAGGATTCAGAGCCAACATGCCAATATGTCACACCCCAATTTATGTCTTTTTCCATCTTGCTTTTTAGGATAACTACATCAGTTTGGACAATTCAGTTCCCCAGGCTGCACACAGCGTGTGTCTCTCAGAGAGCCAAGAATAGAATTGTGATTCTTTATGATCAGCTCCCTACTGTGTACTAACAAGCAGCCGTGTAACATATTGAGAAGGTGTGTGCATGTCAAGCTCTTTCCCCAGCTGGATATAAAAATAGGAAATGAGCACCAAGACAAAAGCATAACAAAGATATCAGCAACAGTGGCATAGAGCAGTTTGTCAAATGTGTGGGATACATGATAGTTGCAGGACTGCTCTGCTGGTGTGGAGGTACTGCGGGAACTCTTGCACTGGGAAGTAAGTCTGATACCTTGACTGCAAGGTGTTAGAAATAGTCTGAAGGCTTTATGGAGAGATTGAACTTCTATCTATTATGCTTCTAACATTAAGAAGGCGGAGAGTCTTTTCCTTTGTTTCTTATTTCCATTCTTTCAGGCAAGGGATAGTTGGCACATCTTTTACATTATTTGCAGCCATTAATTATAATTTTTTATTTGCTAATTTTATCCCATTGCAAATCTTCAGATATGTTTGTATTCATAAAAATGCTCTCAGGGGAAAGATTTTAGTTCTGACGTTGATTTGTTGTGGGGTTTTTTTGACACTTCTGCATGAATATTTTGAAGTGCAGAATATACATTGTGCTCTTTGAGCCTGAAATAAAGCTTTTATATTGGTCAGATGTATTTGTCAGAGAGTTTTCAAGAACAGTTTTACCATATCTGCCCAATGTTCTTTGTGACTGTTCTTTGTGACATTTGCACCGGACATGACACTCATCTTTGGTCCCTGACAGAAACAATGTGAACCTTCCAGCTCTGTCTGCCATGGATGCTCCTGACACTGCATCTGAATTACATTTGTTTTGAATATTCTACAAATAATCTCTCTGTAATAAACTTGCTTCATAAAGCCTCAAATAAAATGCAGAACAGAAGGATTTCCAATATGGAGAGACAAAATTAATTTAAGAGGTCAAGATGTATTTAGCTTGGTTACTTTGTTATTTCACTTAGCTTTGGAATTAAATGAAAGTTGTAGCATCTAACAGTGGGAAAAATATGTTAGTGTTCAGGTCTGGGTTGCAACCACTCCTTTGAAATGAAACCATACTATTTTCCTCTAAAGCACTATTTAGTTAACCCATAATCTGTGAAAGGCAGAATTTCTCCAACAGTCCTACACAATCTTTTTCATAACACACATAGAAGAGATGTCTAGAATAGGTTTGGTCCTGAAAAGAAAGCCCCAGGTTATTTTCACTGAATAGTTTTTATCATAGATATTGTGAACATTATAGAAATATCTGACCCCTAATTCTCCTTAAAGAAAGAAATATCAGCTCCTTGGGACACCATTGTTATCTCATATCTCTGTAAAGAAAAAGTTTAAAAACATCAAAAAAACCTGTGCCTTTACTGGAGCAGAAATTTTCCTGCTGAATTTCAAGCCATTTCCTAGCATCCAAGAAGCTGAAAGCACACTTCACAACTCCAATGTCCTTGTGACCTTGGTGGACTATAAAGACTTGGATGTCAGACTTTCAGCTGTGGAATGTAAAACTAAGCTGTTCGACAAGCTGCATCAGTCAGTGCCTCTGAACAGTGGCTGAAGAATCAGGACTTACCCTTTCCCTATTGAATGATTTATCAGAGTGGTAGAAAATATTGAGCTACTGCTTAAGAAATGCCAGAGGACACTGGACCCAGGAGGGATACATGCATAATTCATGACACTGATCAACAATATTCATAGGGAACAGTAACTACTTACTTTTCCCACTTTTTTAGTAGACTTACATTTTACAAAAAGAAATTGCACAGTCACTCATCTTTATTCATAAATTCTAGGGCAGACAGTTTCTCAAACCCATCAGAAAAAATGTATGTGCAAAGGTACGTTATGTATGTATTACTTTCCTAGACCATGTGTATCCTGGACTATGTGGAATAACTGGGAGATGGTAAACAAAGGGAGGAATCCGCCGGTTCACGCAGGCACCTTGGACCTGCCAAAGCCAGTGTGTGCCACCATGAATCAGGAGTAGATTTGTCTCTGCTTTCAGCTGTCACATTTGCAATACAAAAATGAAATCCATAACAGTGCCACTTAAAACAAAGAGAAAGCTCTAAATGAGCTGGACTAAATGACGGAGTGGTCATTCTCTGCCATCCGTGAGGGCTAGCCATGGTCATCAGATGCCATTTGTTTTGTTTGGCAAGGTAGAGACACAGACCAGATTAAGGCTGATGGGTTATACTAGGTTAGATCTGAAGTTCTACTTTCACTAACTTCTTTCTGTCATTAGCTAGAAAGGGTGAGCTGGTTACCCTACTTCTGCTCATTTCTGCAAAGATTTCATGCAGATTAACTTCACACATTAGTTAAGCTGAAATACTTTCTCCTGCTACACGGGAAGACCACGCACTCACACACAGAGTTACTGTGCATCAGCTGATATGAATGAATTGTGTTCATTTGACTATGTGTGAGCAAATAACACGTTTAAACACAGGTTTACAGTGCCAATGCAGAGACTATGGGATACCTCACCTGACTTGCAGAAAGATTTGTGTCTCCTGTAGATCCTGTGTCATGTTAACTGCTCTTGCATTGTTGCTTTGGACAGCTGAAGATGTCTGAGAAATTACTAGACATCTAGATTTAGGTATCTGAAGTCCTTGTTTTTATTTTAAATCAGTTCCTTGCTTACAGTAAGAAAAAAGAGCTGTGCCTCAAGGGCATGAAGTGCCAAAATACCAGATTACTAAAGAAAATGCATGTGCCTTAGATAATGTCATATGCGGCTCTTAGAAAATCATCTCTGCACTTAGAAAAAATATCTCAACAATACTTAGGAAAAAAAAGAATAATGTTAAGGCTTCAATAATTCATCAAATTCCACTTTAAATAAATAATAAACCATATAACTAAACACCTAATCACCCAGCTCCTGATTCTTGTGACTCACTGTTTATTAGCTTCTCAATAAATTAATTTGCGTGACTTACCAAGCTAAATGCTTAAGAATAAAAAGGTTAATTGAAGGTTGGAGTAGGATACATTATTGAGTAGTTGACATATTGCCTTGATGTTATGAATAATCTGGAAGTAGTTCAATAGAGTTGCAGTCGCTTTTCCCAAGTCTGAACTTGACCTGCAGTCTTTCTTCCGGAAGCATTGTCACTTCTTTATGTCTAACAGGGCTTTGAGTAATTTCATCTTCTTTTTTTTTTTTTTTCTGCTGTTCTTAAGGATATGAATTATTAATAGCATGAAGAATACATTCAGGGAAGAAAAAGCCAGAGCATATCACAGCTCCCCAAACCTATAAGATTTTTAAAAAAGGGAGAACAAAAAAAGTTAAACATCCATACCTGAGGTTGCTCGTTTGCATGCCAACAAAAGAGAGTGAAGGAACTACAAAGAAGCTTTGAAATGAGAGGATTATTAGAACAAGAAGAATTTTGAATTAATCAGGACAAGCTTGTATAAGCAGATCCAAGATGCCAGAGGGTCTGGAAACTCTTTTTCTGTAAATCACTTCCTATCACAGACATTCTTCGTGAAAGGAGGATGGGAGGGTGAGCTTAGGGGGGCAGGTGGGAAGGACGTAGTCCCATCTCTGATATGCTCTGAATTAATCCAGATGTCAGGTAGGAGCCGAGTGTGTGCAAATAGGACTGTATACCAAGCTAAAGATTTTGCAAGTACTGTGCTAATAATGAGGGGCAGATCCTCAGCAGGTTTTATTTGTCAGAGGTCCAACAGAGGTAATGCAAATCACACCAACTGAGCATCTATCCCTCCATTTTGTGCTATTACTCCTTCTCACTCAGCCTCATCTCCTTTCATTTTTATGATAAACAGGACTTGAACTCTGCTGAGTCTCACAATTCTGCATCTCGTTGATGACTCATTAAGATTTTATCATTCCAGTGACATGTTATTGAACCCAGTTTCCTTAGGGGGATGGTCTGGTGATTACAGGAGTAACCAGTGACTGCTTAATCACCCACTTCATTATATTCATATTAATAATAAATACCAGGAGGTAGACAGTTATAATTACACTGCTAGTTTAGGAAGACATGAGCCCATAAAAGTTGGCAACAGTGAAATACAAATTCAGCTGTAAATATCACATGAATAGATGTGACTTGGAAGGTGCAGAGAAGGGTAAGAGAGCATAAACATTGTTATTTTAAAGAGAGTTATTGTCTCAGCAATCGTGATGCTGTTTAATTAAGCAGAAGAAAAATACTTCCTCAAGCATGAGCAGCTTAGAGAAGATGAAGCAATATGATATTCTCATGTCTAGTTCAGAAGCATTTTGCAGCAGGGAAAGAGGCCCCAAGGAACCCTCCATAGCAGCCTTGCTGGGATGCTCTTTGGAGCCAAGAGGTCATAATTTTTTATGTCCGTAACGTCCATAATGTGCCTCTGGGGTTGAACACTTCCACCTTTGATCAGCAGGTACGTTGCAGAGCAGGGACTTTCAGCATTGTGTAAGTCTCACAACACAGCATCTCCCCAGACATACCAGCGGTGCTGAGCAGAGGGCTCCTTCTAACTCTAGCGAGTTATGTCAAACACACTGAAGATTTGATACAATATGATCCATCATGAAGTGGTAAACACAGAAGAGGATTCTGTTCTGGTTTAGCATATATGCCTATTTTAAGATGGACTGCTATCCAGAGGCACTTGCTTGTAACAGGACTGTAGAGTGACTAAGTTTTGACACCTAAGTTAAAGCAGATGTTGAGTGAGGGCTTGTGAGGGAACATACTGGACCAGGGAGTCATGAACAGCAATAATATTTCTCCCAAAGGAAGATAATGCTTTCATGGCTTAGGATTTCTGAAAGCTACAGGTTTCCAATCAAACCTGATTTTTCTGAAAATCTGGAAGAATATCTGTCCATTCCTCATTATGTTTAAAATGACCCTTGGGTTTATTCTGTCTTGAACAGATCAAGCTTTTGTTGCAGAGATTTATTTTCACTGAAAATGTTTTCTGCACAGTGAAGCTAAAGTAGTTGTCAAAAGTAAAGCGACGGCAGAGTTGCATCCAGAATAGGACTGAGGAAAATCCAGCTGAAGTTCAGAAGGGGGATGCTCAGGTCAGGACATCACTGAACTTAATTCTTTACCTAGTGCTGCAAATATTTATGTATCACATTAAAACTCAGAGAGCTCAAATGATCAGAAGCCGGAAATGTTAGTTCAACTTTCTTCAGGTAAGGGATTTAGTGCTCCCAACTGCTAGCTACTTTGTAAAACAGGAGGTTCATAATTGTGCCAAGCCTTGCAGACAATTAAACATGGTTTGAGCAATCTGTGAGTTTGGCCTGTAAGGAAAATAAGCGGAGTGTAGCCTAACAGGGATTTGGCTAACAAATACTGTCAGTAACTCTGTGATCCGTTGTCTGAAGTATCTCTGGGATTTCACTGCTGACTGTTCAGGTGCTAGGCTAGTTTGACATCTAAAGGACTGAAGAAAGGGGCTGGCAATCCCAGCAGTCCCTAAATACTTGGGTCTTTTGAGGCATCTTGGCACTTCAGCTCTTCTTGCCAAGCTATCCCTCCAAGCCTGCACATCCAGGGGGAATCTGACTGTGCACAGCTTCTGGCTGGTGTGATGCCTCAGTTTATACAGAATTCATCATTACTTGCCAGAGTTATATTTCTTCCAGGGAAGAATCTTTCCGCTAAGCTACTAAGCTTCAATAGTTTCCTTTAAAATGATAGAACTTCATGGGAGGGAGAGATGTGGGGAAGTGGATCCAGCTTAAAAAAAGACAATAGCTAGGAAAAATAAACTCAATGATTTGTGGAAAAAGGTCATGTGTATCTTGGACTCCTTGAAAGATAGTGCATTAAAACTGAAAACCACTGAAGGGTTGAGGAAATCAAGACTGGGAGGTAAAGGAATGTTTTTATAGTTGGTCAGTCTTTAGGTAGACAGAAGCACATGGGTGTGGTTTTGAGCAATCTATCTCATTCATTTGGGCACATGTGCACAAATGCATACATGAAGAAAAGAACTGCCAGCTCATTGTCCACCAGAAAATGTGGAGGACAGTACAGGAAAACTAGGACAAGAGGCTCCATCCTTATTGTAATGGAACAGCTGAAGGGTCTGGCACCAGAATGTATATTAAGTAGATCAAGAAAAGAAACACAGCTATAATCCAGCAATTTAAAATTTACAATACGTTTATAATAAGAGATTCAAAGTTTGCTAATATGCATTTTGATTGACTATACATTCTCATCTCACTTCCATTGCTCCCTCAGGCTCCACATCCCTAGTTAGGCAAATAGTTGGCCTTTACCAGATGACATTACATTGAATTCGCTATCTGAGTTACAATTAGATAAAGCACTCAGTTTTGATCCTCTATTCTTCTGAGTTGCTGGAAAGAAGAGATAAAACCCCTACAGACTTGGCTCCTGAGGCTTCACACACGCCACATTGAAATATGCATAATTGGTTAGACTCTTCTCTAAAGACACAATTAGTACCTCGAATGCTGAGCTCTTCTGATTGCAAACAGCAATAGAGATTCCAAAACCTCACTGCAACTGTTTTGCCCTTAGTTTCAGCAATGGTTTGGTTTGAACAGCAGGAAGCATGAGAAATACCTGCTTATAAACAAGCAAAGAGAGGTAACAACAGCCTGGACAAGAAGAAAGTGCAGGGAATTTTGTAGTGCTCAGCTGAACTCTCTGCTGAAGAGACACCAGAGGAAAGATTTCCAAGGGTGGAGATGTGAAACTAAACATACTTCAGAAACTGGTATTTTGAATAGGCAGAATAAAAGTAATCCTAATCTCAACAAAGGTAAAATTTAACCTGTACACTCATCAGTCTTCTTTCATTTTTGGTGCATATCTATTCTGGCTTCTAGTTCACCCATTGGCAGAAGGAGGGATTATCTTTCCATCGTCTGTCTTCATTGCACTTTCATTGCCACGGAGAATCCCAAAATAGGCGCAATGATGATCTAGTTAAAAATTGCTACTAAAGATCTCTGAACTGGAGTATGCTATTTAATGTTAGTATTTGCTCTGAGAAGATTAACTAAGGAATGTAAGTACTCTGTTACACCATTAAATTCAGAAATAAGATCATTTTGTAGGATGCTATTTCATATTAAAGCTCCTAAACAAGCATGCAATTCCAGGAAAGTCCCAATTCAAGCAATATTGTGCCACTTCCCATGTAACTGTGTACTCAGGCTGGTACATCTACTTGTACCCAATATGTTTAAATGACCTCCATAACCCCTAGAAAGTCCAGGATGCTTGTCCGTTAGCAGACTGATCTCTGAGTTACCAAAGCAGAACACAAGTTTTTCAGTTCAGTGGAAGTCACTCGGGCGAAATCCCGCACACAGCTTTAGCAGATAAACCTCTTAGCACCACAGAAACGAGGATAGGGTAGAAATGACGGAGGATTTGGTGATCAGATTTCAAGCTGTCATTATACAATTACTTCATGCTTCAAATGTCTCTCCCCTCTTGCTTGCAGAAGCTGTAATCGTTGCCTTTAAAGCAGTGCAGAGCCAGAGAAGCTTTGCTGGTGAGTGGCAAACGTTCCCCTGTTGTCAAATCCAAGCCTGCTCTTTCAGTGCCATGTATCCACTCATCCTTATTAAACAGGGATGTCTATGCAGCTTAACAAGCAGTCATTTTCTTTTCCTGCAGTTTTGGCTCTGTAGTAGGGAATGGAAGTAAAGTCCACAGAAATCTCTTACTCCACATGTAGAATTAAAATACCTTTTGAAGTTGCTGCAGGATACACTGAGCATTTCAGAGCACTAACGTTAGAGGGTAGTAGGTTATCTCCGCCAAATCAAGGAGAAGTCCCAGGAAGACTGGTAATTGCCTCTCACCAAATTCCAGAGACATTGGATGTCCTTTGGATATCCTTTGAAGCACCAGCCTAAAAGTGGCTCACTTGTGAGTTTCATGTAGATAATATTGATTTTGAACATTTTAGATTTTCAAACTGCTAAATTTTCCCTTGACAGTGCAAACCTCAGCATTGCAATTTGAGCCTGCTGACTCTTGGTTTGCTAAGTTATCTTGGGAAATATCTATGGAGTGACTAGAAGTGGAAAAACCATTGGCAGAGAGTAAGGAAGCTAAAATTCACCATGTATGTTCTGGCAGCATCAGTTTGACACCATAACTTCACTTAGTATGCCACTAGTTCCTTGAAAGTGCTACCATGTGCTTCCCAGCCAGCATTCTGGATGTGAAATCTTGCTGACAGCCCCATGTATCTGCATATCTTCACCTCTACCCTGCACCTTTGAAATGACAGCCCTTCCAGGTAGTTCTGCTGCAGTAGTATCAGCTTAAGATATTCCTTTGGGTTCCTCTGCAGTTTCATGTGGGATTTGACAGGTGATTAAGCCGACGTAATGGACAGCTGCTTCTGAAAAAGGTTTCACTCCCATTCTTTCCCTTGACTTATTGCTGCACTCATAAAAACCTTACCAGTTTTCCGCCAGTTTATTAGACGAGTATCACTTGTGGTGCAGAATTGGTAGGACAGCCCTTTGGGCTGTTGAGTAGCCTTTCCTTAGCCTAATCTGGGTCATTTAACTTAACTCAAAGAGGACAATAATTCCACTGCACAGTGCCAACAGCAGTAAAGAATTCTTTTCTAGTTAAACTTCAGTCTGTGACTTCTCTGCAATCATGACCTATAGCCTCTCTGCCCTGAGATTTGCTTTCTTTCCTGCTGCCTGTAAAATCTTTCATCCATTTTCTTTATCACAGAGAAAATGCACGCATCTACCTGTATGTCATTAATGAGAGAGGGACAAGACCTAGCTGTCAGAGCTGGATCCTTCATTTTCAAATTTTCTTTACTTATATACTTTAACAAGCAAATTTCTGACTTTTGCTGACAAATATTTAGCTCTCCATTTAACACCATCATACTTCTGAGAGATTTGTTTCCTATGTTAAAATTAGAGCAAGCCCATTGCCTGATATCAGCAACTGCAGTCATCTGTTCCAAGTTTCCCCTGTAATATTTAATTTTTATGACCTAAAAAACAACACAGCAATTTGCAACTGTCTCTTTTGTGTCTAAGTGGAGACTGAAGAATTATGTTAAGAGGTATGTTGCTGATCAGTCATTGATATAAAGAATTGTAGGTTTACAGAAATAAGTTCAAATGCACTAATAGACAGCTGAGAAGCTGTCAATTTTCCAGTGAGTTTTCTAGACAATATGGTATTTCCAGGCTCAGTACAATGATGGATTTAGAAGGAGCTAGACCAGAATAAATCTCTGATGTGAATCTACTATGTCAAAACTTCCACAGACTTTGATTTACTCTAGACTTTACCTTTTTTCAAGTCTCTTTTTTATTCAAATACAGTATATCTGCATTGGAGATTGGCATTGGGCCAATACTAAACAGAAAAATCCCCAAAAAACCCCGATAGAAAATGGATTCCACTAATTGTTAATAATTTGTCTTAGTTTCTTTTGGATATGGATCTCAAAGGGTTTTGCAGATATAAATTCCTTCTTCTTTGTTTTGTACACTTCTATGGACTATCACAACCTTTAATAAATATTCTGAGTATGACAATGTGTTGGTGACTGGGGGTGAGGCGGAGGGAGGTGAAATGTGTGTTGTACGCTCAATGTCAAGAAAAATTCAGACACAGCAGAAGTCTACGGTCACTCCCAAGGTCATGCCTGATCAGGTACCCGAATATATTGACCCTCATAGTTAATGTTCAGTACAGACTTTCTCTAGGATTCTACTAAAAATTGAAGGTGTTTGATCATCTTCTGTACAGCAGTTCAAATCACTTTCTGGGATTAACTGACTCAGATTACAGAGAAAAGATTAGGAAAGGGCACCCTCACTTCATGCCTACGCCCTCCTCAGCCTTCCCTCTTTGTATATTTTTAGCATGTACATTTTAAAAACTGCAGCTATCACAGCTTCAGGAGATAATCAGGAACAATCTCTGTGAAAGAACAAATCCCTGGCACTGCCTTTATCCTTATGCATCTGTATAACACAGACCAAATGGGAGACTGTTTTGAGCTCTGGTTTGGATCTACTCACCAGTTCAGAGAGAATGACTATACTGGAAAGTTGTGAGGAATAAGAATTTATGCAATAATTTCAGAGATGAAAAGAGAATGGGTATATTCATGTCTTCACTATCCTCCATTCTGCAAGCATCATGTTGAACGTTTACTGACCTCTGAGTGCCCGGGACAGGAGCTAGAGTTGCCAGGCTATACAAGCCTTCTTCAGGAAGAAAAACTGCCCTCGCAGTGCCTTCTGAAAGAGTCTATTTTCAAGGAAACAAATCAGTACAAAAAGCAGCTCGGGATGACAGAGAGGGAAAGATTACTTGATATTTAAGTTATTATTTTACATACAATAATAAAGTTCTACCTTGAAGAACGTGCAAGTATAGCTATGGTCAGTTGCTACTGAAGTCTCTTGATATCCATGGAGTAGGAATTCATTCACGTGCTTGGAGTGAAAGGAGTGCATGAGCATCATACCATCATCATCCGTCTTAAGTGTGTGACTCTTTTAACCTAGCTGTCTGGGCTCTCTCAAATCAATGAGGGAGACAGGTATCTCCAGAGGATGATTTGTCTAATCACAGGTGTTTATGAAAGGGTGGATAAATCATCTGCTCAAAGAGCCTCTCTCCATTCGCTAAAATTAGTGAATGGAAATCTTCATATCTAGTTTGGATTAAATGGATAAATTAATTCAGATGAATACTGTTCTGTAGAAATGAAAGCAGAATCCAGTGCAGCTTCTTTTCTTCTCTGCCTATTAGTTTATAGCGTATGATAGGACTAATCTGCTATTTCTACATAATGAAAAGATTTTGAGGCTAATTCAATGTTTCATCTTTGTTTTGGTTATTTATCAATCTCAACAACTGTTTATTCCATTTTATAGCACAAACAAACAAAAGTGATCCTTTAATTGATTCTTTAATGATGTGATAATTTATAAACTAAAAAAGATGAAATCAAAAAATTATTTTGTACTAAGAATTTTTTTATTTTATTTTTTTTTACATGAGCATTCTGAGTATCTCTAAATGGCAACAGACTTTTATTATTGCACAATTGGAAATCTGTTTTGCTTTCCAAACTTTGTTTACTACTATTGAAAACGAAGAAAGCAATTGCTGGATATCAGAGAAACAAGCTTGTGTGATTTTATTTTTAAATGGTAAAATACAGTAATTATCTTACAAGCATGAGCATTTTGGTAGAAGTAACAATTGTTTCAAAGCCTTTCTTGTCTTACATATTACTGTCTTCACTGACTTTTGTTTCCCACTGGAAAGCAGAACACCACAACAGTTTTTATTCAGACCACGTTTACAACATTTCAGTTGAAGGCCTTACTTCTAGTCCTTTCACTGGTTTCTAGCCAATCTTTTGCAAGTTCTGTATCACATCTTTAGTACAATGGTACAATGGAAATTTCACCTCAGAAACTTTGCTATCCTGACGTGGAATAATTTTCAATGTCTTCATCTGAAGTTTCCAGTATGTGCTTCAGATCTTTTGGCAATTCTATTTCTACAATTTCTCATAAATGCCATTCATCAAGAAGCATCCTATCTCCAGGATGACTGTCATCCACAGAAGATGCCTGGCAATGCTAAGGCACAGCTGACCATCAGCGTTGGTTTTTTTTTCAGATCACTGAGAAAGAAAATGAGAGGACAAGATAATAAAGATGAAGACATGACTAATTAATTGATTAAATGAAGACAGTTCAGGGATATTCAGCTAGCTAGAGGTGTTCATGGAAAGAATATGCTTTCTTTAGCCTCATACCTCAAGAGATCACTGTCTGTATAAGGCCATTGAGACCCATTAAAAAAGCTTTAAAGTAGGGATAAGAAAAGAAGTTTGAGAGACGTGATATTTCCATTTTTGATCTCAGGAAAAATAGACAAGTGCAGCTGCTACTGTAATAGATAAAGGAGCACCATAAGTGAGATTAGATACCTGAAATGAAGCAAAAAATTAATATAAGTCAAGACTGTAGCAGGGCTGCTGAAGTGGTTAAGAGAAGGATTAAGTTAATTTTCAGCAGAAATTTGAAGTGATTTGTATACTGCTCTGCAGAGCCTGTGAAACAAAAAGGAAGAACTTGAGCTACTATAGTCTTGGATTTTGATAAGGACAGAGATCTTCCTCATGTTATTAGGAAAGTAAACACTACAGAAAGAGTATCATTAGGAATACTATAATTTTTTGCCAGAAAGAGGTCAGAAATTACTGCAATGACTGTGTTGCTGTTCCTGGAGATGATACCCAACAAAGTTTTACAGGAAATCACAGAACACTATTGACTTAGACATAGTTTTGAAAGGAAACGAAGACATTACAACAAACTACATTTTTTTTCTCGTGATCATGATTTGGTTTCAGTTACAAATGATGTCTACAATAGAGGATCTTGCTTTTGAAACTTGCTGAGCAGTGAACTGAAAGAAGACTAGCTTTGTAGAAGCCAAAGACATCAGAATTTTTTTCATGGTCAAAGGACTGTAAAGCATCTGTCCATAACAAGAGGAGGAAATCTTGTTGGAAAGAAGCTTATTCCTAAATGGATGGCTAATCAGTCAAGAAGATGGTGGCAAATAAGTAAGGTGCTTACACAACATGGAAAAAAAAAAAAGTATCATCAATAAAGAAGATTATGTCCTAGATATTAAGAAATATAGAGAGAATCATCAAAATGTGAGCTGCACTCATCTTTGCAAGGCATATTAAAAGAAATAGACATGTACCATTCAACAAAATTAAAAGTTAAGTCTGCTAATGAAATTTTCCCATTACTCAATTCCATTGTGCATTATTAATATTTAGGGCAGTCAGAATGTCACGTCAAAAGATGCATGTGAACTCCAAGACTAGAAAAAGGAGGGGAAAAAATAGCATAGTAAGGAAGTTCATGCACATTGCTATAAACTGTAAGATTATCGGCTGGAAACGGTTAAGGAGGAGTAGAAAGTAAATTTGTTAAATAATTATACGATAGCAATAAATCACCGAGGTTTTCCTGTAGAGGAATGAGATTATTCATACAATTCTGCAAGAAACTGAGGTCTCACCAGTACCATCCCAAGCTCTCATGTTCAGAAAATATTAATTTAAATTGAAAAAGTAGTGGAGGTGTTCTAAAGCAGTCAATAAATGGGATAAGAATGAAAGAGCTTTTTTTGCTTACACCCATAAAATGAAACCTCAAAAGATGATAAGCTTTTTCCTCAAAAATGTTTCTGAAGAATGAACAGCAGGAGGAGGAAGAGCTACACAGTCTACAGGACAAAAACAGTGTGTGAGTACCTAGGTGTAACATGGATATAAGTAAATGTAGGCAGATAATTATAGAGGTTTACGAATGATAGCAGTATTAGAGACAAAAACATGGAGGAATTTTGAAGAACAGCTTGCTAGATGTATTAGCCAGGCTGTCTGAGGCGATTATCCTCAATAAGAGCAGGCAGGGCTGACTCGGCGACCTAAGATCTTATTTCTGTTCCTGTGTTTCTAATAATTACACCATTGTGCCAACTATGCTACTGGTTTTGGTCTGTTTTTTGGAATTGTGATGGGTTTAGTACACCAGCTGTACCAAAAGTTGCTTATGTACTTTTAAATATTTTAAACTGTACCTTTCTGCACCCAGGGAAAACAGAAAGACTATCGGCTTTTAAAAGTGGATTTGCTAGTACCGAGGCCACGCAGACTGTAGTCTTCGCTGTTACTTAAACATAAATTTGAATGCCAGAATCAAATTTTTCTTAAGAAAAACAAGAAAGAAATTTGGGATGCAAGTTAGAAATGAAATGGTTCATCAGCAGTCTTTCTGTTCTTTTGTGAGGATAAGTACCTTCCACAAACATAAGCAATTGCCTGAACACACCTGAGGGATTATTTTGAAGCACAGTATGCAGAGAGTCTTTTTAATAATAATAAAAAAAAATCTATCCAAGTTGTTGGATGTTCCCAGTGCTTTCAAAAAGCTACCAATTTGATTTAACTTCTTAAATTGTGCATTTATTTTGTACCAGTATAATCACCAGTACTTAAGTTATTAGTGCTATTTTTGGCTCCTGAGCTGATACAAAATGTTAGTAAATCTAACCCGAAGAGCCGCATTTTTATAGCTGTTAGGAGCTATCAGACATGCCAGCATAAGTCATTTCAGACAGCTCCACTCTGTGATCACACACAGAGCCATTTTGAATATTTTACTAATTCATTTATCAAGTACTAGGTTCCCAGCAGTAAGAAACTGAGCAATTGTCTAGGCGTCTCTCTGGGTGTCTTGTCATTTTGTTTTCTATGCCAAATAAATTATTGCTGCCTTTTGATTATGAATTCATGAAAGCTCAGAGGAAACTTAATTATAATCTGTACTTAGGAGGCTAGCATGTAACCTGTTTATCTGATTTAGTAGAATTACATACAATATTGATTCTGGAGAATAAAGTACTTTCATAGAAAAAAGATATCACTATATTCAGTGACATCACTATGTCGCTGTTGTCCTTCAGAGATGTTTTCTATTCAGCGGACCTAAGGGCTGCCACAGAAACCTGTTATGCTGCCTTTCCTTTACTAAGAATCTACTTTACTCTCTGCCACAATTAATCCACTTCTCAGTAATAGCAGAACACTTATATTCTTTAATGAACACACTTCTTTGTTGCCAGTAAATCAAGTTTGAAGAGTGGCACTGGCTGCTGAAGGCTGGGAGGGCAGTGCATTTTATGCTGTGCTGACTTTTTTCTTAGCCCACTGCTCCCAGCAATGACTATGGGAACCAAGGAGATTCAGTAACAATACTTTGCTTTGATATCTGTTACTGTTTATTATTTAATTTGCCATTATCGTTTATTAGCCAAACATAAGGGAAGCCAGCCCAGCAAAGTCACTTTGCACCAGAGGGTGTTTCTCAAGGACATGCAGGGAATGCCCTTTTTTTCACTATGAGGGTGGTGAGGCGCTGGAACAGGTTGCCCAGAGAAGCTGTGGATGGCCCTTCCCTGGAGGTGTTCAAGGCCAGGCTTGAGCTTGGGGCTTTGAGCAACCTGCTCTAGTGGGAGGTGTCCCTGTCCATGGCAGGGCCATTGGAACTCGATGATCTTTAAGCTCCCTTCCAACTCAAACCGTCCTATGATTCTATGAGGGAACGTGCAGGTGCAGGCTGTCAGGCTGAGTCCATGCTCCAAGCATGTCCAGAGCTGAGCCATTGTGCTACCACAGTGCTCAGAGCAGGTAAAGAGCCTTAAAAAGAGGCCAGAGAGAGTATCTCAGAGCATGAGTCAAGCAGGTACATGATTTCCCACATCTGACTGACTGAAGAACACGAGCAATAGAAAACAGATTAAATTCCGACTCCTCTGCCTGTTTTGCAGGAAGGGCTGTAAGCTACCTTATATAAATGGGGCTAATTCTCTACTCCATCACACCAGTGTTATCAAAGTATAATGGCATTAAAATAGATGAAATTACCTTAGATTAAAATGGGTGTCATGCACTGGAGAATCAGATCCACAGGAATGAAAGCTTTTCTTTGTGTAAGGCACATGTTCTGAGGCATAACAGATTAGTAAATGCAATTGATGTACTTTCTTGTCACATACTATAATAGCTTCTTATTATTTGTGCTATTTTTAAACAAGCACAGAATTAGACTTGTAATTTTTTTTCCAATGAACTGAGAACCTCAGTGAACAAGATGTGTTGTAAACTTCTAATCCTGTGCATTACAGGTTGGCATATGCCAGACACCATACAGAAATGTAGCAACAGCATATTATGGCTGTTTGGCATTGCTTTTTGGTTTATAAAGTTATATTTTGTCTGCTAAAAAAAGCTGTAGATCTGCTTTTTTTAAAAAAAATATCTGTAGATCTCTACAGGCTATTAAAATTGGCTAGAGTGGAAAACAAAAGTACTTTTAGAAAAGGTTTCCTTCTACGTACCGTATGTTGTTAGAAAATTGCTTACATATACAGGTAGCACATATTAGAACTCTGCAAAACTGCCAAATATGCTTGAGGTAATCTTCCCGCACACACATAAAAAGTGCCAGAATTTGAAAAGGGGTAAATGCATCATACATGAATTTTTCATCTCATAAACCAGTGGGACTGCTTCAGTAGCCTCTAGCAACTATTGTCCAAGAAAGAGAAAGAAAGCACGTGTTTTTGCAGAGTAAGGGCTATATGAACAAATGAGGGAACCACAGGGCAGAAAATATGTTTCAATACAATATGTATGAAATTTGGTGAGCCTTGGCCAAGCTACTGGAAAACATGTGTGCTGTAGATTAGACTAATAACTATGTTCAAGTGACATCTTCAAAAGCACCAAAAAATTATACTTTATTTAAAGCTGATAAATTTTAAGGTCTTCGCTTACTGAGGTACTTGTGAGAATTAAATGTTATGCTTGTTAGGAGACTGGCCTCTGAGCTCAGCAGGAAGATGAGGAACTTTTTAGAGAATGAAAAATGGTGCGCATTGGTTGATCTAATCTGTCTTTTCCCTTTTCCTTTTCTCCCAGCATAGCAAATATAGATTGTATTTCTCCCTTCCCCAGGATATCAACTGTTAATAATTCACTGTGATGATTTTGGACATTTTATATTTAAAGTCTGCATACAATCTACTGATTAAATTGCATTATGAATAGTTGGATGAATATCTTATTTAACAAATTACTTTCTTCTGCCACCACAAATTGTACTTTTGCAGCAAATGACTGGCCATTTTAATAAGAATGAATGTAATTATTTTACAGTCTGTGCTCTTTACAGGCTGGCATACTTCATTTTCATGTAAGAAGTCAGAGAGTATTATTGGAAAGGAGAATTTTTAAAGTTGCCATTTGTGCCTATAATTCACAGAAAATGACCTTGCCTCGAAAATAAATAAGACGTGGGGGGCTTCAGTTTAATCGTTGAACCCAAAAAGACATGAATCACTAAGTATCCTTTTTATTTGCCACAAACCCCATGGTGATATTTTCTCTTATTATTTTATCAACTAAATCGAGGGAAAAAAAAAAAGAAAAGCTAACGATGGCAAAGAAATCCTGAAGCAAAGCCGGAAAAGTGGACTTCATTCTTCCTCAGGACATGTGAAATCAAACTAGCAAACAAAGACCTTTGGTTTGTGACTTTTTTCTCAGATTTAGTCTCAGATAAATTTTATTTATTTTAAGAGCAATTTATTTTGAGTTGCTGTTAAGTCATCCAAGCTGTGGGGGCTGCCCGGGATGCAGTCTTCAGTCACTGCAACTGCAAAGAATGGGCATCAACTGATGTCCAATTCACCTTGCATTTACCATGTGGCTGTTATTGATAATTGTCAGAGCTCAGATGATACAGAATAAAACATTGCATCAGGGCAGTGATAGGTGACAATTTCAGTGACATGTACAGATGTCAAAATCCCAAAGAAAAGCAAGGGAATCTAGGTTTGTGCCACTGAAGCCCCGGAAAATCTGCTTCATCTACTGTGTGCTGAGACCTTTGTGACCAGGGAAGATATTCCAAAGTTAGATATTTTGAAAGAAATATCTCCGATTTTCTTTGATCACAAAACCAGACAGGTATAATCAATGATCACTGGTGTCTGTATGTGACTATACTAGTGACTCAGAAAATCACTAAAAAAGGAAAACTTATTTTAGTTCTACAGGTCATATTGACCTCAGCTTATAAAACCATCAAGTTGCAAGGATGAGAGTTACCGTATCCCTGCAAATCCACAAATTCAGAGTGCAAAAGCAAGGAAGCACAGAAACTGCGGTAATTCCTTAAGAGTTTCTACTTCATCATCATTTAACCCGATCCTGCTATGCCTTAATTTAGTTCCTTAATCACATAATTGTGATATATACCCACAGTCTCTTCTTTTTACCTGTTCCACAATGGACAATCAAGTAATTATTTCCTGAGACAGAGAACCGCTGCCAGAACTCAGTAGTTAGAAACACCCTTGACTTACAGAGGTA
Organism: Limnodromus scolopaceus; assembly: GCA_028565335.1. Lineage (NCBI taxonomy): Eukaryota > Metazoa > Chordata > Aves > Charadriiformes > Scolopacidae > Limnodromus > Limnodromus scolopaceus. The sequence continues at coordinate 200,602,575 of JAOXNO010000001.1, read as the reverse complement.
GAAGGTTAGTGTCCCTGAATGAGAGCAGGGGTAGATTGTGCGTTACCCACATCTTCCATCACGGATCATATTGCAAGTGATGTTAACGAGGCTGGGGATGGGGCTGAGGATGAGTAAGAGAGGTGGAGCTTCAGCAATTCTGGTTTTGAGTGGGAAATATTTCTAAAAATATTTTAATGAAACAGAAACATTCCTATTATGGAAATACATATGTTTGTGTATTTATGTGTACATATATTTGTGTATATATATGTAAACATATTTGTGTATGTGTGTGTATATATATTTGTATGTTTATATAGATTCGTGATTCTGTTTTGAAGCACAATTTACTTGAAGTGGAAGCAGGTGAAGATCCTTAGATCAGTTTTGCCCACGATGCTAATCCTGTTCACTAAAAAAATTAATTACTCTAGGAAAAAATAGTGATGTCAGGAAAAGGTGCTTAAACAGGCTCCAGCCTGAAGGACAATGAGATCTCGGAGACAGAAGCTACTTGAGAGGAGCAGCCACACTCACACAGATGCTCAGTTCCAGATCTTCATCCTTCCTCCCTCCTTCTATGCAGACTTCAGGCATTCCTTAGCTCAACGTCCCAATTCTAAAATGAATCCTACCGATTTATTTGATGTCACCTATTGACAGTGCATTGCTGATCTGTGTTAATTGTCACAGATGAGCCCTGTGAAGGGTCTGATTCCATCTGTTGCAGCAGGTTATCTTTTTACACCTCAGTATTTTGAAGATCGGCAAAATCCTTGGTATTAAATTTCCAGTAACTCAGTGTGCTTAAACAAATCTGACTCTCCATCAGCACCGTTTCACCCAGTGTTTGTCTGAAATTGTTCTTAGGTTATGACCTTATTGAGTAAGTTTCAATCCAGACGGAAATTTTATGACATTTTGTAAAGCTGTGAGAATGAGTATTTATAATTGGAAGTGTGAAACACCTTTAACTATAGCTATACTGCTAGGAGCTGAAATAGTAAGAGAAGTTACTCTGTTCCATTTCACATTGTATAAGCTATTAGACAGAGGAGGTAGAAGTACAATTTAATTCCTCTCTCCCAGTACATTAAAGGTATATTTGTTTTTAGCTCCTTTCACTGGTGCTGTTTTACATTTTACCCTTTAGCATCCAATAAAAACAAAATAAAAGAGAAAAAGACAGAAGAAGGGAGAAATGAAACTGCTGTAGAAAATAACCTCGGAGAATAAGACAACTTCATTTACAATCTAATAAAATATTTTTCATGAGTGTGGAGGGGTGAAAACCACTCTGTAATACCAAGTAACTCAAATATGTTGTGTTGGGAGGAAATGAAAAAGTCAGCAGTCATCGCGTGAGGGGGGCATGCTTCACACAACTGAGCTGTACCTAGTGACTACAAAATGTAATTAACAGATAATTAGGAGACAAAGGCACAGTAGCCACTATGTTTGATCTGCAAATCAATAAACTCTACTAGGAGCTTCTGTGTTGACTTTTTATTAGACTTTTTCTCTCTTTTTTTTTCTCAGCTGACAGCTCTCCAGAGAACTGCAGTTCTTACCCTGCTCTGATCCAAGTCTGATGTCAGTCTGCCTCGCAGCACTGATTCACCCAGATAGTCCTAACAGCCAAGAATTGTTTTCCCTGCCCTACATAAGGTTCTTTCACTTTCTCTGCACCCTCAAGAAGTGAACTCTGGAGCACTTAAAACTCATTTACTTCAAAGCAGTTTCTTGGGTGCAGCTGAATTCTTCTTGGACAATGTAATGGCTTTTAATCAAAAAGTAACCTCTAAGAGGTGGAAGTAGAAAAGATGGAAATTTCTGACTGTTTAATCATATGTAGCACAGTTGAGATTTCATACAAATACACAAAGAGCTTCCAAAGACAAATCAATATTTGTGCTTAAACTGAAAGTCACCAGTAGAAAGAATACAGCATTTGTAATGAAGATGGTGTTCATGTGTTTTTATACATTTTATACATTATACATTTTTACTAATCTTCTCATATGTTGCAGTTTCCCCTTTATCCCTGCCCTGCACAGCAGGCCTCATTCTTTCCATAAAATAACCACATCAAGCGGTAAAGGGAGATTGAGAGCCTTATTTTCTTGAATTTGAAGTTTAATCCTCAAACAGCATTTGATTTTTTGTTGTATTCAGGACTATTAACTTGGTTGTTATTCTCTTTCTACCCTTGTGAGGGTCTCAAGAGATGATGTACACACAGGAGGGGATACATGCTCCTGCTCAAGCACAGAACAACTCAAACACAGAAATCTTTATTCCTAGCACAGGAATGAGAAGAAATACAGTTTGATTTTCAGAAACTAATTTTTTTAGGTTTACCTGCAAATTCTTTTTCTTGTAGACAGTGGAGATTTAATCAAAAGAGTAAAGAAGGCTCTATGATGGTTACAGACTCGCATCTCTTTCAGCAGTTCTGTCACTGAACAGAGTCACTGAACTCATTTCCAATGAGATGAAGCTCAGCTGTTCTCCCAGTGCTTATACACTTGCAGACGTGTAGGTACGCCTTTTCAAAGACCAATATAACGTGACCTTCAATTCTGTGTACAGCCAGTAAGTAATAATGTACAAGAAATAAGTCATAAGAGTTGATTGTATCACACAAGTCTTCAAGGTTTGTTTTATGCAAAACCATTCCTATCATGGAGTAGTGTGGGAGCTGCTCCTCCTACAATGCTGCTATTCAAATGAATTTGAAGAAATTGGTCCCTTTCCTTATAGTTGGTTTTCCATATCTGGACAACTTAACAGGACCAACCAACATGCTCGACGTTGGGGCACTGTCTTCAGCAAGAGATGAACAGTACCATGGACCCTGACCTTGCTGGGACACTCCAGCTTCTTGATTTCTGTCTGTCCTTGCTGTTTATTCTCAACTTGGTGGGATTAAAGTTCAAAGAATTACATTCTGATGCTGAGTTTGGAAAAGTCGGTGCTGCCTGTTTCTTTCCAACCAGTTGTGATTTATCTCAAACAAGACAAGCTCCAAGCAAAAGCTGAGGACTGTCAGGAAACTTAGCACACTCAGCTTTCCAGGTGATTTCAGAGCTTGCTATTTAGCAGAGTTTGTTCCAGGTTATGTCTTTACAAGAAAGCAATCTGGGTAGTACAGAGGTTTGCAGCTGAGAACAAGCTGAGACCCACTTTTCACCAAGAGCACACACCCATCAGTGAGTATTGATCACCTGTGGCTATCATTTACCTTTTTCTTATTTCCTTTCCATGTCATTTTTATTAGTTACACGTGTCAGATCCTTCCCACCTCTCCAATGTCCCTGGAAAGTACAGCGATGGGAACAAGTGCATGTGCGTCTTTCCTCACAGCTTTCAGGAGGCAGAGCTTGGCTTCTTCCTTGCAGCTGCAAGAGCCTTGGGGAAAAAGGTTTGAGGCCACCCAGCTGAGCAGATGTGCAGCAGCAGCTGGAGAGGGCTGTTCTCAGCAGCTCCTCCAGCTGCAATCGTTACCCATTAGTGAGCAGCAGCAGTGTCGCTCCATCACTGTGGTGGATCCAACTGCAGGCCTTCTGCTCCCTTCCCCAGAACAATTCCTTATCTCCTGCCAGCCAGCCTCGCTCTTCTACTTTATTAATTACAGGCTCAGCTGTGAGTCCTTCCACATGCCCGCTCTGGGAGTAACGGTCCGTGAGAAGCCTGATTAGTCTCCCGTGTGGGCTGCCCGCACTGCCAGATCCCCCAGAGGGAGAGAGCAACTGTTAGCTAAACGTTGTCTCCTGTCCCACACAGGTGAGAGACGACAGGGAGAGTAAACGTGGAGGAATGGGAAGAACTGGCCCTGCCTCTTCACAGGGCAGTCTTTGCAGACCCAAGCACACAGGGAGGCAGTAAACTGCAGCAGCATGGTCTTTGAGCACCAGGTCTTTTCCCGGCTATTTTCCTCCTCAGTATCCCAAGCGGCACCTGAAAGCCCCTTTCTGTTGTCCTGGATGTGGCATGAAGCTACACTAAGTCACAGCTCCCTGCTTCTAACACTGAGAAGTTTATGAACTGACTCCCTAGTCCTGCAAAGGTGCAGATGCTGTGTTGCTTTCAGCACACGGAGAATTTCTTGGAAATGAATCTGTTGGCAGCCTCACTCCACATCAGATAATTTTGGTTCGTACCTCTCCACAAGATCAGGGCCCACAAGCTTGTTCACAATGAGACATGGATCTGGAGTGAAGGTCCGGCACAGTAACACTGATAACAGTGTGGTACTCCATGAGAATTATTCCTTTTCTGCCTGGCTCACTGGCCTTGTTTCTGGCACAGCTGTGAACATTTACAGACATACACACATAGCACGCACACATGCGCGATGCCACAGGCAGGAAAATGGGACAGAATAGCACCACATGAAAACTTTTTTTCTTTTTTTTATGAGAGCGTTTTTTTCTTTTTCTCTCCCACCTTTTGTATACTCACACTGAAATTTCCAAGTTTCCATTTTAATTATTTTATCTTTGCAGGTACGCACTCTCAGACATTCAGGTGTGCCATTATCCAAGACTGAAAATAACAGTGACAAGCTATACAATCCTGGGGGTGATGATTTGGGGTTATTTACATGGTATTATGTGAAATCACTGCAATAAAACTGTCCATACAATGCACTCTAATAGCCTCCTTACCACACTATTAAATCCTATAACTGAAACTTACTTGCATTTCTGCTGAGAACTAATGCGGCATGAAGATTGAATTATCTCATGTCCATTTACAGATAATTCTTTGGGTCGCTAGAGTGGGATAGGCCACAATGAAGCTGCTACACCATGTTTAGCTTGGAAAGAAAGCTCATACATCCAAAACGTGAAGACAGCCCCTTCCTCCTTCACCCTGAAACACATGGAACCATACACGCATGGAGACACGTGTGCACAGCGGGGTGCACAGGCAGACCCATGAAGTCGAGAGAGCCATGGGTACATGAAGCTACGTGTACCCACGGCGCACGGAGGCACAGAGCCAGGCATCCAGGCACACTGAGCCACCTGCACAGATGTGTAGTCCTGCACCCGGCCGTGCACGTAGAGAAAACCGCATACACAGCAAAGCATGAAATTAAAAAATGGGTAGCAGTCATTCCTAAATTTAAAATGAACTGCCTGTTCTCTTACATCTAGTAGGAATTAATTTTATGTGTTGGACATAACTTCTCCTAATCAATTTTTTTCTTTTTTTTATTTAAATTGAGGTCAAGCCAGATGGAGGGAAATGACAAGTATCCTTAGATCACACTGAAGATACAGGATGCTGGACGGATGAAATTTTGAACTCATTAATTTCAACAAGAATTTAATCCGTGACATCGTTAGGTTTAAAATTTCCCTGTGGGAAACTATGAGAATAGAATCCCTGAGGGCTGGGTCCTACGCCTAAATATTCTCCGTTGATCTCTTCCCATTCTATGTTTCCTAAAAGAATAATCACACTGACATAGCCTTTGCAAGAGGAGCTAAGAAAAGAGGAACGTATCAAAAATACTGATTCTGCCACATAGCATTACCCTCACCAATCTTGATTTTCGAACAGTGCCAGCCTCCAGCCATTCTTTGTTTATTAGTCAGTGACTTGAAGTCAAATCAGAGTCTGAAATATTTCACAGTGAATCTTTCTACTGATGGACAGATCCTTCCTGATAAATCTGTTTCATCATATTGCCAATGGTTATATGGAATGAATAATTATTAATGCATAATTCCCCTATCTGTCTATCTAGATGCAATATAATTGGGTGAATAATTTATAGCAAACAATTTAAGATTTGTGCCCATTTTCTATTAGCATAGTATCCACAAATACATTATAATTCTCTGAGATGAATTTCTTATTCAGAATGACTTACTATAATTATGAAAACCGGATATAAAGTCTATTAAGTCAGTAGAAAGTATTTCATTGAATTCTATGAACTCTGGATTAGACCTATAATTATTAGTCTGTAGATAAATCAGAAGAAGTTCAATAAAAGTACCCATAGTCATAATTTTTTTTCTAATTCTTTTGATTGGAAATCTTTCATTGCTCTGATTGGATATGCACCCAGGGAAACAGATATACCATGGACATCCAGCCTCACATTTAACTTTTCATGACTCTAGTGCTTTTAAAGATCCTATCAGATGATTGTTTATCTCTTTAGACATCTAAATATCTCTCTTACTTAATTCTTAACATTGCTGCCCATCCTATTACACTGTACATGGGAGCTCCATGGCCAGGTTTCACAAGCTCCTGCTTCTACTGCCTTAAGCGCTGAACTGTGTTTTGTTCCCAAACTAAGGTATTAAACATCCTGCAATAACAGGCCAAGCAATATAAGATAACTAAAGGGACATTCCTCATTAAAAATCTCATACGTTATGATTTTTAGCTAATTCCAATCTAATCCAAATCCAGGGCAAAGAGACTAATGGAACAGACAATTAACAATCTCCTTCACCCCCAGTAGTGAAAGTCAAAGCTCTTGCCAATACAAATCGCTTGTTTCAAAACCAGCAAAGGAAAAGAAAAAATAAAATTCAAAGCTGTTTTTTCTCTGTATGGTTTCTTACCTAGATTGGGTTTCATATTTCTTTGAATTAATAATTCTGCTTTCTTTTTTATTGTGCCTTAAGCAGTCATCTGGCTTCAAAGAACTGCTGTGTTTGCTTTAGCTCCTCTGCAGTAGAAAATACCTTATTAAAGTAATGATCTAATGGTTTAAAACAGGGTTCTTCTAAGCTTAATGGAGGCTCATTAAGTATTCATTCATTAGAGAATGCTGCTTGTGATAAATATACCATTAAGTCACTATAATGCATACTGTCAACTACCAGCATGAACTGAAAGGCACATGGGCTAGTATCCTTATGTACCATATCCTCTTGAACAGTTATGCCTTAAAATGTTGCTGTCCTACAATTTCATATGCTGTAAACTAGGATTTGTAATGTCTAGGATGATGGTGTTTGGTTTCCAGCCCAGGTCTGTGGTGTGTACCACACTGCCGTGGAAACTTTGTCCTAGTTATCCCGAATGCGTGTAATCGACACATTTCCTTACACAAAACCAGGCCCTCGAATGAGCTGGGAACAGGTCTGTAGACAGGGAGATTAGAAGTTACTACCAAAAGAAATCTTGAGACCAGTGGAAACTGGGATGATTTGAGTTATCTCCTTTGGGTCTGCATATTCCGGAATCTGGTTTGGACAGTGTGTATTGGGGTCTCCACAGAGAAAACCACACGCAATGGGCATCTGTGTAGTCCTGTAATAGAGTTTTGCTATTGCTAGTAACAAGTTATATGCTTTTTACTGAGTTTGCAAGGCCTCAGGAGAGGAGATTACCAGGATCACTCTGCCTGAACTTGGCCAGCCTGCAGCTTTGTTTTAATTGTTTTAGCTGTGACAGCAATTTGTTTAATTGATAGGTGTCTGTGGCTAATTTGTTTTGCTTTTGTCATCTTCATAAGGTATAACCATGGTTTTATACAGATAGCAGTAGCAAGTAATTATCCTGTGTAGCATGAGATATTTATGACTCTTGCACAATAATGCTGATTAGAGAAATACAGGTCTGGCATAACAGAGGAGGTCTTGAGAAGTGGAGACACAGGACGAGGCACAGAAGAGTGTAGGCATGGGATAACAGGAGATGGGGCACAGCCTGGCACTGTGGACCTCATGGCTATAAACAACTCACAAATGGTCAGTTAAGGAAATGCAGTCCTGGAGTTGGACAAAAAGAATGCTTTAGGGATACCAAACAGAGTAATATTATATATAATACTATATAATTTATGGAAAAAGAATTATATATAGTGAATTCAGATGTAACGTGGAATTGCAGAATAATGTAAAAAGAACACAGTGTAAAAGTATGTTAACGAACTTTAAAATAACCCAAAATGGATCTTAGAGTGAAGAAGAAACATGGACATGAAACATGAATGTCATTTTCCTCCTGGTGATGGAATTCACGTGCTGATAACTCACCTTAATACCCTCACCTCACCCTAGAATGGATCCACCAAGCTTAGGACTCAGAGGAACAGCAGAAAGATGAGCATAACACCAGGAAAAACAGTATATGTAACAGAAAATCAAAATAATAATAACAACAACAACAACAAAACCAACAACTACTACCACTACTATTATTGAAATGTTTTCTATATTTTTCCTCTTTCTATAATAGTTATGTCTGAACTAATAATAATATTTTGATTAGACTGTTAAGATTTCAGTTATACTAGCAATAAATTCTTGGCTTATGGTATATTTCCTCCTTGTCTATAAATGAGAGTTTGAGTGTGACCAGGACATCACCGCCAGTAGGCAGTAGTTTGTCGATGCCTTGGTTATTGTTTTCTACATCACATCTCCCACCACCTGTCATCTACTTGTGAAGTACCAACTTCTGTGCACAGAGGTGTTTGTAGATCAGTTTTCTTAGAGCCAAAGGGTGTGGGACTTCCACAGCTACCGACAAAGGCTAAGTCAGTATTTCTTTAATGTCCAGTGTGCCAGAAAGGTGTGCATTGCTCTCAAACATCAAATCAGTATATAGCTAACTGTTCACTGGGACATCATTCAATACTGAAGTCATGCATTATCAAAATCAATCACGTAATTGAGAAAAAGATTGACCTCTTTTTACCATGAGTTATACACAGTCTGGATAGAAAAGTGCTTATTTCTTCTAAGGGCTGTAATGTGTTTTTGATGTTGTGTCAGCTTAAAGGTGGATCTCGTTCTTGATGACTAACTCCCCCATCATCTATCATCCACTTGCACCAGCTCACACTCTGCCTAAACCCTGGAGATAGATAGCTGGCTCCCAGAAGATGAAAGAGGTTCCTGAACTCAGCACATTCCCCTCCTGTCAGTGTGGATGCAATTACCTGGAGCCAGGTGAAGCAGAGAAGTTGAACCTTTGCTTGGACACTGCACAGATGGAAGCTGGGTTCTTTGTATGCCATGGCAAAAGGTGCAACAGTAAATTCTCTTGACTTGCCTTACCTCTGCCTTGCTCTTAGCCTCCAGTGCACCTAGAGCATCCTTACCACTCTTTTCCACCCGTCACACAGCCTCCCGCCTGAAGGCTCTTGTAAGGCACTGCAAGCTGCATAGCCTCGCTCTCTACCAGAAGACCCCTGATAGACAGGGCCGTGGGATTGGTATGCAATGCACATGGTCTTCTTTAGCTCACAGGCACAGGGGGGTAATGCTCTTGGGATCAAAGGGCTAAGAGTTTTATCCCTTCTGTCTCCGTACAGCTCCCAATGGTTTAAATGGAGCATATCTGGCAATTCCAGAGGAATTACACTGTTTTAATTTGCATAACACTTATTTCTTTGGAACTGAAGCACAGATTTTCAAAGACATGTTTGAAGGATGAAATTGCTGAGTAACAGGGATAAATTTGTTCTAATGCTGCTTGAAATTCTTTGAAGTTCAGGCAAGCAAAAGTCAGACAGGCAAAGCACGATGCTACAGAATTAACCAAAATTAATCTGAAATTCTTTCTCCTTGTCGATTTCTTACAAATTCTTTTTAACTTAGTTGTGTTCTTTGTTTTTGGCTAAATAGCTTCTGTTAGGAAATATGGATGAACTACTTCCATGATTAGCTGAGCAGGTACATCAGTCTTATTGGGGTGAGCAAAAAGATTTCACAAGCAGTTGGTTTTCTTCTTTTCTTTAGCGCTTTGTCTTTCTCCAGCCCTGTGAAATGTATAGCAGGGCCTTTTACTAACACAGAAGGGATTGGGGAACAGCGTAGATAGCGATCAATTTTGTCTTTTCTGGATACTTTCTTACTGGAGCCAAGAAGCATTTTACCAAGGGCAAATTAATTCTTACCTCAATTCAGCTTCCCTCCTGGGTGCGTTCCTGACTCTCTAACTGCATCTCTTTCTGTACCTGCCTCTTATCCACCAGCCAGCTGTAAACTTAATTGATCCAAACTGCAGAAGAAAATTAATGTATTCCAAATTTGTGGTGGTTGTATTGTCCTAAAATAACCCAAGAAAACTCCAACGTGTACACTTTTTTCTGAGATAGATTCTGTGACTGTCTGATGTAATATTTGATCAAAATTGAGGATCTCTGCTAATGCCCATAACACACAGCCCACCTCATGAGATTAATTACATGACTGAAGCTGGTTCCCCCCCACCGCCGATTTCCCTTCTTTTTGTGCCACTATGGTTCATGATTTTACTCATATTTCCTTTTTTTTAAAAATAATATTAAATTCACCCAACTTCTTGCAACTGATTTATTTCCCAAATGTCTGTTTTGAGGATAACATATTGATATCTTTTGAAAATCAATAGAAAGATAATTAAACAGAAAACAGATCAGGCACCTCAATCATATAAGTCTGCTGCTGCATGATCTTTTATTTCAACCTATATATTTCATGGGCCTAAGGCCACAAACCAGTCTGCTCACTTTATTTCCCTGCCTTTCATCTCAGTACATGGATGATAGCATGCATGGAGCCCTCCATTTATATAAAGTTATATGATATATGGAGTCTTATGATAAAGGACTCAAGTGAAATAATTAAACATGTCAATTAAGACTATACTGAATCCAAACCAATATCCCAAAAGCTAGAGGCTTGCAAAAAATGAAGAGAAACTGTTCTCTATAAAGCAGTCTTAAGTAAACCCAAATCCAATATAATCCTCTTATTAAGTAATATTTGACAGTTCAGTCATGTGCTTTTTTACTGAAAGAAGAGACTTGCTTATTTTAAGCTCCCTGAGTGACAATTTGCATAATGATGATCTTCTCATAGAACTGGATTGATTTACCATTTTTAAACAAGTAACTTCACAACCAGTGTTTGAAACAGGTGTTTACATACTTGTTTCCAGAGTCTATTGAGACTTACAGTAGGACAAGACCCTCCCCTGTATAGATTTCTGCCCCAACTCATATGCTCTTGTGTTCAAGCCACAGTTGCACTCTTCGATATGTATTATGTGGCCATCAGTCACATAACACTTATTGCTGTGGATCTCTAACAATGAGGACAAAGCTGCAAGATTTTGAGTAACCAGAGAGAAACGGTGAACTTTCCTTATAAAAGAATAACAGGAGCCTTGCTGTACTTCTGCAGGAATATTCATTCAATCTTAACATAATGGTGGGTATAGGCTTTAAATGTTATTTAACTGCTGCTTCATCCATAAAGGAAGTGAGATTAAAGAGAAGAGTTGGTGGCAGGAAAATAAAGAGAGAAGATTAAAGCTTTGATGACATAGTCATAGAAATTATACATGGAAAGAAAATTACATCTAATTACACATCTTCTTCCCTGTATTCACTGCTTTATATGTTGTAATTCTCTATTCAGGCTCAGTAGGAGACTGTGACTATGTTGACTTGTAAACTACAGTTAGTTTTAGAGCAACTAACATGAAGGCTTCTTAGTAAGGCTTCCCTGTCTCTGTAGCCATGTGCATTTGAGGACTCTAGAGGTAATTCATCATCATACTAGAGCAGCTTTACATGACTCTGTCTCAACAGGGGTGGTAAGAGCTCTGCAGCTAAACACACCGCGTGTCTTCATGAACACGGAAGATTTTGCTCCCTTTACATTGGTCTTCATGCCAGAAGACATTCTTGTCAGATGGAGATAAGAAGGAGGAGCAGTAAAGCTGCTTCCAAGCTTTCTCCTCAGACACTAGAGTATTTATAAGAATCGGCCCATGGTCATCTTACTTAGCCTGCTGTTAATTTGCTTACGACTTTTCTCCATTCCCTCAGTTTCCACTGGCATAGACATAAAAAGTTTGTTCTGGAATCTAGTTTATTAAACGTGCATCAGAGTAGAGCATCAAATAAATTTTAAGCCAGATTCCTTTAGCTGGTTTAGATCTTCAGCTCCCAATCTCTTCTATAATCTCTGATCCTTCTTAAGTAATGTTTCATAAAGTACCTTTCTAGTACAAGAGAGGGCTCCAGGTAACGCAACTTCCATGACTGGCACTTGCTCTCCAGGTCTTCTCTGATCTTGAATCTTTACTGTTGCCTTCTCTTTGTTGGGATTTCTTATGACCAATCATTCATCCCACAAGCGTGCCATGAACTCTTGTCCTCAGGCTTATTGTTGGTGAGGCAAAAAACTGGTATTATTTCATGAATGCTGAGACTAGTTCCAACACCCATGAAGAACCTTTTTGCCTTTTGAAAGGGTTTATGACAGCTCTTAAAGCTGCTGATAGCCAAGCAGCTCCATTTCAGATTCTGTACCAATGGCTAATGAATTAATTTATGTGGGTGACCAAGTCCTGTACTTGCAGTTGCAAGGGTAGACTCAGTCTCCATCTGAAAAAGGGTAGGACTGAGAAGCTGCCTATTGTTCCCATGTTAGATATGCAGACATGAGTGTGTTGTAATAGGCAATTCTGACAGTAAATTTGTGTCTGGAATCAGATGTCTTTGGCAAGACCCTTAACTATAGCTCTGACTGACCAAGGTGGCTGTGACACTTGTGCTAGTGACTTCATGTGCAAGTGGCCATTTCTGCAATTTAGTAGTTACTATTGTAGGCATTTGGGACAGATAACAGAATCACAGAATCACAGAATCACAGTATCACCTAGGTTGGAAGGGACCTTTTAAGATCATCTAGTCCAACCAACAGAAATAATAAAAAAAAAAAAAAATAAAAAAACAAACCACCAAAAAACCCCTGAAAAAACCCACACCACACACAAAACAACACCAACCCAACACTAAACCATATCCCCCAGCACCATGTCAACTCT
>JAOXNO010000001.1:200569938-200589683 GCA_028565335.1 Limnodromus scolopaceus | reverse complement strand
CAGCCATTCTTCCCCAAGCCTGTAGCGCTGCCTGGGGTTGTTGTGACCCAAGTGCAGGACCCGGCACTTGGCCTTATAGCGGATGATGGTGATTTTTATCTTGCTCCAGAACATGAAGTAAAAATGGTATAACTATCAATGTGCATGATTCCAATTACGTGCCTTGTTGAGGAATTACAGAAATTTTTGTTGGCTCTGAATTGAGATCATTCTGGTTTTACCTCCTTGTCTCTGCTATTTAACGATGCCACTTGGGGTGACGATTGTTCTTCAGCATTCTCACCTGTGCTCAAGGAAGTTGGTACCTTTAAGATTTAAAAGAATTAAAAAAAACCTGTTTCCAAATGCCTTCATTTGTTAACATTGCAGACATTATCATTTAACAACAGTATGTCTATGTGTGCGTATATGCGTGTTTCAGCTCTCTGTGTGGGTACAGTTCTTGGCACAATAAGGCCTTTCCACTCCATGTTCTAGAGTTGTTTTAGCGACACTTACATACACAAGAAAATCATTTCAGAAATGAAGCTTTGGGAATGAGAAACGTTGTGCCTATACAGCAAATTATACTTTCTATTTCTCACTCAATACATTTCAGTGGCACTTAACATAGATGGCCATATCCCAAACCTGAAGGTACAAATTAGGACTCTACCAAGACATGGGCAGTGATGCCTATATCATTGCTGACCTCTGCTGAGAACTCTCAAACTGCCTAAGAGGATGCCTTACTGCCAGGATATTGTCTTCCCATGACAGTTCAAAACTACTCCAAAGACAGAACTTTTATATTTCGAGGAAAAAATTGATCTTTATGAATCAGATCTAGTCTAGTTATGTCATACATTCCGTCAGCTTATATTTAACAGTATGACATGCATGTTAGCAGCAAAGTGAGCCTGACAAAATTGCTCTACTTGACATGGAAAGAATTATTTGGTTCTGCACATAAACTACCAGTTTGCTTTAGAATTGTTATTTTGAGAAATAAATATTGCAAAGAAAATTGATTTCTTATTTCTTCTCCTAGAAGAGTACAAGGACATAATCTCTATAGTACTTCATAAACTTGATTTGATTTTTGAAAGCTCTCTCCAGTGTATACCTCTTAGCTAGGAAAGGAATTTAGATCTTTTGATTGCAATATATTCTCTGCTTAAAAAACAAAATCAAAAGCAAATATCTAATGTATAGCAGGAGATGACAATATAGTATCTTCTCATCAGAAAAAAACATTAAAATATATTAGCAATTTACAGCTGGGAAAAAAATTTAAAAATTATCAGTAGTTTAGCTTACTTCTCTTAGGCAAATTTATATATGGATCCAAAAAAAAGGCATAGTAGTTTTAAAAAGTACCATGCAGTGGGGAGAATTAATAAGAAACGTTGAGTTAGAAGATACCTTGTGGAGCTGATCTGCCATCAATACAGATTATTATGCTGATATAATCTGATCCATGTTACTAAGGGAGTTTGAAAGTTTTCACTTAGTTTTATATTGCCAGGCATGGATAAACTATTTAAGAAGGCTTGCTTATTTTGGAAGGCTTTTCTCGCTGTGTCCTATTCCAGAGTTCCTACCCAGATACTTGAAAAAGATTGTCACGCTGTCACTTTCATTCATCTCTGCTCTGGTCTCAATTCCATTCCTGTCTATAATAGGAAAGTATGACGACCTGCCCAAATGAGACTTTTTGTGAGATTATAATTTCTATAATCAACAATAGATGAGCTCCAACAAAGGATATATAAATCTTAAAAACAGTCAACCTGTATATACTGTTTATATGACTCTTTAGATACAGGCAAAACGTTCATACATCACACAAACTTTAAGTACCTAAGCAAGCCATAAGACTGTAGACATTATAGACATCAGTAAGACTTTATAGATGTCACTATAGACAATGGCAAGAGTGTGGTACCTTCATAGGGTGAATCACCTCCCAAGATCTGAGTAGTTTTCTGCCTGCACACATCTAATGTGGTTTATCTGATATGTGCACTTCTTGCTCAACTGACTATATAGTGAGTACAGGGCAACTGCTTCCCCAGATTCATCACCTCCATCAGCCACATAAACAAAATGTGATAAATCCAGCACTTCATGTTTCAGAAAGCACATGTAAAGAGACTGCCTAAGGTGGCAGGTGCTTAATGAGAAACAGTAGAAATAGGTATGTAGAGGTATCTGAGAGTCTCTAAATTACAAAACATGGCTGAAGAAATTCCCTATAAGAACGACTTGGAGAAGCTGAGTAGCATTCATTCTCCCCTCTATACACAGGATGAGAAGTCATGGATTCCTCCTTGCTGTTTAAAAGATCTTTTTCTTTTTTGTTAGTTAAGAACAAAAAAAAAAAGTTGACACTGAAGGACTTGGAAAGCAAGCAGAAGGCAGGAATCTTTCAGTATTTTTATCAGAGAGGTGAGAAGGCATAATATACATTATTTACCACACAATAGTTACATGGAATATGTTCCTGAGGTTCTTTTTTGTTTTGCTTATGAAAAATTTTATTTAAACATTGATAATGAAATTGTAATTGAAGTCTTCTTAATGATGACAATGACTGAACTCACGTATGAACATAAATACATGCACACTGCTGTATGGCAGAAATTCTTTCAAAGCTAAGGCCAAGAAAATAATGTAGCTCTGGGTTTACAGAAAATAAAATTTCTGAAGCAGAAATAAAAAACATCTGTGGCGGTAGACCTCAAGGAGAAAACGAAGAACTTACAGTTGGTGCAGCAGAAGGTAGAGAGCCAGAGGAAGAAACTTTAGAAACTGTTGAAACAGGAGACTTAGGAGGTGATTTTAGGGTAGTGGTCTAGACAAATGTCTAGGAAAGCATCTGGTAATGCCAAAAGGGAGATGCTCACTTATGACTCTTGCAGGGTGGTTAGGGTGAAGAGAGTGACATCATACGACAAAAAGACTGATGAAATCTCGTGAGAGGCTCAAAGAGAAAAGGGAGAACTAAGATCTGACTCAGTATTCATGACAGGACAGCCAGGTTGCAAAGGTTGTCAGTAGTGTTTCATGTCAGAGGAACATACAATGGAGGGGAAGCAAACCTGAGCTATCACACAGTGAAGTTGTTTACATACAGCTTAATTAGCACAAGGACTTCAATGAATCTGAAGGAAAAACTTCACCTCTGGGCTTGTTCTCACACCAAGGTTATCACACTGCGATGTGCTACATAAAATTAGCTGGAAAGAGTAAACTTGCCTGAGGTCCTATTCTGCTCTTTCCCAGCAGAGTTTCTGTTACTCTTGTCACAAACTGACTAAATATAGATTATCCTCTTTTCCCCAAGGTTTTATTTGTCTTTTCTTATCCTGGCCTTTCATAATCCCAGGGTTGTGCAGGTGCCATACATAATCTTCCGTGTTATCGGGAAACAGCACTGCAGGGTTCCATTTAACCAGCACAAGCTGTCGCCTTCCATTGCTGCGGTTTTATAACTATAAAAAGACAATTATACATACTGTGAGAATGCTGATCACTGCACTTTGGAAGGCTGAAAAAATGAATTGTGACTTCAGTTACATGGACTTATGGTAGCTTGAAGGTGAAAGTTTGAAGCTCAGTGCCTAAGTCGTAATCATTCTTCCCAAATGAATCATTTTGTTATAGAGATTTTTTTCTGTAAGAAATCAAGGTGTTGT
The DNA here is from genome assembly GCA_028565335.1 of Limnodromus scolopaceus. Taxonomy (NCBI): domain Eukaryota; kingdom Metazoa; phylum Chordata; class Aves; order Charadriiformes; family Scolopacidae; genus Limnodromus; species Limnodromus scolopaceus. The sequence continues at coordinate 200,586,003 of JAOXNO010000001.1, read as the reverse complement.
TTACTTCTGTATGGTAAATTACTTTCATCCCAAGATATTTACTTATTTTGAGTTTGCTATTACTTTCCTTAAAAAGTATATGTATTCTTTATGGCATCACTCAACATTATACGGCAGTACACCACCATTCACTGCTGGGCCTCTTTAGTATAGTCTGCCCACAAACTGAGTTTTGCAGATGTTTGCCTTTGCTTTAGGATGCAAGTTAGATGAATGACCACAGTATCTATCTTGGTAATGTGACTGATCAGGTGGCTACAGCTGAGAACAAAACTGGAAATATAAGCCATTAGATGCATTAGCTGTAAGGACTGCCGTTACTATTGTCCTTGTTATTATAAACTACGTAGAAAGACCATAATTATTCAAATAAAATCACTGCTTTAATCAGAAAATAGTGTGTCTTCACAAAACTGATACATTCACTGTGTGAAGTCTTCAGATCAGTTTCACAAATGCTGCTTCATCACCTCAAGTGTGTGGTCATAATCATAGAATCATAGAATGGTTTCAGTTGGAAGGGACCTTAAAGATCATCAAGTTCCAACCCCCCTGCCATGGGCAGGGACACCTCCCACTAGACCAGGTTGCTCAAAGCCCCATCCAGCCTTGAATACTTCCAGGGATGGGGTATCCACAACTTCCGTGGGCAACCTGTTCCTGTGCCTCACCACCCTCGTAGTGAAAAATTAATAACGTGAAGTGGAAATTTCATATCAGCTTCACATTATGTCTTCATATGTCTTCATACAAATATTAAATTTAATTTGTCAAGGCAGTAGTGAGACCTCATTCACCCTTTCAATAGTTGATCTCTTATACCTTACACACTGTGCCATGTTTTCAAGCAGAAACTGAAGCCAGAGTAAACAAATAAACAAATAATCACACCAATCAACTGATGATGAAAGCCCCACTTCAGGTTAATGTGCGTTCAGAGGTCACGGGATTGAGTCCTGCCTCTTCATTCTTCTGATGTCACTGGAAGTTGTACATACTGTTTATCAGACATTGCCTGCCACGCTGGCAGTGTATAATACCTAGCCCGGTCTCTGACAGGGGACAGGCAGTCAGCCAACACGAACATCCTGATGGTGATTTCAGAAAGAATCTAAATGCTGGTTTAGCATCTGCTTCAGGTCCTAATGCTGCTGGAGACACTTAGGGGAGAAAGGTCACTCACCAGACTTCTTCAGGACAGGATGAAGGAAATCAGTTTCAATCCCCAAAAGCTGAAACCAAAGGTGTGAATCAATTGTTATTACCATTTGGATTTTTGGAAGTGCAAGTGAAAATCCTCCTGAAAGATTTGTGCTTTATGTAACGCAATCCTATACTCCCTTGATACTCTCATACTCTAAAACTAACGATTTCTATTTTCCTTTCATGGGCTATAACAACCATATATTTCCCCCAGTAAACTGCATGCAGGATGTTGAGTAGGTACATGGGCACAGAAAGTTGGGGTTTTTTTCTCATCACCATCTACTCCAATAGAAATCAAAATAAAATAGATGAAGGATATCCTTATGTTAATATTTCCCTGTTTCATACTAGCAAGGTCAGTATTCATATGTTTTATCTATTTCATGAATGCTCTGCATGTCAAAAAAACCTGCCTGTAGGCAGCTTTAGCCTGTACACCTAAAAGAAAAACAGAATTACTTGCATTGTACCAATGAATTGATGCATTTTACTTGATTTTTATTAACTGTTTCCTCTTCTGGAAATCTTTCCAGAGCTTACCAAGCAAAAGTTTCCCTGTGTCTAATGCATTCCAAAATTAAATAATACTGATTTCTGCTGGATTACACACTATAATCATGCATGTTCAGACCAACCTCTGAAGAAATGGATTCATTTATGGCCTTCTGCAATCTCAATCTCAAGGCTATGCACATACATATGCAAGCATTGGCAATTTGGGGAAAGAGTGATTTCATATAGTCTATAGGCATCCAATCACCTTAGAGGAATAAATATCAACACATCATCTGAAGTCAGCAGAGAACAGCACACTTTGCTAGAGTTCAGAGTACAAGTCTGATTTTTATTCATCTTCTAGAAGATCAATGCCTCCCTGTTGGCTACAGAGGAACCATAGAAAGACCAGATTTCTAATTTTGGCACCTAATTTATATACCTAAAATAAGGTGATATGATTACCCTCTAAAGCCTGAATTCATCTACCATAAATTAGCCATCTGGAGGTTATAAATGATTAAGTATGAATCCGCAATTCATCCTGCCTATCCTCAGCCCTCAGTCGACATCAGAATCTGCTTTTCATCCAGGCAAGTGAAAGTCCAGAGCTGTTTAAACTGCCCATTTTACTCTGCTGCAGAATCCTCCCACCTCTGCCCAAATTAGACACCTAGCCCTTGCTAATGTCTCAGTCATGATTAATCCCCCTAAGGGCAGCTGTCAAAATCCTTCAAAATTCTTGCTGAATCTCAGACCCACATAAGTAGCTAGCAATGGACATTCTCAGACTGAAATGCTCACCCTCTTATGCTCAGCCCTGGCCTCCTCCAGCTCATCTCGACCTTGGAGTTAATAGGTAGTGAAATTAGAGAAGCAGAAGAGGTAGTGAGAAAAAAGAGAGGTTTTTTTTTTTTTCCCTAGGAGCTTTTAAACATTCTCTGGGCATTCTGGCCAACTGTTCTTGTAAGGGATGGTCTTTCTATTTTAATTAGCTCTGTGATTTCCCAATCCTCCTATGGGCCTAGAGATAAGTCTGCTTTGCAGCTGATAGTGTCAAAGTGCAGTGCTCATTTAACTTTGGCAGTGTCTGGTCATCTAGTGACAGACTTCAGCGAGTACAAATGACTTGCCTTTTTTGATGCCCAGTGTGAAATAACAAAGATTCTGGGTGAGACATGTGTCATCGCTTGCAATAGCCTTGGCTAAAGGAGGAGAGGGCAACATTGGCACTCACAAAAACATTTTGTTGGCCTTCAACCACCATCTGCACAGGTCAGGCAAAAAGCCAGATGCATCATTCAGGGTGAAATTCTGTCAATGCAGTGGCTATAGAAGGGAACTGGCTGTTTGGCCTGAGGAAGCAGCAACACAACAAAAAGCAGTCACCTGCCTTCAGGAGCTGACTTATTCCCCTTTGGTCATCTGACCTAGGAGAAATGAATCTAGCCTTGCATTCATATGAAATTTTCTCTCATGATTTCTAGATCAATCAATCCTAACATATAAAAATGTAATCAGACAAGTGTTAGAAATGCGTGGTCGTTCTATCACAAAATCTTTTAGCATTTCACATGACATCAGTTGGAGGGATCCAATGAAATAATAAAATGCAGGTGCCTGATAAAGCAGAACAGACTCCAGCACACTTCTGTGAAACTCATTCATATGGAAATGAACAGGGAGCTTCATATCTCATTTACAGAAAAAAAAATTGCTTAAAAAGCATGTCACAAATGAAGATCCTAGAAAATAACTTTGTTTTCATGCCATATCCTTAGAGCATACTTACAATAAAGGATTTAAAGTCATGAGGTGACTGTGTTTTGAACTTGTTACATTACGTTTACCATGCAAATAACGTGAGCACAGTTCTGTTACAAAGGAAAAAAACCAGATGTGTATTTTCAAAACAATACATTTATGAAGACTATTGTCCCAACAGAAACAACTGTTGCTAAGAAAAAATAAAAATTGTGAGTTATCTAGATTTTGATGTAAGCAACAGATTATTTCAGGAAGAGATGCAACCATACAATATTCAGTCAGAATCATCTAGATGTAAAGGGACAGATGGGGAGAATAAAGGTGTGATTATAACAGCAAAGCTCTTCATGCTGAAGTTTACAATACTACCTGAATAAACTCTTTCCATAAAAAAATGACTCAGTGGCAAAACACTGCATGGATTTTTCGGAACCTTTGAGACATTTCCTCTGGATATTGCCACCTAAAAAGATGGTAATGTTTAGCTAAAATGAGACCTAAAACATTGCTTGCACTCCTATCCTCTTTTGTGGGTTTTGTGTTACTGGTTAGGTGGTTTTCTTCCAGGAGACCAAAAGGCAAGCACCACCCTTGGAGGATTCACAACAGCATTTTACAGTCAGAACCATCAGGTTTAACTTATTCATTTATCCAATCTGAATGATTTTTTTTTTTCTGTAAAAATCTTGTGTTTAATTGAAAATCTGATTGTTTCCCTTATCAGGTTTACCTTCATTTACCTTCACTGACCCTCCAGCAGTTAACCCTTTCTAAATAACTTATGTAAGAAGCACAGTTCCCACTAATTAAAATCACACCTTAAGGAGAAGATCAGCAAACCGTTGGTCTTGAGGTCTCACTGAAATAAAAATGTTGTAAGGACTGCTATTTCACCTACAAGATATACAACATTTTTTGAAATTAGTATCTGTTTAAGCTTTTCTGTTAACATTTAAATGCAATGATCTTCATTTTTTATTATTCCTTCATTTCTCTATGAGCAAAAGGAAATATGATAAATTGCCTCTGGACATTAAAATATCCTCGATGGAATCAAAGTAGTGTGTGTGTTTGTTATCTTGAGAGTGAAATACATGGAAAGATGAGTTTACCTTTCAGAGAAGACATATTTGCTTCATTTTCTTTGACTCACACTTTGACTCACTTTGGTTTTGCTTATAGTTTCGAGGTAGTGAGAAAAAGGAAATGTTTAAACTCTGGTGCATTGTATACAAGGCTAGAAAGCTTTAAAACAGTAGTTCAAATTTTAAAAAAAGAAGTTTTTATATATAATATAGCAAATAAAGATTTTTTAAGTTCATATTTGTTATTAATTGAAGTTCATCAAATCATGAGCCATGAATACTTAGTGAAATGCCTTTTTCCAAAGAGCAGAACTAAAATAAGAAGACAATAGGAAAGAAGTATCAGTGATCTAGCACTCAGTGCTAGTGATCTAGTGAGCATTAATATTTCCTTGATTCAAATAAAACATGCTTTATGGTGGGAACTAAAAGAAGTAGTTCCAAAGATAGTTAGACATTTATTAAGACTGAAGAGTATGCAATTCATCCAAACTTAAACAGTTAGTGACAAAAGACTGAAAGGAAACTTCAGAGTTAAATCCCTTTACTTTGCTCTGGCTGCTAGGCAAATTCCTAGAGAATTATGCTGGAGATTTGCAGCCTAGAATCCAAAGTGAAAGCACAGCCAATTAGATAAGTAATATAAAAACGCTAGTATGACTAAATTATGTCTTGATCATGCTGTGAAACCAACAACAGTGTAAATTTCCATTTGAAATAATATACATATTTCAGTTCCCCTAGTTTTGTTGGACAGAGACACCCAGATTTTAGGGAAATGAGATAAAGAAAGGGAGCCTGTACTGTTGGCATGGCAAAGTCACTGGCTACAGTAAACCTCAAATTTCATCACAAATTTATAGTGTCAACAAGTCATCCAGATGATTAGATCCAAACTTGTACAAGACCTTCTAATAAACAGAGCATTCTTAACACAATGCAGTCTCTCAAAGTTACACAATGCAGGTTCTTAACTACATGGCAGCATGTGTGAAAGGCTTTTCAGTGAGTCAGAAATCTGGCAAGAGCCTTTGATTCCATTAGATGAGAAACAGAGGAGACATAGGAAACCTTGGAAATAACTGAGGAATGGATTTAAATATAGTCTGAAAATATGAAGCACAAAGCGTCAAAAAGTTTATCAATAATGAAATGGTCTCTGTCTTCTTATGATATTTGTAGGCATGCAAAAATATTTTATTTTTGTTTCCTTCATTCCAACAGGTATCTAACAATCTGACTAAGGTTTAAAAAAGAGGTCTATACTTATATCTATCTCAAAGGATTGTGAAACAATGCCTCTCTTTTGCAGCTGCCAAGCTCTGGGAAGTTAGGTTTCTCAGACCCATTAAGCATTGAAATCTGTACCCAGTTTCTCCCAGTTTCTGCCAAAGATTAATCAGAGATGCCAGGTGCCTGTTGCACTGAAACGAAACCATGTGACAACCCAGAACAGATGAGCTCACCAGAGCAGAGGAGAAGTGAACAGGCACTAGGTTTTCATTTGCTATGTCTGGATGGCCCAGGGAATCACACCAAGCTGCAAAACAATTTGTTTTGAGGCCACAGGCTCTGGTTGATCCTGTCTGCATAGAAAACAATTGCATTTTACTATCTCATGCTGTATGTTGCTATGCATCCCTAAATCATCAGGCAGTAGGAATCAACAGTAGGAACAGTTATTACAATGTAGTTCTCATATTAATGAGAGCCAGTAATTAATGTCACACCTAGATATGGATATGGATTATTCTTCAAGTTTGCCCACTCACATAGGAACCAGGTCTAACTGGAGCAGAAGAAGATATGGTACCACAGAGGTCTGTCCAAGCTAAAGTGGATGTGGAGAGGGAGTCGTTTCCTTGTATTCTAAACTGCTCATACCAAGATCATGGCTTGAAAAAGCAAGGAGAAAATCATGTTCCTTTTTCCAATATTTAGTGCTCTGGAGCTAAGAAGAAGATTCTGCCTTCCAAGACGATCAGTCTGGCAGGTCTCACTGACACTTTATAAAGAATTAAACTTGACAGAGCTAAGTAATGTCTAGACATGAGAAATTGTACATCAACATCTTTAAAAGTGTCCTAAGGGTATCGAACAAAAGTTAGAAGTTTTAAGCCCCTTGAAATTTTTTATGGGAAAGTAAGATCACAGAACTGAAAGACAAAAAATGAACATTATCTAACATATAAGTAGGAAATAGCAAAAAATCCTCCAATAAACATTATCACCTTACTAGGAATTCAAGAGCACATTTGGGAAAAATTCCTTGATCTAAATTTAGCCAGATGCATAAACTCCAGCTTTCACTCCGTGCAAAGGTCAGAATGCAAGCAGAAAACTTTCAACACAGGTAATTTCCACCGAAGCATTATGTGAGACTGTCTTTCCTTAATGTTCTCCAAATATCATACAAGAAAAATAAGTAATTCACACAATGCATTTTTAACAAAAGAAAGTCCCTCCCCTTCCCTCCCCTTCACCTTCCCTTTGCTTCTTTCTTTTTTTTTTTGGGGGGTGGGGTGGGGTGGGGGGAGTGCCTTCATTTAATACAGCAATCAGAACGAGCTAAATCCCTGCACTACTCAGTTAAGCGAACAGCTAACAATGCTGCTAATTAAGCCAGAGGCATCATGGGCACCTTCCTATTGATCATACGTTTGCATGTTGGTTTTGGGCTCAGAGCCACGTCTAAGCTCTGCATTACTGAAATCACTAAAAACAGTACTGTGAGGAAAAATGCCATAAAGGGAGACAGAAGGTCTCTGTGGTAATTAAAGAAATTCTGAGTGATTAGAGACCCATGAAAACGAGGATGCAGAGCTTACACACTATTCTGCCCCTCCCTCCAGTACCTGGTACTGAGCTCACCTGGGGTACCTTTAATCTGAAGAACAGCTGCATCTTTGCTACTTTTCCATTTACAACTTCATTTCCTCTGCCATTAAGACTTTTCATCCTGCAGAGAGTCTCACTTCAGAAAAGCATTTTGGTATCATACCTCAGTACAATTAACAGGGATTTAATATATGCTTAATTTTTACAGTGATCTTCACTGGTTTACTGACCAGAGCCTTCTATGCCTGGGAAGAAAACCTATAGTAATGCTTTCATTATTTTTTTTCATTCTCTATTGTTATGAAAATAGTTGGAACACTAATAAAAAAAGGGTAGAAACCCTGTGAGCCAGAGATTTATTGCTCGTACAGTCTGTAGCAGAGCAAAGCTTCCAGCTAAGTCACTGGGCTCTTCAACTTCAAAGGATGCTGAAGGCACTCAGCTCCTTCCAGGGCCCAGCTGGACACATGGCACACTCACACACACTCTCACCCCTTTAAAACAGGAACATACAGTTAGTACTACAGGTGTTGTGTTAAAGGGGGGAGGGAGGAGAGAGGGAGAGATCAGAGTACTGGGGGATGGAAAGCAGGGGCGCATCTGCCCACCCAGGGGAGCGTGGTCCATCCAGCTACCAGTGGTTTCACCAGCAGGAACATCTCTACTCCAGGGACAGTCTCTTTATGGTACAAATTCCTCTGCAGTCTGGTTAGCTCTTTCTGCCCTGTGCCCCCCATTCACTCAGATATTCCCAGTGTGTGCAGGGCCCATGCTGTCACCGGCGCTGATATTCAAAGGGTATGAGCAAGGCAAAATTTGTAAAAAGGTGCAAGATTTTTATTAGACCAACTAACGTAGTTGGAAAAACAACCAAACAGAGAGGCTTTGAGGCACTTGGAGCCTTGAAGAGCAGTTTACTTGCCCAAAAGTTGTCTCCTTTTTTCCAGCTACATCTGTTGATTTAACAAAAAGTATTACCTCCCAGCACAAACCAGTGCTTCTCTTAGATATGGCAGTGAAGAGTCAGGGAAGCCTGTCTGACACACAGAGACTTTGTCTGAGCTCCAGAAATGAACTCATAATCACCGGACAGGACATACTTGTGAAGTTTTATATTTCATTTGCTTTGTAGAAGAACTTTTGTAATTACAAGCCTTCTACAGCCGCATGATAACGTGAAATCTGACAATAAGGAAAAAAAACCCAATAGTTTTCATCCTGAATCTCAGAATAAAAGGTGAATAACTTTATGGAAAATTTATTCCACCTATAACATGCTGTTATTATCAATTTAGTTCAGAGAACTTCCTGAAAATTAATGAACATCACTGAAATGATTTTCTTGCTGACTCGGTGTCTAGGGGATTACCAGCCTGACAGAAAGAGGAAAAATATATATACACAGACTTCTGGGTGCAGAAATCATTTTCTTTTTATCATGTATAAACAAAAAACAGCAATATTTTTTACTCCAGTAATTTATGAGCAAATATCTCCACTGACACAATAATTTTGCAGCTACCCAAACCAGGAATGATTGCATGATGGGATTTTATTTGTGAAGTATAAATTAGAATTTCATCATAAACCCAGAGTATTCAGCAAGGCTTTCTATCGTTACTTGGATTCCTTTATATATATTAAAACAAACCAAAAAACCCATAAAGATCTAAATTAATGGGTATATAAAAAACCAAGGATTTTCAAGTATGGCTGCCTGGCATTTCAACATAACTAAATTAATTTTAAAATTACTACAGGAACAGTATCTCATCATTTTGTGCCATGGAAGCCTTCTAAGTAATACTATGAGAAGCAAGAATACAGCAAGAAGCAAGAAACAGAAGCAAGAATCTGTAAGAATTAAAAACGATGTCACTGTTGTATGAAGTGCTGAATACATCTTCAAGTGCTGGATTTTGGACCCTAGGAGTAATCATGTAAACCAAAACATGTTTCTTTGTCCATAGTTGTTACAGAGCAGAACACACAGGCCTCAGCCAAGAGATGAACAAATATAGCGAGAAGGAGTTCTTGACCAAAAGACATTTCAGCTTAAATACACAAAAAAAATCATAGAAGTTTCCACTAGGAAGGTCTTGAGATGGAGATTAAGTGATTTTCCCACACTGACAAATGGAAGCTCCTCCAAAACACAGGATGGAAACCCAGGGATCTTCAGTTTGACCACTGAATTAAACACCAGACAGAGACAGATTTTAGATTAGTTTCTCTGTTGGACATCAGCAGCATCTTGGGGAGGTTTCTGATCTTATTTTCAATCTGCTTGACTTTGCAATGTAAATATCTACATCTGAAACTGTATTCTCAGCTGTCCATTTTGTCAACAGGGAAAAACAAGTTCTTTTAGATCATGATTTATCTGATGTATTGTAGATATCTGCCTTAGGCTAAATTGAATTGCCCTGGCAATGGCTCCATCTCTCCAGGATTGCAAAGAGAGTCCAGGGTGACCAACTCGGCTGAAGTAATTTACAGAGGAGGCATCTCAATTTGACTGAATGAATCTTCCTCCATGTGTCAAAGGTGTGAAATGCCCCCAGTGAAGCAAGAAGTAGAAACAAAGTGGGAAGTGATAATTTGTTTCTACAGTTTCTATTTGCATATGTGTCAGTGCAATGTTAATAACGTAAAACGTAATTTAGAGCACAGATTTTGCCTGAATTAATTTTCTCCCATTTCTTCTGCTAAGGAGACTTAGTAGTCCATACAACAGCACATAAATGAGCTTTGGGGAATGAAATAAAGACAAGATGTACACTGCCCTCTTGATTCTACTCTGTAAAGAAACTGAATTTACTGTACACAAAAAGGACTGGCATTAAATTCCTTTGCATGAATTTGGGGAAGATGCTTATTCTTACAAGAGGGTCTGATTGTTTCTTTTTCTTGCAGAGAAAATGATAAGTGTGTTGACTACTATAAATTATTAACTTGAGGCTAATTACATAGGTTTAATGGTTATTGAACAAATCGGAGAAGAAATTATCTTCTCAAAGAGAAGAAAGAAAAGTAGCAGTGAAACTATGTATGAGAGAGACCATTGGCTACTTCTTACTAGTTCATCCTGAGAATAAGAATAGGACTAAACAAATATATGAAATAGGAAAGAATTTGAAAATCAAAGTGAACTTGTAAAACTTGTAAAAATCAATAATGCTGTAATGAAAGACGTTAAAACTTCTGGAAAATATTAGCGGCATGTTATACATCTGCGTCAGTTGTCAGTTGGTCGTTCTTCAGTTATATACCAGTATTAATCCTCTTATGACTCCTGTATTTTTCTTTTTTCTTCTTTGAGACTATTTTTAAGTTCACCAAATAAGTTTCCCAGATAGAAAATAAAAGTGAAGCTATAGCTTGTATGGTAAGAGGCTTCCCAAATCTGTGCAAGAGCATGAACAACACAAAGACATGATAACCTTCAAAATATGTCACCCTATGTTTTTCCACATGAAGCATTTATCTATGTCTAGAAGAGACCATCTACAGTCTTAACTACACTAGAGGCCAATTTTATACAGAAAAAGTCACTCTTCAAAGCTCAATTAATTTTTATATTTTTAGCTTAATCACTATTGCGCTCATTGGCTATGCCTACCAAAATAGGAAGCAAAAAGCTGTCCAAGCAAAATGTACTAAAGCAGATAAATCCCATGTTGAGGATTTGTGGGGCACTGCTTTCATAGCTCCCACACGGGCACACCACAGCACAGAAGCATTCTTTTCTTGCTGTGTTCATAGAGGAAAAATGTTAATAGGAAAAAATTGAGAACATTTTAAAAAGCAGATGTGTAAGATGTGATACAAGTCAACACAAAAATAAAAATATTTTTGGTAACCAACATAACAAAACTAGTTGATAGGGATAAAAGCAGAAATTATATTAACTAATAGACATGCCAAGAGGTGATGAAGCATTGGGGACTAGAAATTGCAAGAAACTATGTCAGGCTGACAGTTCTGCTTGTGAATCAGAAGGTCCTCTGCATCCGACAGCTTTAAGTGCTCAGGAGACAAAGTTGCTTATGAGCTGTCTATGTCTGTGAAAGGATCTGTTAAAGGGTCTCATGAAAAGATCTCATGAGAGACAGAAAGCCGTCATGAAGTGTGGTATTGTGACCATTAAATGCAAGAGCCTCTCCCTATGAGTACAGTCCTACCACTACCCCAGCTCCCGCCGTGGAGCAGAACCTTATGGAGAAAGTGTCAGATGCGAAAAAGTTTACTTCAGGTAAGAGATGATGCAAGAAGGGGGAAAAATCACAAATTCATAAAAGTCTATGACTTTTGATCATCCTCTTTACCAGTTTCTAAAATTGTCCTTACTTTTTTACTGACAGGAAAAATGTAATGAAGAATCATCATTTCCTCAGAAATGTCTTACCCATAGTAGCCATTTTACACCAAAGATATTTGACATATTTTTACATTTGCTTTTGCCATGTTGCTTAATGTGTTCCTGAAAAGCATTTAGTATTACTTCATGGAGGATAAAATAAAAATCTGAATAGAGTAATATATGCATTACTTTTTCACCTCTGGAGACCCAGATTCAGGCTCTAATGGGATTTCTGCAATAAAAGAGATACAATATTTGACTACAATGATATTTCAAGTCATGATTAAATGACTTATTTAGATGTTTTGGGACCTATTCAATATGCTTGCTACTGTGTTCCATATTTTCATAACATTGAAATCTTTCTGTTAAGGATTTTATCAAACTGGTGCAATATACAATGTCAGTCTGAAATAAAATACAATGACTGTCATAGATATTCATCTCTAAAATGGACATACAAAGTAGTCTTTTTCTCCTTTTTTTCTTGTGAGATTTGGAATGACTAAAATCCAAGTCATTAGCATTCAGGTTGTTTATGACATTACAAAATGATGAAAGTAGTTTGAAATGAGTAGTAGCTTAAAGTGTGAGACATTTTGTGAAATTATGCATCTGTTTCTTCACTGGAAAATTTGTATGCCAGCCAAGGAGTAGCAAGGCAGAGATACTGTGATTAAAGCAGAGAAAATTTTATTATAGTGTCCAGTTCAGGGTCTCAGCAGTCCAGGTAAGGGTTTTTTAGCATTCCCAGGATACACAAAATACACTTCAAAAATAAAAATGGAGTATAAAAACTCTAATAATACGCTTCCCATACTTTCTTAAAATAACTTGAATTTGTAAATTGACAGACCTTCAAAGATATTTAGAAACGGCTGCACATATCTAATCTCATGACCATGTCAATAATCCAATGATTATAAAACTCACAAGACAAATATTTCCCTAAGAGTTCATAACAGTTTAGTTTAATATAAAAGAGCGACCATGCAAAATGGAAAAAATACCTAGTAAAAGATCCTAGTCACAAATTTTATTAATTAAATAGAGATTGCAGTCAAAGAGAGATCCATTTGCAAGCCACTAGTAAAATGTTCTGAATTCAAAGTTCAAGAAACATTTAATTGCCAGGTTGAGAGCAGTGTTAGTAGCAGTTTGTCATCTTCTTGGGATCTGGTTCAGAAATTGGTTCCCAATGAAGGAAAATATGCACATACTTAAATTTAATTTCAGAGACGTGTTTGCACATACCTAAAATTAAGCATGTGCTCAGTTAATGAACTTATATGAGTCTTCATGGGCTAGAGTCCAAAGTCCTGTTTTGCAGATCAGATTCAAAGTTGTGTAGACACACCAGTTTTATTAAGTATTACCATTGGGTTTTGTTCATCTCGTTTTCATTACTATATTCACATTTTTCACATACATTTCAAGTAGCTTATTTTGAGTCAGTCATGCATCATGAAAATGCTGGTTTTGTTTCTAATTTTTGTGTGATATCTATAAAAATATTAATTACCTGAATATTGGAAAATACATAAATTGCTACATTAAAATATTTAAAAGTAGAAGCAGTCCTTAAAGCAGGCTCTTATAATAAAAGGAGCCATATAGTAAATTTTACAAAGTGTTAGTAGAGACTTCTGTTTTTCTATCAAAAGTCCAAAAGATATTATTTACTGCTGATAAAAACATATGTACTACGGCTGTTTGGAAAAGAGCCTGGAAGGTTCACATAGATGGAGAGAAACATTGATCAAGAAAGAGTGAAAGATCCTGCTGTATTTTGTGTATTTGGTGGCCAGAGGGAAATTAAAAAGGTGAAGTTAGTCATGTTCCCAAAGGACAGGTGACAGTATAAAAAAAAAATTCCCCCAAACTTATAATTCAGTCACCTCAATTGAGCAAAGAGGTCAATGGTAAACTTAGCTAAATGCTAGATCCTGTAAGGCAGATCCAGTAGGTTGCATGCTGTCACTCTGTTATGCAGACCTCAAAAGGGTTTGAGGGATGTGACATTCAACTTGGGAGTGACTGACAGTACAAACGCCCACCTCCAGCTCACTTTGCTGAGTTGTTTATTTTCTCAGCACGGGAGGGGAGGGAGGTTTGTCTCCAAGACTGGGATTCACAGAGGTAGAGATGATGAGTTCTGGGACATGGAAAATAGATGGGAAACACCAAGCAGTGGCTACAGCCTTATCTCCTGTATGAGATCAAGCACCTGTGGGAGACTGCGAATCAAAGCTTGCTCTTTTGTGACCAGCAACACAATATTGGGTAGGGGTAAGGTCAGGGTGTTTTCTTACTGGTCCTTGGGTCATTTCTAAGATGTGGCTGATTTTTCTATATAAACGTAACAAACTTTACCTTTCTGCATACCCTGCCAGCAGGCTACTGTTTCTTGCTTTCCTGGCTATGCACTCGTTCAGATTTAGCAGGTGGTAATTTCTCTGTAGCCTGCTCTCCTGGATACTCATGTGAGATGTCAGAGCTGTGGGCTCATCTTCTGGTAATCTGAGGTAGATGACAACTCTAAGTACTAAGGGAAAATGTCTACCACCACTGGTTTTATTGTCACCCTATGTTTGACCATTATAGCTCAAGTGAGTTAAAATCTAAGAATTTTATTGGATTTTTCCAGAAACTCAGGCAATGGATAGCTGTTTTCATAGCCAGCATTAGTCGAGATTCTGTTTGTTGATTTATTTTTGGCTTAGGCAGTCAGTTCCATTAAGAATGAGGTGTGTGGTAACATACTTTTCAGGGCAGGTAGGTACCTACCCCTTCCAGTGTTCCGAGAAGATTTGGGCTGGACTGTCTGATACTTAGCCCATTTCAGGTATGTAACCAGCTTAAGCAGGGCTTGGACTAGATGATCTTAAAGGTCCCTTCCAACCTCGCTGATTCTATGTTTAGGCGCCTACATATCACACTATTTATCTAAGCATCCTTTTGAATGTGAATCTTAAAACCCCTGGGTCCGAGTCTCCATTTATCCCCTCTGTTTGTACCTTACCTGCATCATATTTTGGAGTCTGGTAGGTATGAGGAAGCCACAGGAGACTGGCTTTGCCTTCGTGTTTGCTTTCAGTGATTCTGTCCTAGGCACATCCTCGCAGTTAATCCCTGGGGTCTCATGTTAGGCTGGGAACCACACTCCCCGTAGGGAATCACAACCATACACCTTTCCCTATGTCAGTCCCAGAGAAAAGGCAGCTAAAGCAACTATACTTCACCCAAGCACAGGGCAATTCAGCCCCAAGGTAGAAAGCAGCCCAACAGTCATCAAAAACGGCTTTACAGATGTTTTGTGAAAGTGGAAAAGTTTTTTTCTTTAATGGTATAGGTGGGTAGATGGTGTGCTTTAAGTCTCTGCAGGAGTTCAGCTCTTTGGGCTTGGTGGGCAACATTATAGCTGCCTTTAGGTTGGATTTTAATTTGGAAATGAAAGGTAAATTATGAAGTAATCACTAGCAACAATGAGAGTTTACTCCCAGTACCAATGTTTAAATCTCCATTTCATTAAAAAATTAGGACAGCGTGTACCTGTGTTTCCCATTGCACCACCATCTTCAACAAGCGAAATAAAATGGGGACAAAAGTAGAACTCTGCATCTCTTTTTGAAGAGCTATCACATTTGGTTCTTGGGTGCTGCAGTATCCCAAAAAATGTCAGAATGTTTCTAAAATTTGGAAGGAAGTTGCCTAGAAATTTTTCTGTTTTCCATCCTCATTTACCCCTCACTGAGGAAGAGATTCACAGCACACAGCTATCTACATTTGTTACAAGCCTCAACATAAGACAGATCCATTGGAATGTGAATATTGACTCAAGAGTCTGAAAAATGTGATGATGGATTCAATTTTTCTGTCTTTTGGTCAGTATTCTTTCATTTTAATGACTAGCCAGTCCCACTAATGGCAATGGGCCTCCCCAATATGTAGCAAAGGGGAGACACCAACAGCCCGGAGCAAAACGACCTACAGGAAAGCTGAGACAGGAGAACAGGAGGGTGCTTTTTGCAAGCTCAGCATTAACATTCCCGTGTTTCATTGTCATGACAGGGATGGTAACAAGAAGTGGCACAACATAAATACAGTGTTTTCAGAGTGACAGAAATGTGAATGAGAAGTGGTGCAAGAAGTCCTCACCCATTCTCATTACATCGTCAACATGGTAACCTCTGTCTTTGCTCAAGTGCTTTCCCTGACCTATGAAATATTCCCAGTCTCTTCTCTTCTCTTCTCTTCTCTTCTCTTCTCTTCTCTTCTCTTCTCTTCTCTTCTCTTCTCTTCTCTTCTCTT